>BDMV01000012.1:3292065-3411945 GCA_008326285.1 Oryza officinalis | reverse complement strand
TGTGCTCAGCTAGAAGAAGAGAACAAGTTCTTGCGAGAAGCAAAGCAGAAAGGGAGCAAAACTGAAGAGGATGATGACCTGGTATGTTCATGTTTTCCAAGCAAGTAACCCCAGAATTATTTTATTCTTGTGCTAAAGTTTTCATGAACTACATTCTTCTTGATGGTGAATTTGTGATGACTCATCCCAAAACTCTGGCTATGACCATTAAAAAGCTTGAAATTACTGCTTTCCCTTACATTTCTGGACAATTTTGAAAAAGATATGCAAATTTTGCAGTACGTTGCACAATGTGGTTGGTTGATATGAAAGCATGCTGTATTGTGATGAAAATTTGAACCACTATATCATGTCAGATAAACTATTAAGCACTGGTACTTTAAGCTGATTATTAACTTCATACTTAGAAGAGTTTCATTGCTTGTGTACAACAGACTTTAGTTATTTTTTACTTATCACTGTTAATTAATGAGTAAAACATGTCTTCTACATATTTAAACTCTGTGCCTGAAGAACACGCTATTGAACAGATCCGTGTGCAACTGGAGACCTTATTGGCCGAGAAATCGAGGCTGGCACAGGAAAACTCCATGTACGCACGCGAAAATCGTTTTTTGCGTGAGATAGTAGATTTTCATCAATTCACCACCCACGATGTTGCCCCCGTGGATGATGGTGACATGGAAGACAGCATACCAGGAGAAGATAGCAATCACACTTACTCGGAAGATATGTTTCCAGTAGTTGAAGCTTATTTAGATCGTGAAGAACTATCTCCTGTCCCCTCCAGGCCAGAATCTCCAATCCTCAGCTCATGTGAGTCATCATCCCCCAAATCCAGCAATTCTAAAAGCAGTGCTGCCAATTTACCAAGCAATGTCTCAAAGCCAAATGCATTGGTACCTGACACAGATTGACGCATGTTATTCATTGTCCTCTCTGGGTCTGGAATTGGTTTGGTTGTGACTGCTGTGCATATCTTTTTTGTCCATTCTTTATCCACATTTGTTTGCAAATGTAATTTAATTATAGGTTTCTGGTTTTGTGTATGGTTTGGGTTCTGTCTAGGTTTGGTGAAATTGACCGGTGTGATGAAGTTTGCAATTCTCAGTATAGGGTTTGAGTTCTATGTTGGATTGGTGAAACAACTGACTGGTGTGAATAGCCAAAATGAGAAAAAAGGAAAAGAAACAAGAGTGGGTTTACCACTTGTATATTGAGATTGGTGCATCGAGCTAAATGAAATGCAGTTTTGTCACTTCACGTTGTACATGGCTCTAGACCCTTGAATTTATATTCTTCCATTCTGGTGGTTGATTTCATATCAATTTGCATGATCCATTATTCTGTTTAATTGGTGATGACTCCAGTTAACATTTCCAAATGTAAGTATTGGGCCAAAAAACGAGGGAGTAAAGGCCACATTTACACCTATATGCGCAGAAGCCCATCCTGATAAGCAGCAGAGGAGTGCATTTGTTTCTCCCTGTTCCCTGAAACACTGCAGCCGTCCAAACCAGACACAACTGTTGATGAATAATTTGCCGACATTCAGCACATCTAGGGGATCGATCGATCGAGACGAGACCACTGTAGTCTGTAGAGTATATATATGCTTGCATTTGTTAGGTGAGGAATGTCAGATCCGTGGCGAAATCAAACCACTGTAGAATACTTCCCGTTGGTTTTCCTTCAGACTTTCAGTATGCCATGCTAACTAAACTAACTAGGCTTGCCAAGAACATAGTCACCTGCTTAATTCCAGCTTCATTACGTACACAAAAGGATCTAGCAGGTTGTGTTAGCAAGTTCCTTCGCGATGTTGCCACCAAAAGGACCGTCGCGTGCTGTGTTGCATGGGGTTAAAATGGTCGTCGAAATTCCCTACCGACATAGGGTCGTTCCCGATGTTCTACTGACTGAACCATTTGGAAAAGGTAACCAACAAAAACGAAAATAGAAGTGGTAAACAATTTTGCTATCCTACCGTCTGTTCCCTTATTTTTATTATATTTATGTGGAAATTATCGTATATATAATGCAGTCACCGTATTTCTAAATTAATATTATCTGTGGCCAATATCTCTATTTGGTCTGTAGTTTAAATTAAGGTCATCAACTCTTCAATTAAACCCCTAATTTGAGTACATAGTTAAAGGGGAAGGTTTGTAATTTACGTAGGTGTAAGCTTGAATTTATGTAGTCATATTATATACTCACATTAAATTACATATGTGATTTTACATTTTACTGTTTAATGTTTCCAACACAGTTTATGATCAATACCAGCATGATTCTATCTGTTTAATTTTGCTTATAACTTCCCGATATTTTCAATATTATTGTTTTCGGCTCTAGCGTTTTTTATTTCATTTCCAAGAAAAAAAAATGAACACGGAAATGGTTGAGCATGTTTTCCGACTGTTTTCATCCCTCACATATACACTGCCTATAACGTACTCTGTCTTGATCAAGTAGGGGAGAAAACCAATTTTGAAGAGCAGAATGGTTTCTGAATTCTCCTCCTTGTTTTGGAAGCCTAAGCTAGCTTGCGTACATCAGTACATATTTATGACTCTCAGAAAGAACAAGAGGACAATGGTCCTTGCCAGCATGTATGCATGTGTGAGGCCGGCCAAGAACATGACAAATCTTGATCGATCACCCTGGTAGCTAGTAGTACCCATAGATTGCACCCGTAAGTCCACGCATTGGGGATCAAATGTATTGCACATTGATGATTGCAATAACACCACTATCAAACCTTCTGCTACCGCCTACAAGTTCAGGACCACTACGCATGGTTAGTACTGCTGTATGTAATTTACTGTCTAATGTCTGAATTTATAGAGAAGAACCCATCATTCACTTGTGAATATTGCTTTTGATAAATTCATATTATCCATATCGCAGATGATTTTGAGCTCGTTGTCATCCTCATATGGACATCATTTGTTAATTAGGTAGCGTTTGGATCCATGGTCTAATTTTTAGACGATGTCACATCGGATGTTTGAGTGCTAATTAAGAGTATTAAATATAGATCAATAATAAAACTAATTACATAAATGAGTGCTAATTCGCGAGGCAAATTTTTTAAGCCTAATTAATCCATAATTAGCACATGTTTACTGTAGCATCGCATCGGCTAATCATGGATTAATTAGGCTTATTAGATTCGTCTCGTAAAAAAGTCTAAGGTTATGAATGGGTTTTATTTTTAGTCTACGTTTAATACTTTTAATTAGTATATAAACATTCGATGTGACAGGGGCTAAACTTTAGCCCCTGTAAACAAACAGGTTTTTATTTGCATGAATAATTCAGCACGGGCGCGCGGCAAAAGTAGGACCAGCTCCTTTACTCAAACTGTCATTATCAAGAGCATTGTTAATGTTTAGAATTAGTACTTTCTTGCAATAATTGGGTTTCATCAATGGCATTGACTTGTGTTTTGTGAGGCCGCATTGAGTTGACCTCCTCAGATAGTACTAGTACACTACTCCGTTAGTCCGTAAATATGATCGATTAGATGACAAACTAAATTCAGCAGTAAAATTCTTCGCTGCAAAGTCTCCGGAAAACAAAATACGGAAAATCACCTAGCTAGCTAGAGCGGTCCATTCTTGCAAATTATAAGTCTTAGCCAATTACTATGAATTTTTCATCACTTGGATTTAGAATTCAAAGAATACAAATTACCTAAAGTTATTTATCGTTTGTATCGGAGCTAGTGTCTTCCGCTTAATTAGAAGCTGTAATGGCCGGACGCTTCGATTAGTTTGGGCATTCGACCAGATTATTGGTGTGAGCATTTGTCACATAAGGTGAAAGTGGGTTATAAAGTTTTTAGTCAGTGATGAGTGCGTGATTAGTCATTGTTTCTAGCCAATTGGACTAGATCATGGTCCCAAAATGATCCCAATGCAATCATCACTACACGTATATATATGCGCACCCATATGGTAGCATCTAGTGGTGTCTTCTTTTGATCCCTTGGACACCAAGTGAACAGTATCATTGTCTATTAGCAGCACTAGAAGAAAGATAAAACCAAAGACATGAGCAAGATGCAAGAGATGATGACAAGCTGATTGCGTCACAGATAAGACATCATCTCTTCGCCATGATAATGGAGTACAGTGTACTATATGCTAATGCTAGCTTGAGCTAGCTTCACTCGAGCAAATATCAATCCCAAGTGCCAAAGAAAGAAGGGCACTGTCACTCTTAGGGCAGTGCACCATCAAATTTTGCCGTTTCTCACATATCACCTAGACCAAAAACGTTATTAGCTACATGCTTCATGATACAACTATTTTTAATGGGTCCCACTCCCACCCACTTTTCATCTCCCCCTCTCTCTCCATTCTGCCTTCCTCACCGACGGAGAAGCCAAGGCGTCAACCACTTCTGCCGTCGTTGCCACACCCCATGGCTCCTTCGTTCCCCGCCGTCAGCCACGTCCACGTCGGCGCCCCTCACCACCAACGTCGCTCTCCCTCCCCTCCTCCCTCCTCCACCACGATGCCTCTCCCTCTCCCCACTTTGGCGCTCCTCTTCCCGACGACGGCCTAAATCGAGCGAGGATGAGGAAGAGCGGCGGCGGAGAGGAGGAGGGGGACGACGACGACAGCGCCTCTCCCTTTCCCTCGCGGCAGCCTTCCCCTCTTCCCTCCCCCACCGGTGCAGCCTATCTTTCTCCGGCGCAAATCTGGGAGATGTGCCAATAAGCTCGACGGCGCGGAGAGGAGGAGGAGGACGAGCTCGAGGTAGGGTGGGGTTTGAGCAGGGGCGGCAACGAGGCGTGGAGCTTGAATCCAGCCATCTCCGTTGCAGGCTCCTACGTTCCCTGCCGATTTCCGTCAATAGGCTCCCTCCTTGCCGGCGTAGCTCCCTCCCTTCCCTGGTATGTACCCGTGAACAACCTAGCTCCGCACTGCACGAACTGTTCCTCGCACGCTCGTCGCCCCGCCTTGACATAGTCTGACGAAGAACGCGTTGCTCAACTGGGCTGCGCAGACCTTGTTTAGTCACACGCTAAGCCTAGCTGGCCGCAAATCTTTGACATGACGAGGGTTGGCCGAATAACACGTTGAAGCCATGTGAAAGCCCTTAACAATCTTTTCCAAGTGCTGAACAAGAACCAACGGCTCATGGTCAGCTTCTTTGCCACGTGGAAGCACATTCTTTTGGAAAAGACCCTCGACAGTTAACGTTGGGAAAGAGATTGTTCTTGTTCGATGGTATAGTTGTCACTGATCGGCCGGTGGCCTTACAAGTGTGTCCCCATCTCAGCACCAAACATTTCTACTCTCTTTAAATTCATATAGTACTAAAATATGTATAATTTATCTTAGAGTATTATTTCTTTTAATCTAAAATATTGTTCTCTAAAATGTTTTTTAATCCAACAAACCTGGGAAAAGACTACAAATTATTTTATCAATCTGAACAGATTCGGCTGCGTTCGGCAGCCTAACTCTCAGCGCGTACAGTGTTTTTCCTCCCGCGCACGCTTTTCAAACTACTACACGGTGAATTTTTTTGTAAAAAGTTTCTATACAAAAGTTGCTTAAAAAAATCAAATTAATCCATTTTTGAAAAAAAATTTAGCTAATACTTAATTAATCACGCGCTAATGACCACTCCGTTTTTCGTGTTTACTGTGCACGTGCGGAAACCAGCCTGCCGAACAAACAAAGCCGAAGACTAGGTAACAATATTTTAAAACGAAAAAAAATATATTTGAGGACACATCGACAGCAAAGGAAAGAAAAGACGCTCTTGCTCGCTGGAAGCCGGCCTGGAAGTTGCAGCTGGAACATACAGTACTCCATTAGTGGTCCTACGCGTCAGTATCTCTGGACCGGACAACTTTACATCAAGCACCCTGTGCCTCGTACATGGATGGAGTCTTGAAGAGGAGAAGCTTCAGTTGCACAAAAGCCCTCCAAACGTTAGAAAAGAGGACACGCTGAGGTTAGTCAGTCGCCAAAACCCGAGCTGACAGCCTGGACCCACAACACAGCGACCAGAGACAAGGAGCCCCACGATTGAGCCGTCTAGGGACAGAAGAGTAAATTCCGGTGGGCGGTGTGCCAACTGTAACCCCGTGTCTTTTACCCGGAAACACATCCTACTTATTTCCATATAACCCCCTGATAAAAAGTGCAATTCACATCGAAGCCCTCACCATCATCCCCTTCCTTCTACTGCTTCACTCTCGCCATCAAATCCCCAAACCCCTCCTCCTCTCCAAGTCTTGGTTGTCGCAATCATTCGTGGGGCGCGTCGCGTTAATCCCTCCCCAAATTCTCTGTGTGGCCTCCAGCTTCTCCGCTTGGATTGGATTTCTCCAAGATTGATTTCCTCCCTCCTCTCTTCTCCTCCCAATTCACTTCCGCTATCCAATTCCAATCCAATCTTGGTTTTGGCATTGTTTCCTCTCGATTTGTCTTCCTCTTCCTCTTCCTCTCCCACCATATCTTGGACTCGGTCCTGTCTGTCCGTGCCTCGCTTCCATCGCCATTGCTCTTCTGCTGCTAAAGTCTTCTTCTCCTTTGGAGCTAGCTCGCCCGTGTTCAGGGAGTAAATGCGCGTCCTTGCTGCTGATGGTCCCAACATTTTCCGCTCCAAATCTCGTCCTTGCTTCCCCGACTTAAGTGGTGGAGATTCCGGTATGCGCGTCATCCGCGGTCGTAGATGAGGATGAGGAGGAGATCCTCCTCCTGATCGACTCTTCTTCTTCAGCTCCGCTTGCTGCTCCACTCCCGGATCCCTGCGGGAACCCATGGATTTCTTGGCCTGCGTCTGCCTCCTCCACCTGCTATTCCTGGGCACTTCTCGGGTGGCGGCGCAGGCGGCGGCCACGTCGCCGGCGAGGTCTCTGGACGCAATGCTGCAGGACCACGCGTACCGGGCCTTCGTGCACCCACACACCGGCATTGTCTACAACGCCGCCGTGCCGGCCAACCTCACCGGCGTCGCCCTGTCCGCGGTCCGCCTGCGCAGCGGCAGCCTGCGGAGGAAAGGATTCTCTGACTACTTCGAGTTCAGCATCCCCACCGGCATCGTTGTGCAGCCGTATGTCGAGAGGGTGGTGCTCGTCTACCACAATCTCGGCAATTGGTCTGACTACTACTACCCATTGCCCGGGTACACATATCTCTCGCCGGTGTTGGGACTGCTGCTCTACGACGCGGCCAACTTGTCAGCAGTGGGGTTGCAGGAGCTGAGCTTTGTCGCCTCCGGGAGCCCGATTTCTATAAATTTCAGTGATGTTAGATCAGTGCCAGCCGGCGGTCCAGCTCCTCGGTGTGTTTGGTTTGATTTGGATGGTGTGCCACAATTCCGGGACTTAGAGGCAAGCAATGTGTGCTCGACATACCGCCGAGGACATTTCTCGATAGTGGTGAACTCTAGCGAGATTCCTCCTGGTCCAGTGCCTTCAGGCAACATTACGCCGCCGATACCGACTCCTACAGGTCGTTCTAAGGGCAGCTCCAAGGGGTGGAAGATTGCCGTTGGTGTGGTTGGGGGCGTCATAGCATTGGTGGTGTTGGCGTCGCTTGTGGTGTGTTTGGCGAGGTACAAAAGAGATAAGAAATTGGCTCTGATGGAACGGAATTCAGAGACTGGGGAGACATTGCGTATGGCACAGGTTGGGAGGTCACAAGCGCCTGTGGCACTGGGGACAAGAACACAACCGGTGATTGAGAGCGAGTATGTTGCATAGATGTTTTCTTGAAATTTCCACAGAATTCAGGCAACAAGGGTCACCAGTGATGCCTGCAAGCATGGAATTGCTCTTCGGTCGGATGAGGCGACAAGTGTTCCATATCAACGAGTGCGCCGCAAATTGCTAGATGTAGGGCATAGTCTTGGCTCATGAGGCTCAACACATTCTTTTAACAGTTTTGTTTGGAGGGTTATTTGTTCTGCAATGGCTCTTGTTGATGATGTTCACAATTGCCATGTTCATAGTGGGGATCTCTTTTCATCTCCAAGCAAGCAATGGGGAAGAAATGATTGTCATGTCAGATTTGGAATCCCTTATTTTTTGGATTGCTGTATTGAAAAGGATTTGGGCTTGGCAATAAAGGTGAGGGAATTTTATTGTGCATCGCATGGTGCTACTTCAGTGAAATTCATTCAAGCTTAAGTGCAATTTCATTTTTTGTGTATTCTGGCTTCTCATGTTTAGAGACCTTGTAAGATGTACAATTGTACATGTTTAGCTGTTTAATTGATTTGATAACTAGTCTGATAAATTAGATTTCATCCTTGCTTATTTTAACATCCGGTCTCTATGCAGTGACAACTTTCCGTTATACTCCGCAATTGCATTCCTAGTTGTGTATCTTCTTGTAGGTCAGACATTATGGTCAATCTCTAAAGTAATATTGGAAGTCTAAACATGATAATTACCAGAGTCATTGTTCAGCACTAATATGATATCCTTTTAGTTTCTGTTGGCCTGAGTTCTCTAGATCATATTCACTTTGAGCGGCTTGAATTTAAGCATTTTAAACAGAAAAATAAGGTTACTATGTGCAAGTATAACCTGATGGCAGGCGTTGAATTAAACCGATGGATCGAAGAAAGCTCTGTTAGCAAAATGAATACGTTTGTATTTTTTTCGTTGGTTTAATATTGGTTGGTCTGCTTTGTCAAGCTAGTCAGAAGCATTGTAGTTCCAGCGTAGAGGTGTCATTGAGGATTTGGATGATCAGTGAGGAAAACAAGATGCATTCTATCTGTATAAATTAGTGGCAATATGTTATATAATTCATTTTCTTTTTTGTTGTCCATCCTGTGCCCACCTCACTGAACCATGAAAGAGGAAAATTTACTGAACGCGATTGTAGATTTGTAGCTCAAAATGTTTGCCATAAAAGCTAAGCACATCAAAAGAGCGCATGTACAACCTATAAAATAAGAGCTGGCGAATGCTCTGATTTTCTTTCTTTTTTTTTGGGGGGGGGGGGGGGGGGCATGAACTGCTCTTCTTGCATGTGGCATTTCATTTTGGACATCATGTTAGCCTGAAACATTAGCTGTTGCTTGTAGATTGTCTTGTATTGGTGGAATGCAGTTCCCAATTCAAATTAGGTGCCCACATTCTCTGAAAGTTCCTTTTTATAGCTGTACTGTACTGTGGTGATATTAGTGTTTGGCAGAAGCAACCTGTAGTAGTAAATCAGTAACACTTGCTGCTTTTACAAGCATGTATCTAGGGTAATTAGCTAGCCCTGCACACATGTGAGTGGCATCTTTGATAGCCTTACAACTGAAGGGCAGGTCCAGCCAGATGTGCCAGCCAGCCAGCCAGCTGAAATGGATCAAACAAAATGCTTAGGGACCTGGGGAAAACAAGTGTCCCAAGCTTCTTGCTTGGCTGGATAAACCAGCAGCTAGCTATGGAGGGAGTTTTGTGTCATGGGAGAGAATGCATGGATTAACTGAACATATTGTTAATTAATTGTGCTGGTAGATTTTGAGTTTGTGTCAGGCAATTTTTGAAGGTGGTGCTTTTCCGCTAAGCAGAATCTTTTTGCTGTCACACAAACTGATCACAGCTCACAGATCATGTGGCCGCCTATTTCCTCATGATTATGCGTGTTTTCTAATGTGACTGATGCTTCGCTTTGTAATGCTGTACTGGAGTGTTTGTTTAGTTAAATCAGGTGTTGGAGTATGAGCTGTTGTTTACGTGTGTAAATTAATCCCTGCAGCTGGGTTGACACGTTGTGTTGGAGCGACTGTAAAACCATTGGTTTTAGCAGGATAGTAGCACAGCTTCAGAGCTACTGTTTCCATCAAGATTCAAATAGAAAAGGCGCTAATCTGCTGCTGATAATTTTTGAAGAGTAAGGTTTGTTTAGGTTGTGTTTGGGAGGTGAGGTTGAGAACTCACCTCTCATGCACGCAAAACAGAGCGACGTATTTTCTTATGATTAATTAAGTGTTTGTTATTTTTTTTTTGAAAAATGAATTAATATAGCTGAACACATGTACTGGTTGGTAGGTAGATTATGTGCATTTGATAAATCGTTGACTAACAGTGGTAGTAGTAGTATGAACTGAACCTCGGATCGAAGATTATGAGGTTGTTAGGAGATTAGTCGTGATCAGCATGTGTGATGTGAGACATTTGTTTTGAAATTAGTCAATCTGAAACTATTAATGTTCAGGTAGTGTACGGTTTTTAATACAAATGGAGGGTGTAGGTGGAGTGGTCCACGACTAGTGGCAACAAGACAGTAAGGATCGTGGATTCGGAGTGGTTGTGCATTTACTAATTAACTTAAGTAATGATGGAGCCCTAGATTTTGATAGTCGGGTGAGCCCAATTCTTTATGGGCCATAAGACTTGCTTCCCATTAGGAATAAGTCTATATTGCCTCCCTACCTCTTGCTTTCGGTCTAGTCACATCCTCGACCTAAAAACCAGATATAACACCTCCTTTAACTTTAAAAGCCAGAGCAAATTGACTTCTTGAATGGTTTGAAAAGTGGTTTTCGCTAACGTGACAAGTTGACTTGGTCCAAGTATGCAGCCAAGTCATCGAAAGAACTGAAAATAGAGGTGGGTCCCACATGTAAGAGACAAGGATAAAAAACAGTGGGCCCACTTGTCAGCCCAGTTCTCCTTCTCTTCTTCCCCCTTCTATTTCTTTCTTGGGCAGCCGTCGCCACCGCGCTGCGCACGCGCGGAGGCCGATTCGACCGCGTGCGGCGGCTGGACGGTGATCTCAGGTCGCGCCGGGGACATGCTCCTGTTAATCGGTGGCGGAGTGCGTGCGCAGCGCGGCGGCAGTCATTTCCACCATTCTCGCGCGAAGATGTCGACGAAGGCCTCGACGGGGGCGCAGCGGGCGAGGTAGTCGCTGACACAGACCTTTTCGAAGACGAAGGGGAGGCCGCCCTATCCGTCGAACTCCTTCGGGAGCGTGCGGGTCGATGAAGAACGACGCGCACAGCTCGGCCGCGACGGCGGAGTAGTCTGAGCGCGAGTGCGCCAGGACGGTGTGCCCCTGCCGCACCAGCGTCCTGGTCAGGAATGTTAATCGCAACCTGAAATCGATCGAGTAGAGAACGCGAGGGAAAAACGAAGAACTTGAACCCTGAAGTTTTTGGTGCTGCTTTCAAGCAATGCATTTTTTCTGTTTTTCATTCAACTCCTTTTTTTGCCGGACTCGATACAGGAGCGTGACCGATCAAATCGCAAGAAAGAGCAGAAAAACAGGGGAGGAGGGAAAATAGCTAACAAACTAACATAAAGCAAATAAGAACCAAATCCCAGCTAACACAAGTTTATTTATTTGACAAGAAACTGCTCGTAGTTCCCAAACCCCACGATGGCCATCTTGAGGCTCCGCCGCCGCAGCTTCAAGTCCTCCTGCTTACCAACCTCCTCAAAACGGTTGCCGTGCATCAGCTTCCGTGGCGCGGGGGGCACGGAGCCGAAGCGGAGAAGCAGCCACTGAAACGCGCCGGAGCAACTCGGGGTTGGTGGGAGCGGCCCATTGGCGGCAGGAGGGCGCCAAACTAAGGCAGAGGCACACGGAGGAGGAAGAGCACGACATCATCTCGGCGTCGAGGTGAGCGGCGCGTCGATGCGGCGGTGTCGCCGCCAGCGTACAAATGGGAGTGAACTAGTGAACCGCCGCCGATTTCATCGCCGTGACCCGAGACCACCGCCCAGCCGCCGCACGTGGCTGAATCGGCTTTCGCGCGTGTGGAGCGCTGCAGCAGTGGCGGCGGCTGCGCGAGAGAGAAATAGAAGGGAGGAAGAAGATAAGGAGAAGTGGGGTTTGACAAGTGGGTACATTTGGACCAAGTCAACCTGTCACGTCAGTAAAAACCATTTTTTAAATCACTGAAGAAGTCAATTTGCATCGGTTTTTTAAGTTGGAAGATGTGTTATATCCAATTTTACGGTTGAGGGATATGATTCCACTAAGGACAAAAGATAAGGGAACTCCAATAGACTTATTCCCCTTTTCAATTATTTAGCTGGGCTAGGCCGTTGCTAATAGATGGAGTAGTTCAAGGCCTATTTTGTTATATGCCATTTATAATATATCGAATTTTGGTGTTATTAAATTTTGATAAGATTATAAGCTGTCACAAAGACATTTCTGAATGTACATCTAGGCAAAAGTAACCAATTTCACTGTAATATTTATCTTTATCTATTATAAAAATTAAAGATGATTTTGTGTTCATCTATCTTCATCTTCCGTATTTTCGTCCGTCGCCGTGATCGACATGGAGTATTTTTCCTCCGTCGTTTGTGTACGAAAATCAGGCAGCGGTACGTCTGAACTGTTCGCTAGAGCCCATGGGCTGATGGGCTCCTGGCCTAGTGCTTCTCGTTGCTGTGGGCTTGCCTGCCCAAGGCAAGGACGCAACACGTGGGCCCACATGTCGTACGGCGAGTACCGTGCGATCTCGGATCAGCGCTAGATGGAATAAGTTCACTTGCCGTCTCTCAACTTTACGTCAAGTTTGTTTGACATCCCTAAACCTCAATACTAAAAATCTTCACCCCTAAATTATATAAAACTGTGCAATTTAGGTCCCATAGCAGTATAGATGTCTAATTTCGCTGACGTAGCATCCTAGTCAGCAAAATTTTTTTAAAAATATGGGGCCCACATGTTAGCCTCTTCTTTTTTCTCTTTTCTTTCCAAGCCTAGGAAGGAGAAAGGCGGCCGACGAGTTGGGAGGGAGGGGGAAACAGTCGGCGGGAGAGGAGGGAGAGAGACGGCTAGCGAGCTGGGAGGGAGGGAGAGACGGCCGGTGGGAGAGAGGGGGAGAGAGGTGGCCGGCGAGAGAGGGGAAGAGAGGCGACCAGCGAGCTGAGAGGAGAGACGGTGATGGTGGAGAAGAGAACTGTGGCGGCGAGGTTGCATCCATCCCTTCTCTCCTTCCTCTTCCTCTAGATCTGGAGGACAAGATCCGCCGCGGCTACTTCGGCATGTCTTGGCCGCGCCACGACGCCATCAACCTCGCCGACATGAGGCTCCTCGAGATGAGGCATGAGCTGGACGGGGAGAGGCTTACCCCGCCAAGGACAACGTGCGCACCACTGTGTTCTCCTCCCGCTGACGCCGCCTTCGTCTCTCTGCCCCGCTCGTCCTCATGCTGGAGTTCGAGGAGGACCGCTGTGCCTCCCCGCCAAGGATGGCGCGCACCTCCACCGTGCTCTCCTCCCGTTGACGCTGCCTTCGGCTCTCCGCCCCGCTCTTCCTCGCACCGGAGTTCAAGGAGACGTACGGTGATGTCACGCCTCGATTTTCGATCGGGATTAAAAATTTCCTAATAATACATTTTTCAGAAATTTAATAAAAATTAAAAGCAATTTAAACAAGTGAAATTAGCAAGGAAATAAAAAATTTCCTTTAAAAATCATGGCCGAAAATATTTTTGTAATATTCCTCGTGCCCTAAAGTACTCTCCAAAATTTTTCGTGAATTTTTGGAGTTAAAGAAATAATTTTAAAGTCACAAAGTTCATTTAACAAATTAAATTAATGAAAAAACAAATTAAAAAGGGTCCCTTTTGTTTTGGACCGTTTTCGGCCCAAAATTCCCTCTCTCTTCCGCGGCCCACACGGCCTCCTTCCCTCTCCCTCCCGCGCGGCCCACGGGCCACGTCCCTCCCTCCTTCCTCTCTCCCTCGGCCCAAGGCTGCCTCGGCCCGTTCGGCTCTCCTCTCCCCCTCTCCGGCCCAGCCGCGCGAAGTCTGGATATCCTCCCTTCTTCAACCTCCGCCGGGTCAACCGCCGACCACCACTCGTATTCCGGCCATCCCGCGCCCTCCCTTCTCTATAAAAATCATTCCCGTGCTCCCCTCCACCTTTTCCCCTCCTCGTCCGAGCTCGCCGCTCTCTCCCTCGCTTTCCACGCGCTCCGCCCGTGCGCCGCCGAACCGCCGTTAACGCCTTCCGACCGCACGCCGCCGCCGCCGGAGCCGTCCCCGCGCGTCGCCGCTGCCCCCTCCGGCTTCGCCGCTGCTCCCCGCGCCTCGGCCGCGCCTCCGCGCCATCGTCCCGCGCCGTAGCGTCGACGCGCCGTCGTCTTCTTCGGCTCCGCCCTAACCCGGTGAGCTCTCCTCCCTCCCTCCCTTTCCTCTCCCCTCCCCGGTGCGTCGCCCCCGCCCCGTGCGCCGCCGCCGCAAGCCGCCGCCACAGCGCCACCGCCGCCGCCGCTCGCCGGCCGTCCCCGCGGTGGCCGCGCCGCCGCCTCGCCGTCGCTCGATCCGGCCGCCGCCGCCGTGCCATGGCCGGTTCGGCCTAGGGTTCGGCCGAACCCTAGCCACCCGCCCCGGCCGGCCCACCACTCCCTCCGGCCCAGCAGTCGTTGGGCCCATTGACCTTACTCCCCGCGAAAGTCTATTTTGTGTCCCTCCTCCTTTTTGGGCCACCGGCCCGATTGACGCCGCCCATCGTGGGAAGTCCATTTCACGTCCCTCCTCGCCCTTCTCTATTGGGCCGTCGGCCTATTGTCCTTTCTCCACACAAAAGTCTACTTTATGCCCCTCAGCCCTTTGGCCCTATTCTTCACCAAAGTTTACATTGGCTCCCTCAGCCCGTTGGTCTTTTTCCAGTAACAAGTCCATTTTACGTCCTTTTCCCTTCCCGGTTCGTCGACACTTGTGTCACCGACGCGTGGGCCCCCTTTGTTTAATCCGGTCCACACCCAAACCACGTGGCTGCCCACGGCTTCGCCACGTTGGCATCCACGTCGGCGCTACCTTCTCCCTTCCGTCCGCTGTAGCCGCCACGTCAGCGCCACGTGGTGCGTCCGCACCTGTGCGTGCGTGGACTTGGTCCACCGTGGATCGCCCGCCCCTTTGACCCGTTGACATGTGGGACCCGCCGTTCCGGCGACGATTCCCTTTCATGATGTCAGCGTAGTCCTTTCCTTTGTAAAATTAATTAATAATTGCGCAATAAACCGATTTAATTTCCAGAAATTTATTTAAATGGCTCAAAACTTCTAAAATTCATATCTAATTCATACGAACTCCAAATTAAGCCATTCAACTTGCAAAATTCATCTAAAATTGAGCTCTACGTGTTTGTTTACTTTTCATGTACCGTTTACTTGGTTTTTATTAGAGTTTTTCCTCGTTTTGTGTGCCAGCGTGTAGATTCCGCCGTTTCGGAAGTTCGCGCTCGCGAGGAAAAGAGTCCGGAAGATTGTTTGAAGAAGCAAGGCAAGTCACACATTCTCCTTGAGCATGTTGTACCCATTTTACGAAATGTTTTACGTTTGCAAATAAAGTGTATGTTTTGCTAATTACATGGGAATAGGGTTTACCTATCCGTCCGCTTGTGCCATGTTTACTTGTTAAACCGTCCTTTGTTCACTGTGAGTGATAATTTGACTAGCGTAAGTCACTTATGTTAACTTTGCTAGGATTATATATGCTTAGCCATGCTTAATTACCACTAACTCATTTAATGGAATAATTACACTGTTCACATTAGCTTCTAACGAGCGGTTCGCTCGGGACACCCGACCAGGTTTTATTGGTCGTAATTATCTAACTAAAATATGACCTAATGGTGGGCTGCGGGTGCATGGTTTTGCTGGTCGCACCCATGGCAATTAAGGACCGGTTCATGGGAAACCCTGGAAGAATAACAGTGCTTACCACAAGCAAGAATGGGGAACTGTTGGACTCGTAGTATAGCTCTTTCCTAGCCGACGCTCCCTGGCAAGGGTGGGCGTGATGGAGTTGGGTCGGCTGGGGATATACCGGTTGATCGGCTGCCGGATTCACCGTGGCACGAGGGGGGGCTGCCCGCTGCTGGTAAGGGAGCGGGGGCGAAACCTGCGGTGTGGTGCGCTTGGTTAGGAGGAGTTATGCGAAAGGTCTTGTCACGATTTCCCCCTTTGCAGTATCGTGGCGATACTTTGGGGCATGGTAACATGTGTGGAATCGTGTCTTGTGGGTACAGTTGCGCACCTCTGATCAGAGTAAAACTATTCGAATAGCCGTGCCTGCGGTTATGGGTGATCAACCAGATTCACCGTGATTAGTCCCACATACTTAATTAATTTGACTTAATGAACTGGTGTAGTTCAGGTAGAATGGTTGGGCCTGTTCAACGTGGTTGTAGCGTTGTTCAGTGGAGATTTAATCCTGTCATAATTAAACAATTGTTTACTGTTTTAAAATTTGAAGATTTGTAACTGCTTTTCTGCAAATAGCCACAAGCCTCCCTCTGTCTCCCCTTTGCACGTTTGCATCTTTGGTGTGGCTTGTTGAGTACGGTGGTTGTACTCAATCTTGCTATTTTTTTCCCCTTTTCAGAAATTTAGTACTTCTGAGTTGAAGATGAAGTTAGAGGACCAAGGCTCAGACCCTAGTTGAGTTTGCCTGTGGAGTGGAGCTGAAGCCCCGCTAGGATCGTCTCTTTCCGCTGCTGTTTTTTTTTCGGTGTGAGGACTAAGTGCCTCTGTTGTAAGTATTTATCGTTTTATTTACGTTTGGGTCTGTTTATTGATTTGTCGTTTTGTGTACCCTAGTTGATGCCTGGACAGGGACTTAATACACAAAATGGTCTGGAAATTTGGGAAAAATTTCCGGGCGTGACAGGTGAGCGCGACCTAGAGGTGGTGACGAGGCTCCTTATCGGCGGCCACGATGCCATGCAACACGCACTCGACTGGGTCACCAAGGCATTCCGCCACATGGTCCACCGCCCGGAACATCCTCGTCATCGAACGCCCACACATGGGAAGAGTGTGGAGAGGTGGAGAGATGGGGGAGAAAGGGGAGAGGTGGAAGTCAAACTTACATGTGGGTTCCATATGTTTTTTTACTAGGATGCCACGTCAGCGAAATCAGACATCTATACTGCTATAGGATCTAAATTACACGGTTTTGTATAGTTTAGGGTTGAAGATTACTGATATTGGGATTTAAGGATGGTAAACAAACTTGACATAAAATTAAGGGACGACAAGTGAACTTATTCCATGCTAGATCAATTCTTCCAACGTTGGATCAGATCAACGCTTCCCCTGCCCGTTCTCTCTCACCCAGTGCCTTTACAGCAGCAAGGGAGAAGCTAAGGTATACTCCAGGATAGAAAACTCTTGATCATCATGCAGTCCATGCAATTGATTTGCACCTTAAAAATATGCATGAAATTTTAATTTGCAGCCTCATCGTTTCATCTATATAAAATCAACCGTCGTTAAAAATTAAATTATAAAAGGTTATTTTAGATAGTTTCAACTCAATATAGTTTCTTTTTTAATTGGTTTCCAAGTCACAAAGAACGCATATATATAAGTTACCCATAAATTATTTTTTAATCACTAATGTCACATCCCGTAGTTCCCCTTTCCGACCTTAAAAATCATTTAATAAATAGTCCAAAAAATTGTTTAATTCTAACTTAGAGCTAAACCCTAATTAATAAATGATATTAATAATGGGAATTGGCATAGTGGAATTTTTCTTGAGTTCCCCATGTTAAAATACACTAACAGGATTTTTAGTGGAATTTTCAGAGCCTTGAAAATAATTTTAAACCAATTAATTAAATTCTCGGCTTTAAGTAATCCTAGGAAAATTTTCTTTTTCTTTTTCCTTGGGCTGTCGACCCAATCCACCCCGCCGTCTTCCCCTCCCGCTGGGCCAGCCCAGGGACGTGGCCCAGTCGCTCGCACGCGCTTTTCCTTCCCACTGGGCCAGCCCAAGGCCACGGACCAGCTGGCGCCGACCCTCTCCCTTTCGGGTCACTGACAGGTGGGCCCCACCTGTCGGGCTCGTTTCCGACCTTCGCCGCCGGTCGCATCCGAGCCGTTATCGCCGCCGTCGTCCCACACCCGCGAGAGAGTCAGGATTCGGTTTTGAATTCCAGCAGTCTATGTCTCCTGCAACCACCGCTGCTGCTTTTTCTGTCGTCTTTTCCGCCCTCATCCAGCCGTATCCGAGCCGTCGTTGCCCTTATAAAGCATGTTGCCATCCTCCTCTCTCTTTTTCCGCTCGAGGCGCCTCTTCCCGTGCCCTAAATCGCTGCCGCGCCACCGATCTCTGAGCCATCACTCCCGCTGATCTCCAGTCACCGTTTAGGACCGCTAGCGCCACAGCTTGCATCGCTACCGCCACTACCGCACTCGCTGCCATCGGCCGCACCCCGTCCATCGTCGTCCGCCGCGATTTCCGCTGTCGTTCACCATCGTCGTCGTCATCTTCTTCCTCTCCGACCGATTCTAGTGAGGATTTCCTCCTCCCTTTCTTTTTCTTTTTCCTGTCCCTCTTCCGTTTTGTGCACCGCCGTCCTCCGGCCGTGTGCCGCTGTGTTCCACGCCACATGCCACCACCTTTAGCGTCGCCGGCGGTTGCCACCGGTGGCCGCTCGCCACCACAGGCTATGGCCGGTCGGGTCTGCTCGGGTCGCACCCGTGCTCGATCATCGGCGTCTCCCAGCCGTCCGATCTGCCACGCAGCAAATCGGGGCCGTCGCGTGGCCGCCGCAACGGCGCCACGTGTGCGCCACGTCGGCGCCATCTCCTCGCGGTCGGGTTGTCGTGGCTGCCACGTGGTGCGCCCGCGCCCGCGCTCTCTGTGGACCCGGTCCACCGTGCGCCGCACACCCTTGAGCCGTTGATAGGTGGGGCCCGTTTGTCGGCAGCGACACCCATTGATGACGTCAGCCCTAGGATTTAATTGCGCAATAAATTATTAAGGTGTTTTCTGTTTACAGTAAAAACACAGAGAATCTTCTAAACTTCACAACTAATTCATCCGAGCTCCGTTTAAGTCCATTCAAGTCTCTGTAAATTCATAAAAATGTCTAGAATCCATTAAAAATGGTTTTATTTCCTGTTTCAGTAGACTTATAGCTTGTTTTGCTTTTGTGCTTTGTCTGTCATTTAGATTTCGGCGTTTCTAAAACTCCGCTTTACTTTGAAGTTATTGCAGAGGTCCCTTCAGCACTGGAGCAAGACAAGTCATACATGTTCATTGATCATATTGTACCTATTTCGCAAAACATGTTGCTTTCTATTAAATATTGCATTTATTTTATAATGTCATATGTGATGGTTACCTATACTTAGCCCTAGATTGTTTACCTCGTACCATTGATAGCTTGGGTATTAATTTAATTAGACTTTGGTTTAGGAAATGCTTAGCTAGATCAACTAGATCACTATGGGGGATCTCACATGTAATTTTATACCTCAGTTCATTAATGATATTGTTGGACCTGTACCATTATGATAATAATATAACTAAAACTATGACTAATGGTGGGCTGTGGGCGCATGGTTTTGATAGACGCGCTCATGCAGTTAAGGACTGGTTCACGAGAAACACTGGAAGAATTAGCGTACTTACCACAAGCCAGCGTGGACAACGGCTGGGCTTATAGTGTAGCTTTTCTCTTTTCGACGTACCCAGGCTAGGGTGGACGTGATGGGGTTGGGTCGACCGGGGTTGTACCGGTTGATCGGCTGCCGGATTCACCGTGGCACAATCTGGTATATCGTGGTGGTATGCCGACACACGGTAATGTGTCGTGGGACCGTGTCTTGTAGGTACAGTTGTACACCTTTGTTCAGAATAAAACTATTCGAATAATCGTGCCCGCGGTTATGGGCGGTCAACCAGATTCATCGTGATTAGTCTCACAGTAATATTTTGTTGTATTTGGAACTGGTGTAGTTTAGGTAGTTGGTTGGGCCTGTCGCAAAGTGGTGTAGCATTGGACAGTGATGTTTAATATTGCTTAATTATATTCTACAGTTTTACTTCTTTCAACTTCTGCTTTTAAATGCCTGCTTTATGCAAAAAGAACCTTAGCCTCCTTTAGAATTATCTGCATTCATACCCTCTCTTGTGGTATGACTTGCTGAATACAGTGGGTAGTACTCAGTCTTACTCTATTTTCCCCCACACCAGAGTTGGATTACTGCTCAGATGAAGGCTATTTGGAGGAGTAGGCTTAGTTGCTACCATCGAGGATGCTCGTGAATTGGAGTCGCCGCGCTACAAGAGTCAAGCTTATCTGTTTAGCTCGTTTGTTTTTCGTTGCATTTGTAAGACTTTTATTATGTTTGTAAGACGTGAATCTGTGTTCAACATTATCGTTTGTGTACCTGGGCTGGTCCTGGACAGAGATTTTAATGCATATTTAGCTTGGAATTTTGTTTTGGGAATTTCTGGACGTGACAACTAATAAGCCGTTTTGGCTTATTATCAGTTTATGGCCAATCAATAAGATCTTTAGATGTGTTTCGTACAAGTCAACCAAATGGGCAATTTCTTGCATCACATAACAAAAATATATCTGTTACCATGAAAACAGTAACCCAACAAGGAACCCTTTAATATTTTCTTTGTGACTTTTAACGGTCCTACACATCCACTTGCCCCATTAGCTCATCACATCAATTCTTTGGAAAAAGTTCAAATTATCCTCCTAAACTATTATGACAGTACGAATTATCCCCTAAACCACAAAACCAAACATCTTTCACCCTCAACTTTTCATACCGGACGAATTACCCTCCTGACTCGCTCTAGAGTGGTTTTGGTCCTACGTGACGCACACATTGCATTCCAATCAGCATAAAAAAAAATAGAAAAGCAGCAGGGCTCACATGTCATACATGGGCAACAGAGAATGGGGGAAGATGACATGTGGGCCCGCTACTTTTTAAATTTTTTTATGCTAATTGGACTGCCACGTGTGCGTCACGTAGGACCAAAACCACTCTAGAGCGAGTTAGGGGGGGTAGTTCGTCCGGTATGAAAAGTTGAGTGTGAAGGATATCTAGTTTTGTGGTTCAGGGGGGTAATTCGTACTGTCGCAATAGTTTGGGAGGGCAATTCGGACTTTTTCCCAATTCTTTCATATGATGCCCGTCTACCATGTCTCTCGGCTTTTCCCATTGTGTAACCCCAGTCCTCAACCCGTACATATCAACTCAGCCCATCACATCAATCCTTCGTACGATGCCCATATACCATGTGTCTCGGCTTTTCCATAGCATGGTTCTCATCATTGACAAAGGTTGATCTCAAGCCTCCTACATATCAGTAGACCAAATGACCGTATATGTTTATTAACATAAGTGCACACACAATACTGTAAAAAAAATGCACTTTGTAACTTCAAAACTAAAGAACATGTATGAACATGCCAATTTTTCATCACAATTCATCGACCACAATGGGTGATGGATCAGTACCTACGGTAGCTTGTGACAATGAAAACTATATAAATAGTCATAAGTATTTTATATTTACGACAAGATTCAGTTAAACTTTTAAAATTCTAACCGTCAATTTTATATTATGATAATTTTATAGAGTCTAACAAGTTCCTGTACTATAACGATACTTGGTAAATCTATGTTAACTCAATTGTTTTGTATTTTAAATTAATTTGAAAAATTATTGATGATTGAAATTCTAAAAGTTGAACCAAATCTTATTCCAAATATCATTTTTCTTATGACTAGAGGGGTTCGGTTATTTTAAAATGATCTTTACCCGTTGCAACACATGACATTATTGTTAGTATTAATAAATTCTAAGATACCGTAAATCCTAAAAATTTAAAAAACTGTTAGGACATATGCACGCCAATGGATGTACCGATTTTCTCCTATATACGCGGTACTGCATGAACGACTGCACTACACAGAAGAACGATATATAATCTCAGATCCCGAGCTACACAAAAGTACAATTAGTCACATACGCAAGAGTAGACGGTGAAAGCAAGCACATGATCCAATTTCGAGGTCGTTAAAGCATGCAGCTCAAATCTGTACTACTAACTTTACACCGTGCACGTAAAGACGCGATACACATGAAGCTTCCACGCTTCAACCTCCTTTTCTTGCATAGTATAACGCAATTAGAGTAATGCCCAATTTTGAAGGAAGGGGAGAAATATATAGAGATTCGAGGATTTTTTTATAATTTTTCATTTTTACGGAGGATGTAGTTTTCGCTCTAATTAATATGTGGGACCATCTAAGTCACTTAATATGTACTAGGAATGCAAATTGTATGACACTGATATATATGTTAAGGATTATAGGTTATCAAATGTCTTGAGATACGAGGGGCGAAAGAATCTCTATTATGAAACATTGGTGCACAAATCGACATTGATAGCTAAATATTTAAGGTTGTGTTCGTTAGTATGTGTTACCAACTTATCTCTCTCGTGTTTCGCACGCACGTATTTCAAACTACTAAACGGTGTGTTTTTTGTAAAAAGTTTTTATATGAAAGTTGTTTTAAAAAATCATATTAATCTATTTTTTAAAAAATATTTAGTAAATACTTAATAATCATGTGCTAATAAATCGATTCGTTTTTCGTGCGGAGGAAAGAGTTTCCAACACATCAAACCGAATACAGCCTAAGTATATCACGGGGCGGATCCAAATTAACTCTCCTCCACCGCCTCACCTCTCCCCCACCACCTGACACTAGCGACTCCATCCCCTCTCACTTCGGTGATGCTGGTGGAGAAGCCGAGGAGCGACCACTGCGGTCGAGGAAGTCGAGATGAGCTAGCTGCTACTCCCTCACCGTTGTTGCTCGTTCGAGGAAGCCGCGACAGTGGCGAGCTCTCCTTGATCCGGTCTCTAGCTCGCTGGATCTGTCCGTGAGCTTTTCGGATCCAGCCTTCTACAGCGGCGGGAGCAGTTCATGCGTGCTGGCAACGACCTTGACCTTCGCTCCTCACCGTTATAGATATGGCACGTACTCTAGCCGGTTACGATCGCCAACTAGCTTCAACCACCAACTCTATGAGCTCGGCCTTCACCAGCAATGCGCAAGACAATGAGATTGTAGCCCTAGCGTGCCCTCTCGAGGGGTAGCTAGTCGGTGCAACCATGCCGCCTAGCTAAGTCGCATGCACGCTGCGCCCCCACGCTAACGCTAACCACAGCGCTTAGTGCTAAGCATAACTTTTTATTATAAAATATCAAATAAATAATTGAGTTAAAAGTGTTAGACTCTTTAGTGGATCACCTAGGTTTAGATCGGCGGAAATTCTCTGTATGTGTGTTTCGGAATCGAGAGGGATAGGGTTTAGAGGTACCGACCGCTTGAGGCGTTGGAGGATGAAGATGCGCCGGCCATCGGGAGAGAGTCGGCGGCGGCTGGTGGCTTCCCGTCACTGGCTGCGCCCCTCTCGGATCGGATTAGGGTTAGGGTTTTGTGGGTGGAGCTGGCGGCGGCAGCGAACCTCGTGTCGTCGCCCCGGCCTCCACCCTCTATTTTATTTGGCGCAGGGTGACGGGGGCCCACCAGCCAATGGGCTGGGCGCCCCCGATCAGGGCGCGGGTCAAGGCCCCCTTGTGCCGTTGGGCTCAAGGGAGGGAGATCTATCTAACATTCTCCCCCTTGATCTCACTATTTCTTTTAGCTTTTCCTATTCCATCACAGATTTGTAAATAGAGCATGTTTCATCGTCACGGTTAATCACCGATGGATTTAACAGCCACTATACACGTCTCTATTCAGAAACAGATATCTTAACTTTTGGGCCCTATAGTCCAGGATTCATAAGGCTTCCCTTAAACCCATGCCGGCTACATGTTCCTTGAACACGTTGGGTGGTAGGCCTTTCGTGAGTGGATCCGCGAGCATCCTTTCTGTTCTAATGTGCTCGAGACTGATTGTTTGATCCCGGACTTTGTCTTTCATAACATAGTACTTTATGTCAATGTGTTTGGCAGCACCACTTGACTGATTGTTGTGAGCGTACATTACTGCGGGTTCGTTATCGCAGTATAACTTTAGTGGTTTCTCAATACTGTCAACCACCTTTAAACCGGGTATGAACTTCTTTAGCCAGTTCACCTGCCCCGTGGCCTCATAGCATGCTATAAACTCGGCATACATCGTAGACCCTGCAGTGATAGTCTGTTTTGAGCTTTTCCATGAAATAGCTCCTCCTGCAAGGGTGAACACGTATCCCGATGTTGACTTTGTATTATCTTTTGCAAAATCAGAATCAGAATACCCCACTATCTGGAGTGACTCTGATCTTTTGTAAGACAGCATGAGGCCTTTTGTACCTTGTAAATAACGCAAAACTTTCTTTACTAATTTCCAGTGCTCTGGGCCTGGATTACTCTGAAATCTGCCAAGTAACCCGGTGACAAATGCCAAGTCAGGGCGTGTGCACACTTGCGCATACTATAGGCTTCCCACAGCTGACGCATACGGCTTTGTTTTCATTTCGTTGAGCTCGTACTGATTTCTGGGACATTGCCATGTCCCATACTTTTCTCCTTTGACTACGGGAGCAGGTGTAGCACTGCATCTGTACATGTTGAATTTCTTCAGCACCTTTTCTATATATGCCTTTTGAGAAAGTCCCAATGCATATTTCGTTCTATCTCGGTGAATCTCTATGCCCAAAACATATGAAGCCTCACCGAGGTCTTTCATGTCAAAGTTTGAGGACAAGAATTTCTTTGTTTCCTGCAATAGACTGACATCACTACTAGCCAGTAGAATATCATCTACATACAGAATTAGGAAAATGAATCTCCCATTCCTAAACTTTGTATAAATACAATTGTCCTCAACATTCTCTTGAAACCCAAATTTCTTTATTGTCCCATCAAACTTCAAGTACCACTGTCTCGAAGCTTGCTTTAATCCATAAATGGATCTTTTTAGACGGCATCCCATATTATCGTTTTCTTTCACAACAAAACCTTTCGGTTGTGCCATGTATACTTTTTCCTCCAAATCTCCATTTAGAAATGCTGTTTTTACATCCATCTGATGTAATTCTAAATCATAATGTGCCACCAGTGCCATTATAATTCTAAAGGAATCTTTACAAGAGACTGGAGAAAATGTCTCATTGTAATCAATCCCTTCTCTTTGCGTGAAACCTTTTGCCACAAGTCGCGCCTTAAACTTTTCTATATTCCCTCTGGAGTCATATTTGGTTTTGTAGACCCATTTACAGCCTACTGTTTTGGCTCCTTTAGGAATTTCTTCCAAATCCCAGACATCGTTTAGTTTCATTGATTTCATTTCATCTTTCATGGCTTCCAACCATTCAGATGAGCGTGCGCTTCTCATGGCCTCTTCATATGAGGTGAGATCATCCTGCATATGCGACTCTTCTATATTATAAACTTCATAGTCATCACGGATAGCCGATCTTCTGACTCTTTCAGACCTTCTAGGAGCCTCCTGTTCTGGCACATTCTGTACAGGCACATTATCTGTTTGAGGCTGTTGCAGTTCCTCCTCTGGTGTGGCAACAATTTCTGTTGAATCCTGTAGGACAGGTTCCTCACTTTCATTCATTGTTGCCACAGGAGAGGTAACAACAGGTGTTGGTACCGCAACGTCATGCATTGCAGGCACAACATCAGCAGGTAGAGAGAAGAAAGGGTCTTGAATCGACGGAGCGGGTACAGACACCCGCCTCTCCTCAAGATCAATCTCTCGAACTACCGAGCTCCCCCTAATTACTTCGTCTTCCAAGAAGACGACGTGTCTTGTTTCTACAAACTTTGTATAACTGTTTGGATAGTAGAAACGATAACCCTTTGATCTTTCAGGATAGCCAATAAAATGGCAGCTTACTGTTTTGGGATCCAACTTGCCAAGGTTTGGGTTGAATACTTTAGCCTCCGCAGGACTCCCCCACACACGGAGATGAGCTAGCGAGGGTACTCTTCCTGTCCATAGCTCATACGGTGTTTTGGGCACCGATTTGCTTGGAACTCTGTTGAGGATATGAATGGCGGTTTTTAACGCCTCCATCCATAAACCCAATGGTAGGGTGGAATAGCTCATCATGCTGCGCACCATGTCCATAAGGGTACGGTTACGCCTTTCAGCTACCCCATTCTGTTGAGGTTCGCCCGGTGTTGAATACTGGGCTACTATGCCATTCTCTAGTAAGAACCTTGCAAAAGGTCCAAGGACTTGCCCATAAGGCGTATGCCGACCGTAGTACTCCCCCCCACGATCAGATCTTACAACTTTAATTTTTATATCATGCTGATTTTCAACTTCAGCTTTGAATATCTTAAATTTATCCAATGCTTCTGATCTTTCTTTAATTGGATAAATATAACCATATCGGGAGTAATCGTCTGTGAATGTTATGAACGAGTCATAGCCATCCACACTTTTCACAGGAAATGGACCACAAATATCTGTATGAATGATCTCTAATATTCCTGCGCTTCGCTGTGCACCCTTTTTGATGCTCTTTACAAATTTTCCTTTAATGCATTCTATGCATTGTTCTAAGTCTGAGAACTCCAATGGAGGAAGAATATCATTCTTAACTAGTCTCTCAATTCTCCCCCTCGAAATATGGCCTAAACGACAGTGCCATAATTTCGATGAGACATCAGGAGTTCGCTTTCTTTTCTTGTTTTCTTTTGTCAACGAGGACACAACATTCACATTCTCAGAAAGAGATAACAAATAAAGCTCATCTTGCAACACAGCAAGACCAATACATGCATTATTATACCATAGTTCGCATTTGCCATTTCCAAAACGGCAATCATATCCATCAAAATCCAATTTGGATACACTTATTAAATTTCTTTGCAAAGAAGGAACATAAAAAACGTCTCGAAGTAAAAGTGTGAAGCCATTCGGAAGCTCTATAGTAAGATCTCCAATAGCGTCAACTTTTTCTTCAACTCCATTGGCAACTCTAATGGATCTTTCGCTTCTTCGCGTAGTCCTCGTCGAACGGAATGCCTTTAAACAATTACAAGCATGAATAGTTGCTCCAGAATCAACCCACCATGTGGATCTAGAATAACCAACATAATGAGATTCATTTACAAATGAAATAATGTTCTCACCTTTCTTTGCCATGATTATTTTCAGGAAGTCAGGACAATCTTTCTTGTAATGTCCTGTCTTCTTGCAGTGTAGACACTGATCCTTTTCAACAGTAAACTGTTGTTGCTGAGGTAGATGCTGAGGCTGTTTTGCTTTTGAGGAGGATGTCCTGTAGTTCTTTTTCTTGTTATCTTTAATATAGTTAATTGAGCCACCATTGGCCTCTTTAATTCTTTCCTCCTCTTGCACACAATTAGCGATGAGCTTTTCAAAATTCCATTTCTCTGGACTTATGTTGTAGTTGACAACAAAGTTGTCAAAAAGCTTTGGCAATGAGGCCATAACCAGATGGACCAGAAAGTCATCTGTAATGCCCAAATCCATTGGCTTCAATTTAGAAGCCATGTTGCTCATCCTAACAATGTGATCTCTGACACCACCTCCATGGTACCTCTCTGTCACAAGCTGCTTTATCAGTTGTGTGGCATAAGTCTTTGAAGAACCAGTAAACTGGCTCTTTATTCTTTCGAGGTACTCTGAGACGGCGTCACACTCTGGGATTGAGCCCAAGATAGTTGGCTCAATCGTATTCTTTACCACAGCCAAACATTTCTTGTTGGCTAAGGACCATTTCTTATGATCAATGTCATAAGACATGATGAGGGGAGCATTGTCCCTCTCTCTCTTTTGTCATTCAGCATCTGACTCATTTTCACCTCTGACAAGTGCAGCAGGTGCTATAGGACATGGGGTGGTCAACACCCAGTCCACCTCTCCCAAGATGAAAGTAAGGTCGAGTTTTCTTTTCCATTCTCCATAGTTATCTCCCTTCAGGGTCGGAATATCTTTTATGCAACCCATCAAGGAGTAGCCTCCTGAAATAATCATGTACAGTGAAAACAAAATTAACATTAAAATATTATGTATTAAGTCTACATCACCGTTGGGCAGAAAATAGACATAACACATAGAGCCATAGCTATAACATTGCAATTATCAACGTTGGTCAGAAAATTACAACATCATAACACAGAATTAATGTTCCTAAAATTAAATTCTCCCGTTGGTTCGAAATTTAATTTTAGAAATACTAATTTTATCAATTTCATCTATTTGCAGCGGAAAACTCTATTAAAATTCGCATTAACAGTAGCAAATCTTTCTGTTATTTACTCTCTGTAAAAATTCTCCCGTTGGTTCAAATTTAAACAGAGGTAAAACATGCAAAAACAATTAAAATTCTATTGAAAAGTGACAAAAAATTAAAAGAAAAATTCTTTTCTCTATTTTCAGCCGAGGGGCACAAATTAAACTTATTTAAATTTGGCCCAAAAACGGCCTATTTAAAATTTGGCCGAGGGACCCAATTCAGACTTTTCCCAGCCCTTTGCCGGTCGGCCCACGGCCTTTTGACACGCGCGCGGCGCCCCTCCCCTCCCCCAGGCCGCAACCTGGGCCTGGGCCGGGAAAGCTGCCCCCGCCGAGCGCCCTCTTGGGCCAAAAGTGGCCCGACCGCCGCTGGCCGTCCGATCGCTAGGGTTTTGATCGGACGGCCACGCGCCGAGATCGGCCGGTCAAAACCGCCGCCGACGCCGCCGCCCGAAAAAACCTAGCCCCTTTCTCTTGCGCGCGCGGCCGATGGCGTACGGAGCGGCGTCGCCGCCGCCGGCGGTCCTCGCGCCGCCGCGCCATGGTCGGAGCGCCGCCGCCCCCTTTTCTCTTCTTCCTCTCCGTTCCCCCACCGTCTCTTGCCCGTGCAGCGCGGCGGCGCCGTCGCACGCCCCCTTGCCGGCGCGCGCTCTCGCCCGAGGGTGAGTGCGCCACCGTCAAGCGGGCTTGTGGCGGTGCGCACGCCCGCGACGACGATCGGTGGTGGCGGAGGAGGGAAACTTTCCCGTGCGCATGTCGGCGTGAACCGGCGGCGGCACGATGGACTTTTCCGCGCGCGTCGGCGAGCACCGACGACGGCGGTAGGTGACTCCCGCGCAGACGTCAACGACGGCCGGCGGCGAAAAAACGGTAAGTTTTTCCCCTTTTTCTTTTCTTTTCTTTCGGTTCTTTCCTTCTTTCTTTTTCTTTTGATTTCCCGAACCGATCTAAGACAAAGGGTAGCTCTGATACCATTGTTAGACTCTTTAGTGGATCACCTAGGTTTAGATCGGCGGAAATTCTCTGTATGTGTGTTTCGGAATCGAGAGGGATAGGGTTTAGAGGTACCGACCGCTTGAGGCGTTGGAGGATGAAGATGCGCCGGCCATCGGGAGAGAGTCGGCGGCGGCTGATGGCTTCCCGTCACTGGCTACGCCCCTCTCGGATCGGATTAGGGTTAGGGTTTTGTGGGTGGAGCTGGCGGCGGCAGCGAACCTCGTGTCGTCGCCCCGGCCTCCACCCTCTGTTTTATTTGGCGCAGGGTGACGGGGGCCCACCAGCCAATGGGCTGGGCGCCCCCGATCAGGGCGCGGGTCAAGGCCCCCTTGTGCCGTTGGGCTCAAGGGGAGGGAGATCTATCTAACAAAAAGTTTTGAAATATTTTTTTGATGATATTTTTGTAAATCTTTAAAGTATAATCATACATGTTGCATGGGCAGCAGTGCATGCCACTGTATGCATACGTGCATGCATATGTATGATGGGTGGATGCCAAAGTCAGCAAGCTAACAAGAAATGACACAGAGTGCATGTATGCAGGGTGTATACGTACGTACGTACGTATGTATTTCCCGGATACGGATGGATGGGCTCTCAGCCGAAGCAACTCCAAACCAGGAAACTGGTTCGTGGGCTGCACATGGGCCGCTGACCTGAGGCCGTGCCCGCACGCCGGCGTATACATGGCGTATTTCGGCGATGTGACCGCGTATACGCGTGACGAGGGATTCCCGATCGGCATCGGCTTCCATCTTCGTCGAGCCATCTCCATCGAGAGCCATTTTCTCTCCAACAGACACATCCATCAATCATCTACTAGCCCATCCATCCATCTACTCATCTACACAGGAGATCACGAAGCATCAGGAGATCACGCACGTACACCATCTTGGCCGGAGCATCTCGATCGGCGTTCGCGACGAGGACGCGCGCGCTCGGTGGCCGGCGACCTCGGCTGCAGCACCTCGGCGTCCGGCGAGAGAGAGCGTGTGCGCTGAGAAAAGGAGGCGCTGCCGAGGAGAAGGCTATGTCACTCCAGTCCACTGCCATGGGTAATTAAAATCTATGCTTCTATTTCATTTCTGATCTGCTTCAGCGCATGCACGCCGGCGGTGTTCTTCAGTGGGGAAGAGGCCGGGTGCACTGCCGTCGCCGGAGTTGTCGTGCCAACCGATCTGTTGGCGTCGTTCGCAAGCCTCCGTCAAGATTGATGCCGTTCGTCCACGATGATTTCCCTCTGCTCCGCCGGAGTCGTCATGCCGCCCGTCCGTGGTGTTTTTCCTTCATCAGGCCGGGGTCTTCGCGCCGTCCGCCCACGATGCCTTCCCTTCGTCAAGTCAAGGTCGTCGTGCCGTCCGTCCACGATGCCTTCACCTCGTCAAGTCGGAGTCGTCGTGCTGTCTGTCCGCGATGCCTTCACTTCGTCAAGCTAAGGTCGTCATGCCATCCGTCCGTGATGTCTTCACCTCGTCAAGCCGGAGTCGTCGTGCCCTCCGTCCGTGACGTCTCCTTTTCTCTGCACCAACATGATGAGATGCCATCCATCCGTGATGCTCCCTCCTTCTGTCAAGATTGATGCTGTCCGTCCGGGGTATTCTCTCTTTGTCACGCCAAGATGAGATGTTGTTCGTCCGTGGTGCTCTCTTCCCCTCTCCGCGAGATCGATGCCGCTCGTCCGTATATTGGAGCATCACTCATCTACATCAACTCAAAGCAAGAACAGCACCGTCTGTGATGCTAGAGAGTCGTTCGTGCTGAATCTACAACAACGATGCCATCGGCCGTTCCGTCGATGAGGCATCTACTTCTTTCAAGGTCGCCGATAATCGATATCGGCACCCTCATAGAGCCCCTTTATGGGCTCGTTGTCATATCAATCGGATCAGTAGTAGATTCATCATCCGAAGGAGGTGCCAAGCCACGTTCGTCTGGCTATTGTTTGCATCGACTTCTTCATCAACATTTTCGTTACAAGTCCCTATTGTATAAGGGGCATGACGAGTCAGGAGGTGCCCAGCCATGTTTAATCCGGCTGCCATCTACACCAACTGTCTTCATTAACTCTTCGTTCGTTTGATCCCATCTAGCCAGGAGGTGCCCAGCCATGTATATTCGGCTATTGTGTACACCAATTCCTCTTCCCTTTAACACCCTACCGACGTCGCTGCTATGACGTCTAAGCTATCCAAGCTTTGCGAGATCCATGCATGTTGAAGATCAATCCATCTACTCCATCACATCGTTCAAGATTGATGAGGCGAAGCGACGAGGGCAGGCGGAGCCTATATGAAGGCTATGTCACCAACACCGACGCACGGTTTGATGAGGCCGTGAATGCGTTGCCGGCACCCACATATATCTATCATCTTCACCAACATTCATCATGCATGAAAAATGCGAAGCAAAGACGGAGAGACGATCACGAGCAGCATAATTGAAGGTGCTCTGCAGGCCTAGACCTACGGAGGTAATTAACTGGGAGTCTCTCGAGACCCTAGGAACCAGAGGACCACTTCTCCAAGTTCGGATCTGCCCAACGTCAGGCAATGGAGCGCTCACATATACATTACATTGGGAATTTGTATTTATGATCCTTGAGATTAATAAAGCACATGTTCCCTATGTTCTTTGTTTATTTTTTGTACTTAGTTACACTGGCACGCCCGCATATATCTATCTCTAAACATAGAGAGAGATCGTTTGTTTTTCGTCCTAAACAATATCAATCGAAAGTTTTAATTAAGTTTAGTGTTGAAATAATCAAATTTGAATTAAAAAGTTTCATAATTTGAGTTGAAGGTTTAAAAAAAAGGTAAATGGTTCATTTGAAAGTTTTTAAATATGAGTTGAAAGTTTTAAATTTGGAGTTGAAAGTTTAAAGAAATGAAATGAAAGTTTCTGAATTTGGGTAGAGTTTTACAAAATTTGATTAAAATTTTGAAAATTTTAGGAGTTCTTTTTTATAAAATGGGTTGAAAGTTTTAAATTTTGAGTAGAAAATTTGGAAAAAATATTTGAAATTTTTGAAAATTGAGTTGAAAGTTCCAAAGTTTGGATGAAAATTTTTGAACTTTGAGTTCAAAGTTTTAATTTTCAGTAGAAAGTTTACTCTATTTTTTTCCTAATTCGAGTTGATTTATACTTAGGAACATGCATAATATATTTCTTTAACCGAATGCATAATCGATTACATGTGTGGATTCGAATGTGCACGCTTAATTGCCGAAGAGTTATCGTGCACGAGGTAGGCACCTTGTTTGCCCAATGCCCGTAAGGGCTGGGTGGGCTGAAAGTGTGTAGACTGGGCACATATGCGCTAATTAGCATTCTCGAAACACTCGTCATGTCGTCGTGTTGTTCATGCCTTAAATGACTCCTCTGATATGTTGGTGTAATGCTATTGTTCATGCCTTACCGAACTTTGTACTCCCTCCATTTCAAAATATAAGAATTTATATCATTTAAATCTTGTTATATAAGAATTTCTAACACTATTCACAACACCATAATCCCATGAATTAACTCACATTCAAAATTTTTACATATTACCCCCACCTCCCCTCCCACCCCATATATCTCATATGTATTGAAGGTCACTGAAATATTTTTCTTTTCAACCTTAATTTCTATTAAATAACCAAAATTTCTTATATTTTAAAATGGAGGGAGTAGGTTGTACACATGTTCATCAAAGGTCGCAATTTCTAACATTCTCAAAGTGACTATGACTAGTAGGAAAAAGTACGAATTACCCCCTAAACTATTGCAACGGTATGAATACCCCCTTGAAACAACAAAACCAGACATCCTTCACCCACAACTTTTCATACCGGGCGAATTACCCCCCTCCCCCCGACTCGCTTTAGAGCGGTTTTGGTCCTACGACACACATGGCAGTCTAGTCAGTATAAAAATTTTTTTAAAGCGGTGAGGCCCATATGTCAGTTTTTCTTCTTCCTCTCTTGGTCTCCTCTTTCCTGACTCATCTCGGTCGCCGTCAATCTTTGCCTGCCGCTCGCAAACCATGAGGTGGAGGGAGAGAGGAGGTGAGGCGGCGCACATCAGGAGCTCGACAAGGAGGTGACAATGGTGATGGAGGTGGGAAGTGGGAAGCAGGTAAGTACCTCTCTCAACGAGCTCATGGAGTCCACCATCGACCCGAGCTCCACATGGATCCGGCGCCACCTCGAGCTCTGCTTCCAACCGTCTCCACGTCGTGGCAGGTCTCTTCCCCGCATGGCCGTCCGACTTTGCCACCTCGCCAGCCCCAGCCCCAAAGCCAAGCCTTGGCCGCTTGTCGTCGTCGTTTTCACCGTCGAGACCCATCGCACCTGAGGCCGGGGTTGGCGGATCTGCTGCCACCAAGACCTGCTGCACCTGAGTATGGGGGCAGAGGACCCGCCTCTCCCGGGGCCGGGGACATCGAATCTACCGCCACGCGAGCTTGCCGCCTTTGTCATAGTCATCACCGCACCCAAGGCCAAGGGCAGTGGATCCGCCCCTCCTAGGGCTGAGGACACCGGATCTATCGCTGCTACGATGTGAAGCCGCCGCTGCCGCCACCATAGAAGAAGAGAACCATGGCCGCTGGTCTAGCTCCATCATGCTCCCCTCCCCTCATCTCTCTCTTTTTCTTCCCCATCTCCTGGCTTTGTCGAGCTCAAGCAACTTGTCACGACAGTAGCCTCATCGTCGCTACCACTGCCACCACTGTTGTAGCCGCCTCAGAGCCCAATCAGCTAATGTGTTGATTCCGCCTCCACCAACACTCCATCCACAGCGTAAGAGTCAAGCTCGGGAGAAGATATGACATGTGGGCCCTGCCACTTTTTAATTTTTTAATGCTGACTAGACTGTCACGTGTGTGCCACGTAAGATCAAAACCACTCCAGAGCGAGTCAGGGGATAATTTGTCCGGTATGAAAAGTTGAGGATGAAGGATGTCCGGTTTGATAGTTTAAGGAAGTAATTCGTACTGTCGCAATAGTTCAGATGAGTAATTCAGATTTTTTCCTACTATATACATGCTCTTACTTTCATCGAGTTCTGTGCCCAACATGTCTCAGCGTGTCCAGCCCACTAACATTTTATTCCCCACTGCCATGATCAACTTGTGCCTGCATGCCAATGAGATCGAAACTGGTTAGGTTCAAGCTCTGAGACAGTCAACCACGAGCAGACACGTGATAGTAGTATATGCAGTTTGTGATATATACATGGCACCATATATAGAAGAGACAATTAAAAGAGCCATGACCCTCATAGAGCGCTATTAGTATTTGTAGCACACGTAAATTGCTTTTCAGAAAGGCATTTGAAAGCATCGATCAATCAGCAGCAAAAACAGCTCAAAGCTTTAGCACATTTGCATTTTACTTTGCTGTCCTTTCCCCATCTCTATCTCATCTCTGAAAAGAAAATTTTCACAACGAAAGTTTGGAGGGAGGGAAATAACACACACAGAGAGACAAAGACTAAATTGATCGAGTGAATCGTAATCACTGCTTGGATCATATGTATTCTTGATGATCAAATGACAGGGTAAGTTTTGCACGAGCGCAACAGTAGCCTGAATGCTTGATGGGCAAAATCTGTAGGCAGCCAAGCATGAATGCAAAGAATCTGTGAGAGAAAATGATCAATGGCACGGTTCGTGCTTCTGACCGGCAATGGAGTATGAACAAGCAGTAGGCTGCTGAGTAATCGAGTCGGGTTGTCTTGTGGCTTTCTCATGGTGGACCTGACCAAACAAAGCCCGATCAAAGCTAGTAGCTCTTCTCCTCGATATCCTCTCTGCAAAAGCAAAAGCAAAAGCCAAAGCCAAAGGAAGAAAAGTTAGAGCTGTCCATTCTCTCTACTCTAGTAGATCAGTGGACAAGGAGCCATGGCAGCCAAAGCATCCGAATCATTTCAAGAACCGACAGCCTTCAACCCCACTCCTCTGTCCACTCTCTACTGCATGCTGCTACATTGCAGTAGCATGGATTTACTACTAGCTACTTCAATTACATGGCACTTGAAACATTGTGAAATGTCACCGCCTAAATCAGATACAGAGCATAACATACTTGGGAACCAGTAAAAATTAGACCATAAGTTAGTTATTAGGGAGAAAAGAAAGAAGAAATGTTAGTATGTGACACATCTAAAATACATAAAACAAGAAGCAAAGGCACTAGTAGGATGGCCACATGAGACCAAGACTGAATTCTTGAAGCATCCACAAGCTGACAGTAGACCAGCCTTTGTCCCCTAGTCACCCAACTGTTCCTCCATCAGTGTCACTTTCTCAGCTAATCCCCTAATCCAACACACAGACATAACCAACCCTCTTTACTAATTTACACCTTGAAAGATGAAAATTTTCCTATCTGCAGACATGAAGTCATGCAGCTGGGTGGACTGTAGAAGAAAGGGAAGCCAAGCCAGAGACAGCCAGACGGGGGTCTATTGGCAAATTGTAGGTGAGTGCATTGTTCAAGCCGAAAAGTAGACGAAAGAATTAAAGAATGGATTTTTGGAATGTCTGTCATTGAAATGAATAGTATCTTAATGATCTTTTGTTTAAAATATTAATCTTAATGATGACAGGCTACACTGCACGTCGATGACTCCACCAGCCGTTATTCTTTTGTTTCGTCCTCACTCATGGCCGCTCCTCCATTGCTCACATTTCTTCGAGCTTTTCTTTTCTGCACAAAGGGAAGGGAAAGAAGAGGAAGCAGGAGGGTTTGGTAGCTGAGCAATGGGACTGGCCAGCGACAGCCCTGCGTCGTTCCCCTTCTCCACCGCCAAGCTCTCCGCCTCGCCGCGCTTCTGCAACCCCATCAGCAGGAGGTACCTATGCTGTTCCTTTCTCTTCCATTGCTGAGCTCGGTGGTTTTGGTTTTGCTGCGGTTTATTCGTTTCAGAACATGCAATGGCGAGTGCTGGTGCTCCTGTAGTTTGCCTGTTTTAGCCCAAAATTGCCCTTTTTTCCCCTCTCCCTGATGGAGTGATTTTGAGTGTTGTCGGTGCTTGTGCTTTGTGCCAAGAGGTGCAGAGCATTTTTTGGTCCGCATCTTCCTTGCCAACTATTTTTTGTTCTTTTTTGCTGCGCAAGTTTGTATTGTTCATGTCGTATTTCTCATGGAATCTCAAAGAAGCAGAGAAGCTCATACACCCTGCTGGCTGCAGCCACTCCATGAGGAGTGCCTGCTGTAATGGTGGTAGGAGAAGCTCGCCCAAAGGGGTTTGGAGTTTAATTCTCCGAACACCTGAAAAATATCAGGGGGTCGGAGTCCAATTTTTCCGACCTCGCTGGTGAAGGGATATCGGGCGGTGGGGGTCGGGGTTTAATTCTCCGACCCCCCGACCCCCCCCCCCCCCCCCCCCCCCCAAATACTGGAATCGGGAGGTGTAATTCTCCGAACCTGCTTGGAATATTGGTATCACGCAAATGTCATCTCCAGAGTTTCAGATGACATCTGAAGCATCCCCTGTCGAACTGAGAAACTAGTGTAAGTGATAAACCTTAAAGATTGCTCGTCGGATGGTCCCGGGCATCACAAAACGTCTGCAATTTTTTTTTATCCCGTCCCATGACTTGGCTAGAATCACTGAATCAGGTCCCTGCCACAGCATCCCCTTTCTTATTATGCTGCATCTGATTCTCAAACAAGTCAATGAAAATGCAGTCAATTTTGGAAAAACAAATTGCAACCTTCAGCAACATTAACTCAAAAAAGATAGTTTACCGGTTATATTCGTTTCAGAAAATGCAATGGCGACTGCTGGTGTTGCTATAGTTTGGATAGTTTTGGCCAAAAGTTGTCCTTTTTACCCTCCCTGATCGGTGATTTGAGTGTTGTTGTTGATGCAGTGCAATTTCGATCAGCATCCTTGTCAGTTTAGATCAATTACAGCTAGCTTTTGTTCATTTTGCTGCGAAAGTTTGGTCTTTTTCATGTGGGACTCTCACAGAATCAGAGAGGCATAGACCCTGCTGGATGCTGCAGTGCAGGTGCAGCCACTCCATGAGGAGATTGGAGAAGGTCACTTGCCTGCTGTAATGGTGGTAGGAGAAGCTCAGCGCTGGCTCAGCCCCGCCACGCCGGAGGCCAAGGGGGTTCGGAGTTTATTTCTCCGACCTCCCTTGAAAAACATCAGCGGTTTGGAGTCGAATTTTCCGACCTCGCCGCGTACGGATATTGGGCGGTAGGGTTCGCGGTTTAATTCTCCGACGCCCCTGAAAAATATCAGAGGGGTTCGGTGTTGAATTCTCCGACCCCCCCTGGAACACTCGTATCACCATATCGCTGGTATCTCAGCAAATGTCATGTCCAGATTATCAGATGACATCTGAAGACTGAAGCTATCCCCTGTCTAACTGAAGAAACAGTGGCAAGCCTTAGAAATGCTCAATGGATGGTCCAGGCCTCAGAAATCATCTGCACTTTTTTTTTATCTTGTCGCGTGACTTGTCTAGAATCAGGTCCCTACCACAGCATCCCCTTTCTTATGCATTTATGCTGCATCAAGTTCTGAATAAGTCAATGAAGCAATTTTCTTTCTATCTTTCTTTTGGAAGAAAATGCATTCAATTGTGGTAGAACAAACTACAACCATTAGCTTCATTAACTCAAAAGATATACTTCTTATGTGACCAGTTTCTTCTCTTCGGCTTGAATGTTTGGTTGGTTTGTGATTGCAACCTACATTGGCACTTGGCACTATGTCTTAGTGGACTAAAAGAATCTGCACCGGTTGTTTGCTTTCTGTAGCAGTTGCCACTGCCTTGTTCAATTCCTCTGTAGAAAGGGATGTGATTTCAACTCATCATACTTGACATTCACATGATGCAAATGAATTCTTGGTGTCTAATACTTCAAGAATGTTCCTTGCTGTGCAGGATATTTTCTGATGTTGCTGGAGATTTAACAGTATCGGTGGATGGCCAATCTTTTCTACTACACAAGGTGCCTTATCTATTTCAGTCGCTTCATCTTATCCATTCTCTGTAGTGTGCCATTTTTTCTGTCGCAATTTTTTTTCCTATCATGAGTTATCAACTACTCTGCACAGTATGAGCCTAACAAGATTACTTTTGGGGCTATTGCTTAGTTGGGCAGTTGGTTTTCTTTGCAGGAAGTTAATTACCTGAGAATTTTATAAGTGGAGTAGGAATGCCATATTAAACTTGCCACTCCTTACTTAAAAAATTGCTTTACATGAGAACCAATGTGATTGAAGTGAACACCTTATTACCATTTGGGGACATAAAGAATCATAATGTATATCCTTACTGATGTGATAATTATACAAGCATACAATTCTTTATACTGTGGGTAGTGTTCCATAATCACAATTTCTTAAATGTAGCACTCTGCAAAAGGCATACATCTTTCTTAGGGGGTTTACTTTGGCTTGACAGGGACTAATTGGAGATGAAGCAGTAAACGGTTAATGGGAATGTATATGTTCTTTTGTACATTAGTAACACTTTTTGAGCTTTCATATGGAGTTTCTTTTTTGAAAAACGAGCTTTCATAGGAAGGGATTAACAAAGAAAATGTAATTGAGCTCTCTGCATGATGTGCAAAGATTATGTAGACTGAAGCAAAGTTGTGAAATGGGTTTAATCATAGTGTACTTCTGTACTTGTTTTCCAGTTCCCTCTAGTCTCTAGGTGTGGAAGAATACGAAGAATGGTAGCCGAATCCAAGGACCCAGATCTCTCAAAGTTGGAGCTAGTAAATGTACCAGGGGGAGCTTTAGCATTTGAACTTGCTGCCAAGTTCTGTTATGGGAGTAATTTTGAAATTAATACTGTCAATGTGGCTCATCTCCGGTGCATTGCAGAGTATTTGGAAATGACAGAAGAGTACCAAGAGGAGAATCTCATTGTTCGGACGGAGACATACTTGAATGAGATTGTAGTCAAGAACCTTGATAAATCCCTAGAAGTCCTATGTGCATGTGATGGGTTGGATCCAACAGTGGAAGAAATCGGACTAGTAGACATGTGTGTCGATGCAATTGCGATAAATGCAAGTAAGGAGCAGCTGGTTTCAGGCTTGGCTCATTTGGAATGTGATGTCGGATCAGGAAAATTGCGCATGCATTGTCAAGATTGGTGGGTTGAGGATCTTTCTGCACTAAGAATTGACTATTATCAGCGTGTTATCGTTGCAATGAGAAGAACTGGGGTGAGGCCAGAGAGTATTGGCACATCCATTGTGCACTATGCTCAAACAGCTCTGAAGGGTATAGAAAGGCGCCATGTATGGGACTCAGGTCCTCTTGTTGGAGACAACCAGCGAGTGATTGTGGAAACGCTCATTGATCTGTTGGCAACAGAAAAGATCACATCTGTTACCTTGTCATTCTTGTTTGGCATGCTGAGAATGGCAATAGAAGTTGATGCCGGACTAGATTATAGGATTGAAGTTGAGAAAAGGATTGGCCTTCAGCTTGAGATGGCATCACTTGATGATCTTCTGATCCCCGCAACACAGACAAGCGACTCGATGTTTGATGTCGACACTGTCCATCGCATATTGGTGAACTTCTTGCAAAGGATCGAGGAAGATGATTCAGGGAACTTGTCACCTTGCGGATATGAGTCTGATGATGGACTAAAGTCTCCGAGCCACAGCTCAGTCTTGAAGGTTGGAAGACTGATGGATGGTTACCTTGCAGAAATAGCACCAGATCCATATCTGAAACTGCAGAAGTTCATGGCTCTCATCGAACTCTTACCGGACTATGCGCGAATTGTTGATGACGGACTCTACCGTGCCATTGACATATACCTGAAGGTAAGCTAAGTGTACTGCAAACCTTATTGTTCTTTTCCATCAGTAACTTGATATCTCTTTCTGATTATGTCCAATGGCAAATTCAGTAACTGCCACTCTGCTAGCATTGTAACACTGTTGCTTGTTGATGAAAATGTGACATGAATACTTGCAATGCGGAATGTGACCACAAGAATTATTTGCAATCTATATAGTATCTGATGATGTACAGCTTGTGCTGTGTGTGTGACAAACTGAATTGTGATGACAGGCTCATCCATCTCTGACGGAATCCGAGTGCAAGAAGCTGTGCAAGCTGATCGACTGCCAGAAGCTGTCGCAGGACGCGTCGAGCCACGCCGCGCAGAACGACCGCCTCCCCATCCAGACGGTGGTGCGTGTCCTCTACTTCGAGCAGCTCCGCCTCAAGTCCACCGTGTCGTCAACTACTCCCCACACCACCTCCCTCGGCGGCGACGGCGGCGGGTCGCTGTCGCAGCGGATGACCGGCGGCAGCGGGGTGGCGAGCTCGTGCGTGTCGCCGCAGCGTGACAACTACGCGTCGCTGCGGCGGGAGAACCGGGAGCTGAAGCTGGAGATCGCGCGGATGCGGGTGCGGCTGACGGAGCTGGAGCGGGAGCAGGGGGTGATGAGGCAGGGGATGCGGGATGGCCGTGGCGGGGAGCACGGGCGGGCGCTGCTGGCGTCGATATCGCGGGGGATCGGGAGGATCGCCATGCTCGGAGGAGCGCAGAGAGGAGCGGAGAGGAGAAGGAAGACGAAGACGAAGAAGAGCTCGCAGTCGCAGTGGTCGTCGGATGGTGGCGGGAAGATGATGAGCAGCAGGCGGAGGCACAAGGCGGCGTCAGTCACCTACGCTGCTTCCTGAATCATCATCATCCATCTGCGTGCTCGCTCTTGTTACTGCATGCATTTTACAGGAAAAGGATGGATTTTACTGCAGGGGAAAAATGTAAAATTCTACAGCTAGGTGAAGATTAAAGTGTAACACTCCTTGTTAATGTTAGTTAAGCTAATCTAGTAGAGTTTTTGCACAAGCTAAGGAACACTACTATCCAAATCAGGTTATTTTGCGAAGCACCTACCGTCAATAATTTAGATTAATTTTCAATTAAGTCATGAACTTTCAATTAGATATTTTAAACGTAGATCAAAGAAATAATAAATTTTAAACCAATTTAAATTACATTTATTAATTATTAATCAAGTTTTAAGTTTGATTTGGTTGGGGTGCGCCAGGCCCAGGCTGTAGTGCAACGCTTGGGCGACAAGCGAGGGTCCCAGTGGCAAGCCACTGTAGTGAACCCTCCCCCACAAAAAATAAATTTAATATCGAAGTGGACACATGGCCCACATATCAGATATTAAACTGATAAGAACAGATACTACACTTGATCTTAGCCAAAAGGCCGAGAAAGGTATGCTTTGAGACGTATCCCTTCGCCTCCTTTTATAGCTCGCGCGACCGTCGCTCCGAGCTGAACAGGCGAGGTGGTACTAAACTCTCTACCACCAGGCACCAACCGGCAACCTGCGCTGCTGCGAGTTCCCACCGCGTGGGCCTAAAAGCTTGGTAGAGCCCAATTAGTAGAGAGGCCCAAGTGACCCATGAACTCGGCCTTTTAGTTGATGCTACTCTGACATGTGGGGTCAGATAATTTACAGCAGAGGCCACGTCGGACACGATCGCGATTCGAGCTGTTTCTTATACCTTGGATCTCGTACGTGTATAGGCAACATACACCAAGCCATGGAGGACTATATATGTTCGTGTTGGAGTAGAACGAATTGAATTCAGATACTTGTATTGTAAGCCCGGTTTGAAAGCCAAATTTCATAGTACAAAGTTGAATGAAAAGAAACCAGATTCGTGGACATGAATATGATGTAGCTAAATCATCAGTGAAAGCAAACAACATCTTCATCTTTCGTTTAAAGGAGAAAGCTCCAGCTGAGACTGAGAAGTAGGGTTGGCAATGAGATGAATCGAGGACGAGTTGGGCTGGAACAGCCCCAGCTCCGTTCCCGACCCTTGACTTTTCCACCCGGCCCCGGTCCCTTCGGGGCCCCACAACCCGATCGGGGCTCCACAACCGTCATCGCCGGATGCAGGAGGCTCGCGTGTGCTGCCGCGCCTGTGCGCCGTCCGCGCCTTGCCTCACGCTACCCGCAACTCGCGCGCCGCTGCGTGGAGAAAGGAGGGAGATGGGAGGGCCGAAGGGGAGAGGGTAGGGGAGGAGTGCGCCGTCGGGGAGGGCACACCGCCGCACTACTGGGGAGGGGAGTGCGGCACTGGCGTGGCGGTGGCGGCTGAGGAGTGAGGAGGAAGAGAGGGACTGAGCCAGGAGAGGTGGGGTGTATTAGGGTTAGGGTTTTCAGTTTTCATCAAGTTGGGTTAGACCTAATGAGCTATATTTAGGGTTGACACTATATTTAGAAGCCTAATATACCCTCTTCTTCCGAAGTCCCACGGATGAAATACCTCCCCCGCCCTCTCACCCACCCAATGGAGGGGGGGACCCTGGCCCTGACTTTCCACGAGATAGAAACTCCATCCGACCCTAGTCCCGTAAGCGGTCAGCGTCTCTTCAACCTGTATGTATTTTGGTAGGAGTAGATGTCCGTATCTTTTGGTCTTATCCCGTTGGATCACAGGATACCCGTCCCCACCATTTCCTTACGTGGCCTCCTTCAACTGGTGTACGGATTTTTGTGGGACCCAAACCATATCGTCCGACGTGGCAAGTCCCAAACCACGTCCACTTTCTTTTTTCCCATTAATTTCCTGGAAGAGTAGTACTAGTCCGCCATTGATCGTTTACGTGGACGGAGATGAGCCTAGCGCCACTGTCAATGACAATGATCAACAGTGGATCAGAGTTTGCAATGCAACTGTAGCTTTGTGAATGTACATATCCGGGCAAAAACTATTCATTCCATACCATTCCATGGTTGGGATCATGTCTTCATCAACACTACTAAGTCTGATGCTGATGGCACACGCTAGTGAACATGATCCGTTTATTTTGACGGACAAAGTTGCCATCATCAAGATGGAAGCTAGCAAAGAGTAGTGATCAGATAGTTCAGAATAGTTGCAGGAAATGGAAACTGAACTGAAGAAGAGACCAACTAACATCGGCAACATATGCAAGTAGCGGCCGGTACACAACTTGCTGACCAGAACGCCTCTACAGCCATGCAATTTTGTGAGCTATGCTTGGGCTGCGTTCTTTCCTAACTTTCTCAATTCAATCCTCCGTTTTTTATGTGCATGTTTTTCAAACGGTTAAATAATATATTTTTTATAAAAAATTTCTATACGAAAGTTGTTTTAAAAAATCATATTAATCCATTAAAAAAAACTAATATTTAAATAATCATGTGTTAATTTCGTTTTAGGTGTTTGGAAGATTAGCTCCTCAAAGAAAGGAACGCAGCCTTGGAGTTGGAGGTATACTGCTATTCTACTCCACTTGTTTATTGTACCAAATAGGTAGGGTTCAATACAAACAGTGAAATGAGAAGGAATCTCTATAAATCCGATCAACGAGGATCAGATATTCAGATCGCAGGAAATCTGCCTGCCTTTTGAGTACTTACCAGTTAGTGAGCTCCTTAATTGCCATGTCCCGGCCTCTCACTGCCTTGCTCTTGATGCAAGCATCCCCCTCCAACGGAGACATCTCTTCTCTTGCACCTGCTCCTGCTCCTGCTCCTGCTTCTGCTTCCATGGATCGGACAAGCCAGTGGTATGTGTAGTTGTGTACCAACCTATGCTCAATTTCTTCTCTTTTCAGTCTTTCATCTGAAATTTGCCATCTTCTTGTTGCATCCAAATCGATGGATCAAAGCAGGGTCTCGTCGCCGGACATCCCTGCCGACCTTCTCGTCCGGATCGCCGACGACGTCTTCCCTCTCCATAAGGTCATACTTTTTCTCCTTTCACTTCACTTCTTCTTTAATTTATTCTTGTAAGAACAAGAAAGAAATGAAAGAACTCTGCTTTGCTCTGCTTTTGATCAAACTCTGACACTGACGTCGAAAAAAAACTGCTTCCTACGTGCATACCAGGCGGTGATGGTGCCCAAGTGCGGCTACATCCGCAAGGCCGTCGCCGCGGCGCGCGGTGGCGCCACGGCCACCGTCGAGCTAGACCTCTCCGCTCTGCCCGGCGGCGCCGACGCCTTCGACAAGGCCGCGCGCTACTGCTACGGCGCAAACTTCGAGATATCCGTGCGCAACGCGGCCGCGCTCCTCTGCGCCGCTGCGTTCCTCGACATGCAGCCGGCGGACGGCGGCCTGGCGAGCCGCGTCGAGGACTTCCTGCCCAAGGTCGGCCTCCGCACGCTGCCCGGCGCCGTCGCCGTGCTGCGGTCCTGCGAGGTGCTCCTCCCGGTCGCCGAGGAGATCGGCGTCGCGCAGCGATCAGCTGACGCGATCGCGCTCAGGATCTGCAACGAGGTGCTGTTCCCAACGAGGTCTCCGCCTGAGTGGTGGACGGCGGAGCTCGCGGCCCTCTCGCCGGTGTCCTTCCACAAGGTCGTCACGGCGCTGCGCTGCCGCCGCGCGGAGCCCGAGGTGCTTGTCGCCGCGGCCACCGCCTACGCTGAGCTCTTGCTGGCCGAAGTGTTCGCCGACGGCCATGCCGCTGATCACTCCGGGATGCACCGCGCGCTTGTCGAGTCCGTGGTGGCCGTGCTCCCTTCCACAGACGATGCGCCCCTCCCCGCCGCCTTCCTCTGCCGCCTCCTCCACGTCGCGGTCACCATCGGCGCATCCGCCAAGACATGCTGCGAGCTGGAGCTCCGCATCGCGGCAGTGCTCGACCAGGCCACCGCGGGCGACCTGCTGACCGTCGCGCTCGACGGCTCAGGTGAGCGCGTCCAGAACGTTGACACCGTGCGCCGCATCATCACCGCGTTCGTGGAGCGCGTGGCGGCATCGGCGGGCGGCGCGAACGGGCGGAGCCGGAGGGCGTCCCTGAGCGGAGTCGGGGCGCTGCAGGGGGGTGGCGCGATGCAGACGGTGGCAAAGACCGTGGACGAGGTCGCGGCGGAGATCGCGACGGAGGAGTCGCTGCCGATCTCCAAGTTCGTGGGGCTCGCCGGCGCGGTGCCGAAAGAGGCGCGGGCGACGCACGACTGCCTGTACCGCGCGGTGGACATCTACCTGAAGGCGCACCCGACGCTGGACGAGATGGAGAGGGAGAAGGTGTGCAGCGTGATGGACCCGCTGAAGCTGTCGTACCAGGGGCGCCTCCACGCGTCGCAGAACAAGCGGCTCCCGCTGCAGGCCGTGCTGAGCGCGCTCTACTACGACCAGCTCAAGCTCCGCAGCGGCGGCAATGGCGGCGGAGACGAGGGCGGCGTGGGGTGGGACGCGTATGGCAATGGCGTGATGAGGTCGTCGGCGGCGGGGTCGGCGCGGAAGCAGGCGAAGGAGGAGGCGTCGCTGGCGAGGGAGAACGAGGCGCTGCGGTCGGAGCTGGCGCGGATGCGGGCGTACGTGTCGGGGATGCAGCAGCAGAGCAAGGGGAGCGGGTCGTCGTCGAGGGGGAAGAAGGGGATGGCGAGCTTGTGGTTGCGGACGTTGAGCCGGCTGAACCCGTTCAAGGCCGGCATCTGGGCCAAGGACACGTCGACCATCGCCGACAAAAAAACGGGCGCCATGCATTCCGTCAAGCCCAAGAGGAGGAGGTTCTCCATTAGCTAGGTTAGCTTAGAGACCATCCATGCCGTTCCGGTCATTCTCCACCGTGTGGTAGCTACTCCTACATGTGTATATTGATTGGTTGGTTATTCGCAAGAAACAAACTACCTTTTTTTTTTAATATATGATACCGTTAATTTTTTTACAAACATTTAATCATTCGTCTTATTTAAATTTTTTGTGTAAATATAAAAATATTTAGGTTATATTTAAATAACATTTAATGATAAATTAAATCATAATAATAAAAAATTACATAATTTTTTATAATAAGACAAATGATCAAACATAGCTTAAAAAATCAACGACATCATATAATAAAAACGGATATAGTACTGTTTTGTGTTGTCTGCTATGAATTGTAAGTTTGTGTCTGCAAAAACGAACGAATGCTTGGATTGGATTGGTCCGAAACAATAAATAAGGCCTGTTTAGATTCTCCGCTAAATTTTTACACCCCGTCACATTGAATATTTGGACACATGCATGGAGTACTAAATATAAATGGAAAAAATAACTAATTACACAGATTGCGACTAATTTACGAGACGAATCTTTTAAGCCTAATTGCTCCTTGTTTTGATAATGTGGTGCTACAGTAAACATTTGTTAATGACAGATTAATTAGGCTTAATAAATTCGTCTCGCTGTTTACAGGCGAATTCTGTAATTTGTTTTGTTATTAGAGTACGTTTAATACTTCAAATGTATGTCCGTATATCCGATGTGACACGTCAAATTTTTACATCCCTGAATCTAAACACCCTCTAAATATCTAAATATCTTGTATGTTTTGGATCGGTCTAAATTGTACTAGTATGTTTCATGGATGTGCCTTTGTCACACCGGCGGTGATGAGAAGGCGAAACAGAGTAGAGAGAGAGCAGAGCAAAACGGGAGCTGATAATAGAGCAAAACGCTATCGAGGAAGAGAAGCGTATCGCGGACAAATATATGTAATAGAGTGTGTATGAGTATGACAAGTGGGGCCCGGAGGGCGGGTTGTGTGGGGCCCGGAGGCCTGGAACTTACTGTATCCGTCATCTTCTTCCCCAACTCTCTCTCTCTCTCTTCTTCCACGGCGGCGAACCTCGCCGGCGTTGCGACGCAACAGCCTTCGCCGGAGTACACCATACACGTCCGGCTTCTCATGCGTCCACCGCTGCAGTCGCCATGCACATCGCCGTCTCAAGCTTTCCGGGCGCGCAGTGGGACCCACGTGTCGGTCTCACTCAACATAAGAGCGGAGCCGGAGTTGGAACTCGGAAGTAGGCTGTCGCGTTGACCACCGACGTTGAAAATGGAAGCGCACATGAATGCCAGTGCGATGAGCATGTGCCCCCATAACGCCGAGCGCCGAGCTGGAGCGCCGCGACGCCTCACCTTCCCCTCCACCACCTGCTCCTCCTCCTCGCCCTCGCCTCCGACATGGAAGACGCCCACCACCACCACCATCACTGGCCAATGGTGGAGCGCCGCGGAACTCAGCTCTGGGCTTCCGGCCGCCCCTTCATCATCCACGGCTTCAACAACTACTGGCTCATGTCATTCGCCGCTGACCAAGCCACACGCCCAAGAGTCACCGTCGCCATCGCCGAGGCTGCGGAGGCCGGCCTCAACGTCTGCCGCACCTGGGCCTTCAGTGACGGCTGTTACCGCGCGCTGCAGACGGCACCCTTCCACTACGACGAGGATGTCTTCCAGGTGAGCTACCACGGTGCCTCCTTGGCGTGTGCGCGGGCAGCACGCCAGGTGTTTGATGAAATGCGTGGTCGAGATGCACTTGTCGTGCCTGTTAAATCATCAGACAATTCTATGTCTTGTTCTTATCTTTTAGCAGTCTTGTGTTGTGCACGGCAGGCATTTGATGAAATGCTTGTCTCGTTTGCATGTCATGAGAAGTTTTCATGTTGCTTGTTCTAAAACTTACTCCTTTTTCCCCAACTGGATGCCTATCTTAGATTGACGGTGCCAAATTCTCTGCACCGCTTTAAAACCTTTGTCTCTGCCTTTTTTCTTTCTTTTTTTTCTTCACATTACTAACATCTACTAATTCCCATGCCATTTTTTTCAGGCCTTAGACTTTGTGGTCAGCGAGGCAAGAAGGCATAACATGAAGTTGATACTGTCACTTTGTAACAACTGGGAAGATTATGGAGGGAAGGCACAGTACGTGAGATGGGGAAAGGAGGCTGGCCTAGATCTTATTTCTGAAGATGACTTCTTCTCTGACCCAACAATTAAGAGCTACTACAAAGCTTTTGTTGAGGTAAATGTTCTGCTCGTATCCCTATATGAAATGACTGGCAACAACTACTAATTTTCATTGGATTGTATCATTGTATTATACACATGACACAATTTTAACATCATTCCTTTAGGCTGTTGTGACAAGAATAAACACGGTTACAAATGAAACCTACAAAGATGATCCTACTATTCTTGCCTGGGAGCTGATTAATGAGCCACGCTGCCCTTCAGATCCATCTGGAGATACTTTGCAGGTCTTCATTACATTTTGATTTTTTGGGTAAAATTTTGGGTCTTCCATATTCTGTTTGGCTGCAACGCATTTTGAGGACAAGGGTTTGTTGTAGGCATGGATAGAAGAGATGGCTTCTTATGTGAAGAGTATAGACCCTATGCATCTCTTGGAGATTGGTATTGAAGGCTTTTATGGCCCATCCACTCCAGAACTTTTGCCTGTTAACCCAGATGAGTATTCAGGGCATGCTGGAACAGACTTCATCAGGAATCATCAAGCACCTGGAATTGACCTGGCGTCTATTCATGTTTACTCTGACACTTGGTAAATCCTCGCACCCAATTCCATGTTATCATAGTTACATAGTTGAGCAGCCATGAGAGATGAATTTAGTGCATTATTGAAACGTAGTCTATTATCATGAGTTCATGACTGGACTGCCTCTTAAAAAAAATATCGTGACTGGACTGAGATCTTTTCCTAGGCTGCCTCACTCGATAAAGGAAAATCACCTTCAATTTGTGGATAAATGGATGCAACAACATATTGATGATGCAGCCAATTTACTTGGGATGCCAATTGTGGTTGGCGAGTTTGGGGTATCAGTTAAGGACGGGAAGTTTGGTAACGAATTCCGTGAAGATTTCATGAAGACAGTCTACAGAATTTTCTTGAGTTCTTGGAAGGAAGGAGTGATTGGAGGAGGTTGCCTTCTTTGGCAGCTTTTCCCTGAAGGAGCAGAGCACATGGATGATGGTTATGCAGTTATTTTTGCAAAAACACCATCCACATTAAGCTTACTTGCAAATCACTTAAGGTGTCTGGAATGTTGAGACTCAAAAGTGATGTTTCCCTTCTTTGTATATGATAGTGTCTGTTTTACTATATTTATAAAGTGAAGAACTTTTCTGTAAAGTCGGATATTCAATTTTTAACTTTAACTTGTAAGGCCCTAGTGCTGGTCTTCCATTTTAAAAAGACGGCATGGTGTCATGCAAAATGAAAGATAAAAGATTCAATGTTAAATAAATTCCATCCTTCCACCATGCACTTAAGTAGCCTCAAAATTGTTGTTTGTACTGACACCATGAATATATCTTTTACTTTTTAATGATATATGCTGATCTAGAATGGAAATACAATACTGACTCGAGTTTCATGTTCCATCCTTCCACCATGCACTTAAGTAGCCTCAAAATTGTTGTTTGTACTGACACCATGAATATATCTTTTACTTTTTAATGATATATGCTGATCTAGAATGGAAATACAATACTGATTCGAGTTTCATGTTTGCAGATTAGAGTGCAATTTTTTTCATTAACTTTGCTTTTCTTGCAACCTACCACCCTTATACCATGCAGATACGCCATGAAGATCCCCTGAGGAGCATGATTCACAGGCTCACAGCGATGTGGTTCTAAATCAGTTTAAAGTTGTGTGTATGCAGTGGGACAATAATTTGTAGAAGTCTCCTTGGATGTTTGAGTTGTCTGCAGATTTACATCATAGGGATTTGACTATTAGATTAAAGAGTTGTTCTGGTGCTGAAAAAAAGGGGCTATGATCCGTATCTATTTCCAAAACCTCACTGGGTGGCCACTTCTTGATCATGGAATCTTGCTGCTGAGGGTCCAGCATGTGGTCACGTTCTGTCTTTATGAAAACCCGTTTGATTCGATTTAGTCTCTCATCGTCTCCTTCAAAGCTTGCAGTGCTAATAGCTGTCACAGGCCATGGACGCATCAGCATTGAAGCGAGTACTGATTCCTGGCCAGATAAAAAGGGGTATATATAAGTATATCTGTAATCATTGTTTACTTCTTCATTTGACTATGATGTTTAGTTGTTGAGCAATTGGTTTCTCAAGAAATTTGATTGGGGAATAATAATATTTTTTCCAGGAATTAGCTATAATGTATTATGATAATACCAGGCTCAGATTGCGTTGACAAAATCTCTAATTATGTTTTTGAGGCACATTGCCCAGTGCCACCTATGCTCAGTATGTGCACTGGCACCCTTAGATATTTTTCCATTCTTGTTTCTCAATCCTCTAAAACACATTATGATATAGCCATATGGTATAATACCTCTTCAGGACTCTGTTGGGATAATCTCTCTCTCTGGAATTCTGGTCTCAGGGCAGCAGTTGTTGGAGGCTCATCTGCTCCTGTGCCGAATGTCAAATTGATCTCATTCTCAGGCAATATTGGTAAACCCTGTTAAACATTATTATTCAGAGGTTGCCTTTAGTCATACATAGTACTATGAGCTTATAATTATGATATGCGAATGAAAATAACAGAATATTGAACAAAGAAACACAGAAATTATGCTTATGAACATCACATCTTTCTTATCTTCGTCAGTTTGAAGTCCAAATGGTAGCATCGTAGCTGCCACAAAAATTGCTTGTCTAATCCTGTCAACGAATTGGTGCATTGCATGAATAAGACTCAGCCCTCCTGTACCATGTCCAACCAAAATCACCTGAAATTAGATTGAGTTGAGTTAGCTAGGTAACCAAATCTACCTTTGATCTGTATCTGCAATTAACATGTTGCAACTTTGATAGTTTTTCCTTATGTAGCTTCGAGACTACCTTAGCATTTTGTAGGCATCAGAATTGAATGTGTAGTGAATTTCTAATCAACATAAATTTTACCACTTCAGGTGAAGGTATGAATTAATGTAGATCTGTTCTCTGTAAGGTGTTTGATTCATCATTGTTGTAAATGCAAAGAGCACTGAGATTTAATACAAACAAGTTCCACCTGAAACTAACATAACTGTGGCCTTTCATTTAGTCCAATATCTCCATTTTATTGAAAAATGCATGGAACAATTATCTTTTGATCATTACCATGGAAATGTGGTGGTATGCTAACAGTAATAACATGCCACTTAGGTCGAACTAGACAGTCTTATAAATTAATGTAAATTGCATGAACACATAAGAGATGTACCTTCTCATCCTCTGGTATGGCTGAGATGAGGTCCAGGAGCGGCTTGTCATACTGCTCAAACGATCGAACTGTGTTGGGGTCGGTAGGGTCAACACCAGCTCCAGCAAGGTCTATGCATGTTACTAGGTAGCCAGAGCTCTCAAGGAGCCAACGAAGCTTGAACCAACACCAAGATCCATGCCCTTCTCCATGAACAAGCACAAAGTGCTCCCTTGCCATGCTCATTCGGGCTCTGTGTTTGGAGGCCAATTACTGAAGGATGGAGGGGAATTATTTGATTGATATCCTCCAAGACAGCTGCATTTGTGCTGTCAATTCCAAATGCCAAACCAAGCAGGTTGTCCAGTGGGTTCTATTTTAAATGGTTGTCTCATAGGAGATGTCTACATTTCTGGCATGTAAAATGGCTGAAAATATGTTATATGATGCAGGAAATAGCTTGTGGACCACCTTGTTTTTCTCCCTGCATTGTGCTTGGCGTTTGGCCTTTTTCCCTGATGGACGAACTAACTTATCGGAGGAGGTATTCTTTCTCTCTCGCTTGCTCATAGTTGTATGATTATTATATTAAAAGAACTCCGTGGAATACATATCCTGTTATTATTCCTGTATGCATATTTTCCCTGTGATATAGGTCCTGTTAATGTACACTAATTTGAGCGTATATTTTGAGGCGGAAGAAAAACACTAGACCCTTGTTGATTTGTTTGGTAACTGTCTAATCTTACATGTAAACACACACCACATATTGCAGAATCATCTAAGGCAAGTCGTTGGCGATCAGCAGGTACATCATGCAGCAGAGAAGCATCTTCTAGCTTGGAATGTGAATATGCATGGTGCGGTCACAGCGACTTGAGGACGAGGTTGAAGAGGAGCTCCGGCGCGGAGAAGAAGGGGCTGTGGTCAGTGTCCATGACCATCACCTTGCTCGGCGGCCACCGGCGGATCATTGCCTCCTGTTGCTCCGGCTGCACCATCCGGTCGTTCGTCGTCTTTATGTAGACGCGCCGGACCCTGTCGATGACGCTCTCAACTCATCCATCGTCGCCGGTGAACCTGGCCGTGCTGAGCGCCGTTGGCCATGGCCGGAGTAGAATGGAAGCAAGTGAAGAGTCCTGAAGAAACATTAAGCAGGCAATCCTTATGCAACAATATTTATTCAGAAGAGACCATGCTGCTTACAGTAGTACCTCTTGCGGGCTTTGTTGATAGAGAATAATGCGTTGGAACTCCTTTCTTAATGCCACAGCTGTAGGCGGATGATCAGCTCCTAGACCAAATGTCAGGTCATACACATCTCCATGCTCGGATAAATCAGGTACACCCTGTTAATTTTCAACTCAATTTTTTCAATGAAGAACATACAAACGCTTCTACTGTAGTCATTGCAAAGTGGAAAGATGTATCACTTCTTTGATGTCTTGTGCAGTTTGGTAGCCGAACAGAAGCATGGTTGCTGCGATGAAGATTGCCTACTTAATCCTGTCCCCAAACAAATGCATTGCATGGACAACGCTTAGACCTCCTGCACTATGTCCAGCCAAAATTATCTGACAAAGAAGAGAACTGTGCGTCAGGTTAAATGGTTGACCACTGACGTAAAACATATTGATCTCTAGTTGGACTTTAAGTAAAAGATGTTGATGGAACAGTGAACCATAATCTGAAAATCACCTACCTTGTCGCCGGCCGGTAAGCTGGCCATGAGGTCAAGGAGCGGCGCGTTGTAGTCGTCGAAGGAGCGGACGTCGTTGGGATCGACGAGGCTGCCGGCCGCGCCGGCGAGGTCGACGGCGGAGACACGGTGGCCGGAGTCTTGGAGCAGGCAGAGGAGCCTGAACCAGCACCAGGCGCCATGGCCGGCGCCGTGAACAAGGACGAAGTGCTCCGTGCTCCTGTTCCTCTCGGAAAAATCGTCGCCGGCGTCCATATGCATATTTGTCACAAGTCGCAACCTGACACGCTTGATTGTTTGCTCCTGTGTCTCTACTCCTGTGCTGTTTATATACTACGTCATGAACTCAAGATACTTACTTTTCAAATGACAAGTGTATGAAAGCTAGCTGCCATGGATTTGATTGCAGCTGCCAAACATCGCCTGCATATTAGATGGTGCTACTGAACCAAACACGTACTTACGTTCTTATATATTCTGAATTTTCTTTTATCAAACTTCTTGTTTAATTCGTCGGTCACACCTTTGATTGCAGATTTCGGCAACACATCGATTGATTCATTTATAAGAAAAAAGGAGTAAGATTTTACCTTCGGTCAACCCCAACTCAGGGCTGCTAGTAGAGTGTAGAGCTTAGTCTATTTTGTTTTCTGCAAAGTCAATCTGCAGATCAACCCCTGAATTGAGAGCTTATAATAAGGACGCAACCACAACAAGAATGCTAGCGTTTTAGTCCTAAACAGCGATGTAACGTACTTATCAAAAATAAACATTGTGTCTTTCCCCAGACGTAGCTTTATTGAAGAAAAGAACGTGTCACAGTGCACATCCAATTTTTAGTACGATGCAGTTTACAAACTAACAGAGTCTAGCATCATTATACTAGTACTTTTTAAAATCTTTGATGGCTTATATATTTTAAACTATATATTGTTTTTAAGATCCGATTGAATCATCGTACTGTACTGATAATATATGACAAACGAGCTTAATATTAAATATATTCAGATCATTTACTTCTATAGCAGTGTTTTTATTTCGAATACTATGAAAAGTTAGTTTCTTATAGCAGTATAGTTACTTTTAATATCATAAAAAGTTAATTTCCTCTAGTAGTAGTGCAGTTACTTTTAACACCGTAAAATGTTAGTATACATATGTATATATGTATACATATATATACATATGTGTATATACATATATATACACACACACATATACATATGTATAATGTATATATGTGTATATATATATATATGTATATATATATATATATGTATATGTACACACACATATATATATGTATCTATACATATATATACATATATATGTATGTATACCTACACACATATGTATATATATATATATATATATGTATATATACACATATATACATATATATATATGTATATATATGTATATATACACATATATACATATATATATACACATATGTATGTATGTATAGGTATACACATATATACATATATACACACATATGTATGTATATCTATATACATATATATGTATGTATATATACATACATACATATGTATGTGTGTGTGTGTGTGTATATATATATATATATATATATACTTCCTCTAACAATCACTAACCTTTTTTATTAGAACTTAAATGTCTTAAGTGCTTGCTCAAATATTTGAAGTGGTGCAACTATTGTAGGTGCTGAAATACTGTTCACTACTATTTCTAGTGCTGAATTTACTATTATGAGTGCAGAATTACGGTTCACAGTCGCTTTTTTTGTTACTGTTCACTCGAAAACTTTTCTTAAATTTTTAGGATCTTTGTAGGGTGGCAAATCCAAAAACAGCCGGCGCTTGATTCAGAAATTTTAAAGTCCTACTCGGTACTAGCCGTATGCCTCACCTATCTGTCTGTTTAAAGAAGCAACTAATTTCAGATATCTCTAGTCATATTTGACCTAGCTAAGAGTTTATCGTCTCCCTATGCAGTTTCACCCGAAGGGAACACTTCTCTACGGATACTGGTTCTCCAAACGCTTATGCAAGATGCAGGCTAAAAACGAGAACAACTGGAGAGGTTTATCCTATAGGGTCCCTAGCATAAACACTTGTCTAGAACAAACAGACAGGGATACTTAAAGAAAATTACTTCATATTAAGCAGGTAGACTTACATACGGTGTTCCCTTACATACGATTTCTAGCATAATTTACAAGTCCTAAGAATTGTTGTAATTTTCTTTTTATCATTCATAGCATCAGGAAATTGTAAAATTTTTTTAGCAATATGTTCTTTCAAATGAATTTTGTCTTCTCCTATTTCATGTCCAAGGAAGTTTTTTTTTTGCATATTTCTATCTTCTTCTTTGATAGGATTAATCCATTTTGCTCAACCTTTCTAAAAAATAATTCTAGTTGAGCAATATGGTCCTTATAAGTTTTTAAAAATACTAACAAGTCATCTATGTATACTAACACAAATTCTTGATTATCGTTAAAAAATATTTTGCATTTTTCTTTAAAATAGGGCAGGTGCATTTTTCAATCCTAGTGGCATCAGCAGCCATTCATAGTGTCCCTGGGGACAGGTGAATACCGTCCATTCTATAGACTCTTCTGTCATTTTTACTTGCCAAAATCCAGCTTTTAAATCAAATTTCGAGAAATATTTGCTACCTTGTATCCTATTGATCCATTCTTGCTTATTTGGGATATTATAGGCATCTTCTATAGTATTATCATTTAGTCTTTTATAATTTATGATCATTCTAGATTTACCTCTAACTTCTTCTGCATGACTTTTTACTATAAATGCTACAGACCTATGTGGACGTCTACTCTCTCTTATTCTTACTAAGCTCATATTTATTAATTCTTTCTTCAGACTCACTTATCCATGATAAATGATGATAACTATTATATATCAAATTCCAATATAGAGTGCATAGGACTACAAGCATTTGCACCAAATTGGTATAGGGATATTAAGTCTAAGAGGGATATAAAAAAAATTGTTCAAAGATTAGAGGATATCCAAATTATAGGAGAAATTTCTATGAAATATTGAGAGAAAAATGCTATCGAGTATAAAATTAATATAATAAACCCAGAATATATTATTAAGACTAGCTCAATAGAAGCAACTCCGAAAGACATAGAAGAATTTAAGATGCATATAGAAGAACTGCTGAAACTAGGAACAATAAGAGAGAGTAGAAGTCCACATAGGTCTGTAGCATTTATAGTAAAAGATCATGCAGAAGAAGTCAGAGGTAAATCTAGGATGGTCATAAATTATAAAAGACTAAATGATAATACTATAGAAGATGCCTATAATATCCCAAATAAGCAAGAATGGATCAATAGGATACAAGGTAGCAAATATTTCTCAAAATTTGATTTAAAAGCTGGATTTTGGCAAGTAAAAATGGCAAAAGAGTCTATAGAATGGACGACATTCACCTGTCCCCAGGGACACTATGAATGGCTGCTGATGCCACTAGGATTGAAAAATGCGCCTGCTCTATTTCAAAGAAAAATGCAAAATATTTTTAACGATAATCAAGAATTTGTGTTAGTATACATAGATGAGAGTTACTTTATCATTGAAACTGTTGCATCACAACAAGGTTGGGGTGCTATATTAAAGCAAAGACCTACTAAATTTTTCGCTAAATTAGAAGAAAAAATATGTAGGTATGCTTCTGAAAGTTATAAATTAAAAACTGTCAATAATACAGATAGAGAGATCATGGCAATAATCAATGCAATCAATACCTTTAGGCTGTACTTAGAGTTTAAAGAATTCACGGTTAGAATCGATTGTGAAGCTATTTGTAGGAACTATAATCAGCTTAATAGCAAAAAAAGCTCAACTAGAAGATGAGTTTTATTTGAAGATATTATTACAGAAAATGGCTATAAAGTTATATTTGAACATATTAAGGGGAAAGATAATAATTTGTCTGACATGCTTTCTCGTTTACCTGAATTGCAGGTATGAAAAGATCAATGAATTATAGCGGAGTCGAATGCTTCACATTTGGAGATGACAACAAGCTCAGAATATTCCCACCAAATTCATATAAATTTAAGCCAAAAGACCATATAATCTTAGATGAAGTTCAAGAATGCATCTTGGATAATTTTTGATACCAATACAATAATAAAAGGGAAGAAAAAAGATATATGTTATCAATATTGAATAGTCTCTCTGAATATTTTCACCTAATAAACAGGTTATTAATGCCAGCTAATGAAGATCATGAAATAATCCAACAGAAGCCTATATATGTCGTATTTGATGAAAAGCTCCCGGGGGTCTATATATCTTTTGAAGAAATTGTGGCCTAAAAGATAGATGCTAAATTAATGGGAGGAATATCTTGGAAGAAATATAAGGACATTGATGAAGCACTAAGCCAAGCTAGAAAAATATTAGAAATAAATTATTATCTAGAGCCTGCCGCAAAAGAATATATATTCAAAAATGCAAAAAAGTTAAAGGAAAGAAAGCTCCAAAAATACCATTAAAATGACTATAAAAGAAGAAGAGTTTTCTAAAAGAAGGAGTGGATCCATTAGATGGGGAATATATTGATTGGAGATAATAGAAAAATTTGAAGAAGCCTGCCCACAATTAAAGAAGGAATTAAAGAAAGAAATACTTAAAAGAATTAAAACAAGAAATGGATCAGAAATTTGAACAAATAAAGAAGGCAGTAGATGAGAAATTAGAAGTTTCTTTTTCTGATTTGGACACAATGAATCTTGGTGGCCATGGGCAACCAGATGAATAGATTTCTTTAAGCTAAATATGTTTTTCAATATATATTGATAATAAAATATCAACAATTTGGACGTGGAAGAAGAATAAACGAAGAATTCAGAAGACTACCTAAGAAGGAACACAGAAGAACACCCTATAAAGTATAAATGGACAATATAGGGTGCGGTGAATGACATATCCCTGTGAAAAATAAAACTTTTGGTGGAAAGGCCTCAACTTTAGTCTGCTCTCGTGAAGCCACAGTAGCGAAGAGATAAGCAGGAGGCACAGGCGACGCCACCCCTGGCCTCTATAAAAGGAGACTTCGGTCTTCACTCCGGAGACACAAAACAACGAAGACACCATTCAGAGCAAAGCTTCCAAGCGCGCTCTCACCCTCCATTCCACCTTTCTTAGTAGTAGTCACTCTAGCCTATCTTGCATAATATATTGAAGCAAGGAGTTGTAATATAACGCTGTGTAAGGTAAGAAGAACTTGTTTGTATCTGCCTTCGGGGTTCCCGAAAGAGAGATGATTTTTTTTGAATGGGACACATAAATGATATGTTATACTACAGTTCTTGTATTCATTTTTAGTTACCCTCTGGTTCATTGTATATAGAAAATGGCTGAGAGTATTCTAGATAAAATAGACCATCATTTCAAAGCCCGTAAATTGATAGCATCTGATCCGACACACAATAACTGAAATGCCAATCATAGTATTAATCCGTATAGCATGTCAGCATCGATCAAACATTGGTTCATCCTACAGTTCTAATACCTCAATTCTTTTTTTGAGTTTCAGTTATAAATGAATAAGGATAGGATTAATAAGCCTAGGAGCTAGTGCTGAACATAAAGCAGGGATTATTTCAGTTCCTAGAATTCACATTATGTGATGTTCCACAACAGGAAAAAGTACTGTCCTTGTTAACTGTGGGAATTATCTCATGCAAAGCAATGGTGAGATTAAGGACATGCATAGACATTTGCATGTCATAGCTTAAACTAAATCTAGCTGCATGAATTAGTAATTTAAAGAACTATGTTCTTCCTTCATTCTATATCAGCTCATTGCAGGTCCTTCATTGTATATCAGCTTTGCTCTAACCAGTGAATCACTGAGTTATGAATAGATGCAATTTGTGCTAAATTAGTAGCTATTTATTCAGAGTTGTGATGAACATTACAACATGAATAAAACTCATTTGTATGACTGTACAACATTCAGATGAATAAAGAACTATATTAATGTGCTAAAAAAATTGAGGTGAATGGGCTAGACAGGAACAACAGAAACATATAAAAAGGGAATCAGCGGTGTTAAATCCCTAACCAAGATGCTTGTTTTTATTCTGTCATAAGAGGAGTGCTGATTTGAGTTGTGTTTTTTTAATCATATGGGGTAACATCTGGCAGTTTTTTTATCAGAAAATTTGGAATAAAGTATAGACACTTTTATTTTCGTATATAGTCATCGTCAACAGCCTATCCACCGATAGCCTGTCACCGTCTTTTGTTGGTTGAGATCGACATTGATCAACAACACATCTATTTTCTTGGCCGGGTTGTGGTTCTCTCAGGTCAGCAGTGCTTCTTTATTCTATTTTCTTCATTCTTCATTCTTCATTCTTTTCTATTGTGCAGATTTTTCAGTATTCTGGTGATTCAGGGTTGGTTCTCCTTTTATGTTGTCCAATATGTTTGAGTAAGAAACGTGACATGAATCTTTGTTACTACATCATGACATGAATGAAAATTTTTGTGCTGATGCTTATGTCAGGCAATATTTCAGGCTTGCAGTTAGGAGTTTTACATTCATTCCTTGTTACAGGTATGAGGATTCCAACCTCGACAAATTGCCCGGGGAATGTAAAGAAAACTACCAAAATCATCATCATCAACAGCAGATTCTATCATATGTTGGCGGGTTCTTGGGTGGAGGCGGTTGGATCCATGGTGGAGCAGGCCGATGCGACGGAATCCGGTGCAAATGCAACTAGCAGCGGGATTTGGTGTTGGCCGTAAATCTCTAGCACCAGCGCTAGTGGTGGTGTTTAAAGAGTTGGGATTTAATCATTAGTTGTATTTTTTTTTAGATCAAGATGAATATGTGTATGTTTATTTTTCATGTGTAATTTTTATTGGTCATATGGTAGAACCAATATATAATTGTTATGGAGTAAGATGTTTACTAACACTGTAATATTGTATTTGTGTAGGCTAATTGTAAAAAATTACTCATCTCATATTGCTGTCTAGTAAAACATTTACTTTGTGCTAATAAGTGTTTGTGAAAAAATACTAATGGGTCGATACATATGATTAAAAATGCGAAAACACTTGGTAGTAAAATTATTACTACCATAAATAAAACACCAAGCTACTGAAAATGACTAACAAGAGATATTATTATCAGTAATTGATCGTAAAAATATTACTAACAATAGGTGGATCTATTTAACAATAGGCGCTCAGATATTGTCAATGGATACCTATGATTCATAAAATAATTCATTGTAAACAAGATGGCGCGAGAAGGTAAAAATGTACTTGAAACCATAAGTGAAAAGAACACAACGTATATATGTACTTAGGAATAATTACCGGATTAAGTCCTCCGACACATTTGAACCCATTCCAGTTCTTCATATACACCAGAGTGTCAACCCTGCATGACACTGTAATGGCTTGACAAGAAGGGTTGAGGTCTGGATTCCAGCAAGAGGCTCGTGGACGAACGTTGTCGGCGACGAAAACCGCGGACGTCCAGCGGCAGCGACAAACAAGCTTGTGGCCGTCCGCCCTCGTTACGGCGTGGCGACGAAGATCGCGGAGCTTGCGAGCAAACGTCGTCGGCGAGGTAGCTCAGCAAGGACCAGTAGAGACGAGGACAAGAGCTCTTCGACTGTGAGCCTAACAACGTGGCCAAGAAAAACTTTAAAATGGAATACCGTCGCCGGTTATATGCATGTGTACTCCGGGTATATATATGTATCTGGAAAATGAAAGGTAATAATCGCAATTAGCGAACATGATTAGATGGCATAATTTTTCAAAACAGAATCAATAATTGGTAAGTATCTGCTTGCAAACGTTGTATGGAAATGTGATATAGAAAATGGAAAGTGCTAATCATAATTGGTGGGCATGATTAGAGGGCATGAATTTTGGAAACACAAGCACGTTATACTTCAAATGGAAATTACCTGCATGCATGTTCCATGGAAAGTATATGCATGCAATTTTTTATCGGGTTAGACCCGCTAATATGTTATAGTATCCTTTGCACGGATCTTACAGAATCTGGATGGTGGATGGCCATGGAGCCGAGGCATCATGGAGCACCAAACAAATTTACTCTCTCTCTCTCTATATATAAATTCATGTATTTACTTGTAAATCTGCAATTTACCTATGAAAGATATTTCTTTTAACACATATACATAATTACTTCTAATGCTATAAAAAATACTTTCATTGTAGAGCTTAGTTACTTCTACCATTTAACTAAATTACTTTTAAATATTTCAATATATTACTCATTTCATTATATATTTTGAATGAAGTTTAATGGTTAAAACGGATCTTAAAAACAATATATGATTTAAAATATATAAGTCATCAAAAAATTAAAATAGACTAGTTCTACATACTATGTTATGAAAGACTCGCATTTTTCTCATGTCAAAAGCATGGAAATAAATTTTCAAAATATACATGCATACGCACGCATGTGATGGCTTTCATCGGATGGCTTCAGCAAAGGCCACACCATAAGATTAATCCACGTGCGCGCATGAATTAGATTTTACGCATATTACTACATAAAAATATGGAATTATGTCAAATAAGATATGGATAGACATGCAAGTATGCAACTCCAAGGTATAAATTAAAGTACCACTAGTATTTGTGTTTTATGGACGCGGCCGGCAAGGTCCTTGCTTTCCTCCGATGAAACAGTAGATGTAGAGCTGATTGGTTTTAATTTGTCAGGTCAACTTGCTCTTTCTTACACGTATATACTACTACTACCCAGCTTACTACTGACTACTGAGACGTTGATACTGCGTCATACTATCCCATCGTTTATATCAGATGGCGACGACACAACGAGATAAACGGATCTTGCATCTTGACTTTGATCATCGTTTCATCTCTGCGATAAGAAGGATATATTGCAAGAAACACGACACATGGCTGAAAGTTGGAATTAGTATAGCCCAACATGCATATGCTCTAGTAGTAATTGTCCTTGGCCCATTCGGCCTTATAGGGTTTAATGGGCTTGGCTTGGTCAGCAATTTGAGGCTGGAATTACAAGGGCCCAATTAGGCCAGTTCCATTTCAGAGACATTATTTGACATGAACTAGCTAGCTAAGTACGAAGTAGTACCCACTGAATAGAATTAATTTCCTTTACGACCAAATGGGCAGGAACTAGCTATCGGATGTATGGTTGTAATGTCGTGCTCACCAAAATCTTGAGAAGCTAGAGTTGGTTAAGGACGTGAACAGTACGTACACAAACTTAATGAAACGCATTATTCTCCCACAAGCTGTACAAATTTAGTGTCGGCAACAACCTATCAATCATTCAGTCTGTGATAAGAATAAACAAGAGAACAAGGAGCGGCAGGTCTACCATGCATGTCCAATTGTCCCTAGGAATCAGCACGTGTGCTTACCATGCAACTAACTCTAAAATGAGTTGGAATTTTGCTACTACGGAGTAAACTTCACTGTGAGATTTTTGTGTCCTTGAACTGCACAGAGAAAACTCATGGTCAGTAGGCGATTGAGTCCCCATCCCCATTCAAGAGCATCATGTTTGTCTCATCCCCAATCAATAATACCTCTCCTCGTCTTCTCCCCTGACCTGGTCCTCTCTCTCTCTCTCTCTCTCTCTCTCTCTCTCTCTCTCTCTCTCTCTCTCCTCTTCATTTCTCAACCTGATCAGGTCCTCAAACCAGATAGACCAACTTGAGCTACCCATTAATGCCCTAGCAATTGATCTTCTTTACCTTTTGCATCTCTTACAATTTTGCTTATGGATTACTCCTACCTACAAAGGTAAACTTGTTTAATCCTTCAAACCGACACCAAACCGGTGGATTAATGTACTCCCCCAAATACTTTACTTCTGTATTCAAATGTACTACTCCGCTTAATTATTGTGAGACTAAACATGATTAGAGCATCTCCAAGAGACAAGCTAAATCGTTTTCTAAAGTTAAATTTAGCTATTGTTAGAGAAAAAACGTTTTCAACAGACTCTGTAAATGACCCTTTAAATTTAGTGGCACTCCATCCCACCTCATTCGTTAGCTATTTTTAGCTAGCCTACCTCACTAGTTATCTTTACAGAATCTGTTGGATTACTCTGTTATTTGTTAGTCAAATCTATTTTTGAGAGTAGCTAAATCAGTAAATTTGACTAGTCTTTTTAGCTAATCTCTTGGAGATGCTCTTATTACTTCCTCCCTCTGGGTTTTAATGTTTTTTTACACCATTGATTTTTAGATGACCATTCATCTTATTAAAAAAATCTGATATAGATATTAAAAATATAAATTATGCTCAAAGTATTTTTAATAATAAAACAAATCACACATTAAAACCGGAGAGAGTATTACTTTTGCAAAATAAAAAAAAAAGAAAGAAATGATCCACAGCCAGACCTTTCAGTTGTGTTTGGACAGAGCCATGCATATGTACAAGAAATATCTCTTGCAACTCTCCCAACTAGCAATGCAATTGAGCAGTCAATTAACCTGACAAGCCGAGTCAAGAGGACATCTAACCTAACGACAGTCAATTAGGAAGTTTTGATTTTTTTTCCAACCGAACAAAGGAAATCGTGAGATTTTTCTCCCTGTGCCTGTATGTCTCTCTTTGATCCGATTGGTGGTGGTACATGTGGCCACACACACAGACGCAGCCACGCAGGTGAAGCCGTCAAAGTGAGCCTCGTCGAGAGTCCAATCCTAGTAGTATGGTCTGCTACTACTAGTTCTCACTCAGTCCATCTACAGTTGAGAGAGAGAGAGCCGTCTCTTTCATTTCCATTCCCCACACAAGAACAACACAAGAAGAACAAGAACAAGGAGCAGAATTGGCTGCTCCTCCTTTCTCCTACCTTTGGCCTCGCCATTAATGGCCCCCCTGGTACAGTATTAATCTCCTCTTCCTCCCTCGTGCTGGCTGCTTCATCCCTCTGCACCCCGCCCGACAGAAATACTCTTCTTTTCCTCACCGCTCTTCTCTGTGTCGGTCCTGTTGGTTCTTGCTTCTTTCAGGGCTCAGCAGCTGAGGCAAGGATGATCGATTCTTGAGAGACCACTTCTTCTGGAGGATCTGCGCAAGAAAGGTGCGATTTTTCCTTCTTTCTCTCATCTGCTTTCATTCCCCTGAAATAACACTTCCTCTAGATCCCCAACTGGTCCGTCAACTTAATCAATCCATGTAGTATTATCTGTCTTGCGTTGGATGCTTGGTGATTTCTGGGGTGAGCTGCCAACCATTATTGATCCGTCAACTTAATCTAGATTATTAGTTTCTGTGGATTAGATCCCAGAAATATTTGTTTTTTCCCCATATATTTTCTATACCATATGCTACTGCTCTGGTGTTCTTTATTTATGCCATTTGACCCTCCAAATACCTTCTTTGCTTCTGTCAGATTGCTGCCTAACATGTGAGAACCACTTCCATGGAGTTCCTGTAATCCAAGCACTCCAACAAGCTGTCAGTCAATGGATCAATAAGTCAGTCAGAATGATGGATGCCATTTTGCTCAAGCGCACCTAGTTTCTATATTTGACAAATTGTCCAAAGAAAAACACCATTTCCATGGAAGCTCCCAAGCTTCGTTTCGTCAGATGCCCAGGATGCCTCCAGCTTCTTGTGGAGTATCCAACCATTGCTGTCTACCAATGTGGTGGCTGTGGTACTGTTCTTAGAGGTAACAATCATTTAATCTTCCTTCAGTTTCCTCCTTAGATATATTTCTGTTTCTCTTGTACAGTTTTGATGACTACTGGTATCTATTGTGCAGCGAAAAATCGAGCTGCGCCAGCAGTGAATACTAATGCAGAATCCGGTGAACACAATGAATTCTCAAATAGTTCAACTTTGGATCCTCAGAACAAAATGATCTGTACAGATGGGCAGAAAATTCCACCATCCTCCAATGCACAACCTGGTGTGGTGCAGGACAAGATTACCTTTGTTAGCGAGGAAAAAATTATGTCCTCTAGCAATAGCATCGACTCCAGTGAGCATGTTAACATTGAGTGTTTCTTACTTGATGGGGATGCCAGCAATCATGATGTGAGGACTGAAGGCATAAATGATGAAGATAAAGTCACTCTGTCTAATTCAACTCTTGATTCATTGAGGAAAGTAGAGAATGTTGAAACCGATGGAAATGAAAAAGGTTCCTTTACTGATGATGGGAGCATCAGCAATGAAGTTGCTACCACCCAAAGCATGGTCCACATGGATGGAGCTGGTTCTGATAATAATTTTACAGAAGTAGAGAGCTCAGCTGAGGGGAAGTGTACTCTTAGCAATACTAATCTGGACTCCCAAGAGATAGTTGCACGTTGCCAACCTGATAATATTTCTGTTGGCACAAAAGAAAGAGTTCAGCCATATGAAGGTTTTCATGTTGAATCACATGAAGATCTGATTGAAGAATTGGTGAGGTCTCTTTCACTCAGTGACGATGAAGAAGACTTTGTCGATATAACAGAAAACAGTGAACTTAATGATGCTTTACATTCTCAAATGGGCAGCTGCAGATTTTCATTGGGGAGCAAAATGAATGGTGGCCCTCGAACTGATCCTCATGGCCGGTTGATTGAAGAATTAGAGATGTCTTTCAGTGATGCTGAAGAACCACTAGACCAAAATATTATGGTCTCCCTCAATGACATAGAAAAGCCTACTTTGTATGAGGTTGGTAAAGAAAATCACGTTTTGGACGAGGATGGTAAAGAAAGTCACATTTTGGACGAGGATGGTAAAGAAAGTCACATTTTGGACAGGGATGGTAAAGAAAACCACATTTTGGACGAAGATGGTAAAGAAAACCACATTTTGAATGAGGATGGTAAAGAAAACCTCATTTTGGATAAGGGTGGTGAGGAAAATCACATTTTTGATGCAGGTGGTGCTAATTCATATGAAGCAAGAGTATTGCCATCGGATGACGAGCATCTCCAACAAAGTGAGCTGGCTGCTGCTAACATGGCAGGAAAGGATGAGGGGCATCTAGAAGAAACCACCATGGGTAACCATGCTGAAGCAAACAGTGGAATTGCTGCTGTTCTTTCAAATTTGTCAGACGATAAATTTTGTGCCATATTGCCGCCTAGCTGCGATGGGAGAAAAGAAGAAAAATCTAACATACATAGAGGTAGAGAACACTGTCAAGGATTGTCACTTGATTCTGTAGACTTCCGGTCAATCCAACATTTTATCGAGTCTCAAATGGATGGGACCTCAAGTTCTCTTTCAAGTGGCTCTCCGAGTCATGGTGACCTGGAACACAATAGATCAAACAGATTCAAGAAAATTGATCGACTTGAGCGCCTCAGGAAGATGGATGATCTAAGAGATCAGTTAAATAGGCTTTCTAGCCAGAAAGGTTTGGAAAATAGGTACAAGAACAAAAGCCCTGGACTCCTTCAGGAGCAGAGTAGCTACAAACCCCTTGAACGGCATCCTTGTAGTTTTGATGGTGGTTCTATCCTGGGTTCTGATATTATCGATTCCTATTATGATCAAGGAAATCCACCAAGGTACCCACCACCAGATCCTTTCTCCCCAACTCATTCGCACTATCATTGTGGACACGGGCAACCCCATATCCCATATAACTGCAGTGCATGGGAGTTTAATTCATATTACCAGTCCTCATATGCGGGAAGTACGGTTCTTGAACACGAGTCACTTCGTTCGAGCTACAAGGAGCAGAGACGTGCAGTGAGGAAAAGCATTTTGCGGTCTCTGTTTGGTGCTTCCCCATTTACCATCTGCAATGGCTGTTTCAATTTGGTTCAAGTGCCATCAGACATCTATGTATCGAAAAAGAAGACCGCTAAGTTCCAGTGTGGTCGGTGCTCCAAGGCCCTTGTGTTATCATTTCCCGCTACAAATAGTGAAGATGCAAAGCTCAGTAATAAGGAAGTAAATAAAAAAACAAACAAGCCTGTCCACAATAGTGTTGTTGGTATGGAGGGTGGCTATTCTTTTTCTGCTGAATGCTCACGAGGGGGTCCTGTGAGCATAAGTGAAGAATGTGGAGCTTCAATATCAAGAAGCTTCTCTGGTAGAACTAGAGCAGCTGTTGCTACATCAGGGAGTGGGAAAAAGGTGTCAGACTCGGCACTTCATCGGCTCATGGGGTATGATTCAGCAAGCCAGTTGTTACGGCGCAGCAGAGCGTTTGAGGATGGATATGACAGTTTTGAATCCATGGTGCCAGTATCAAACAGAGTATCCAGAAGAAAGAATTTGTGAGATACTTCTGTAGCCTTTTGATTCCTACCAAACAGGACAGGAAGGATCAGCAATTTTGTGATTGTGTACAAGGAATGGACACCTTGCCTGCAAGTTATTATTATTATTTTTTGTCTTTCAGAAGATTTTGGGATTTTGATTCTGAAGTTCTTTGGTTAGTCATTCTTCAATCGAAGGTACAGTAATTCGTTATTCTTGTTGTAAAGTTGTGTATATTTGGTGGGATAAGATTGTATAACAGTTATTCATGCCAGATGTTTGTTAATACATGCTGTTTCTTTATACATTGGATTGGAGGCATTTGCACACACCAAATAGAGCGGCACAATGAGTGCTTATGATGCTTTGTGTAAGTTGGACAGCACAACAAGACAATAACTCTGAATGTAACCATCATTTGTTTGGTGTAACGGACCATGTGGTTTGTCTTTGCATGAGACTATGAGATGCATCTGCTGCTGTCACTCATCATTGTAAATTTGTAAAATGGAGATGGATGCTACATACTGGACCAGATTTTTCTGTGATTGCAGGGTCAGCCATGCTGTTGACAGCAAACAGGCAGGCGTTCCTAGTGGTTTCCGGCGGCATTGCACACTGGTAACACATACTTGCTGGGAAATGTTTGTCTCGTCTCTCTTACTATCAGTTTTAGCTGCCTGATTTTCCATTGCCGGTGCAGCGGCGAGAGCGGATGATCGATGGAAAATTAGGCTTCCAAATTTTTGTTTAAATTTTCCATACGGAATCTCTCATCCCAAAAATTGTTTTCCTATTAGTGCTCAGAAACAATCAATCAACATTATGTTTTCAGGGAAATATAATTGGATGTATTTATAGTGCCGATATGTGGGCGTCCCAATAATAATGATTAGGTTGGCCAGTGTCTAATGTAGTGGGCCGAGATCACTGGGGATGAAATTCCTCAAAGAGGTTCAAGCCCAATTAATCTCATGCATTCCAAAGCAGAAAAGTCTATATTTCCTCCCTCAGTAATTGTTTTTCCCTCAATAATTGCTCCAGTCTTTCTCTCAATAATAATAATAATAATAATTGCTCAAGTCTGATTTCCATTCCTCAACTACATAATCAAGTATAACATGTTCACCGAGTATCAAAACCAGTTTAATTTATGTCCTTATGTGATTTGCAACTTTGCACTTAGGTTTTTTCCTACGTGGCATGTTGACCAATCGACTTGTGCTAAGCGTAAATGCCAAGATGAATGCAATGAAAAATAAAAGCAGTGACTTGCATATCATCCTCTCTCTCCTCCCCTCTTGCTCTTTTCTCTCCATCTCTTTCTTGTTGATGCCAAGGCTAACGGAGACGAGCCGACCCGTGTGGAGAAGCTAGGGTAGAGGGTTGTGGTGGCCGGAGGAGAGTAAAGGACTCGTCAGCGCTCCGGGACGACGGTGAAGGTGTTATGGATTTGGAGGTCAAAGGCGGAGATGAGGTCAACGAGTGACAAGGAAGAAGAGGATGTTGACTGCAGGAATGGGTAGGGTTCAACGAGGAGCTTGAGCTCCACCCCCACGACCCATGTCGCCAACTTTTGCTCCTCGTTCCTTCCCTTCCTGCCCATAGGCCACAGCCGTCTCCTCCTTCACGAGCTTGGCGGAACTCCACCAGGATTCGACGTCATTGCCATGGAGATTGAGCTCCTGCTCGTGCTGGGCGTGCTAGTGCCGACCTCTCACTCTATTTCACTGGGAACATAGCGCCTCGACTTTGGGTGTAGGGCTCCGCATGATGCTTGAGGAGGGATAGAAGGGATAGATCTCACGGACATCACATGTGGCAGCGTTGAGCTTAGCAAAACGGTTTCAGACGAGACGGGCACCAGTGAGTCTATACGCTGCTGATGACGACCACCGAGATGGTGACAAGCTCAAGTGCATGATGAGGGGTCGGCGACGGTTGTTGAAGTGGTAATTGAGATAACAATTTTGCTATATATTTATTGACAAATTTTTTCCTAAAAATTTGATTGATGTAATTATAGTACAATCGAAGTGTAATTACATTGTAACTTGCATTTAACTATAATATAACTTGTATGTAACTTTTACATAATTTTGAACCGTTAGATTTGTTTCAAGATTTGTGCAAGTGAGAAAGGACAAAAGTCACAGCACGCCTAGATCAAAGGATTCGTTCCCACGACTTCCGTTTCACGGAAATAGCATGTTACGGAGGGATTTTTGAAAGTTACATACAAATTATATTGTAGTTACATGCAAGTTACAATGTAATTACATCACGATTATACTATAATTACATCTGTCAAATTTTTAAAAGAAAATTTATCGACAAATGTATAGATGATCCCGTTATCTTTATTGACTAGGCAGCCACCATAATGGCAAGTAGCACAACATAAATGCCATGTTAGATAAAATCACCATCATAACAACCAAGGTAACAAAATGTACCGGTGTTGATAGTTGGGGATGCGTTGTTATTGGCTTTACGGTTGAGGAGGAGAATCAGACTCGGGCGATAGGTGAGGGAGTCAAAATAAATTTTATCTAGAGCACATGCCAATGAGAAAGTTGCATGCTTATGTATTAGAACTTTAGCAGAGGTCAAAACAAAAGGAAGAGGCGGCTGATTATGAGCCTAGAAATGTTTTGGCCACTGACTTGGATCGCATAAGAATAACAACGAGTTGACAAGGCCAGAACAATCCAACGCTTGCCTTACTGCATAGGCCATACGGGCCAGTGCCTACTGGATGCTATACTGTCGTTGATTTATTTGGCGTGTGTTATAAAGTTTAGGATTCGTTTGGAAAGCATGAATTTCACAAGATATTTACAAGAAAACAATTCATTTTCTCTAAAATTCTTGTGAATTTCTCCATTCCAAAAGAGGCCTTAGTCTTTTGTTGGGCCTAGTGTATTTTGTCACATGTAGGGTTTATGTTTAAAACTGGTAACCTGAGTACCTGACCGTGTCTCCGGATTTAAAGAACAACCGATCTCTTTTTTCCTTTTTAAAGAAAAAAAACATAATATCATAGTGGACTGAGGCCGTGGAATATAATACGGGGATACAGTTATCGTTGCTTTCATTCGCTATTTATCAATGCGAATTGGTCTAAATGAAGTTGAAATATGATGTAGATGTACACATCATGCATATGTAAGACTCCCGTACGTGGAACGAAGGATCTTTGGAGTAATCAATAAAAAGATAACTAATTTTTATAAAAGTTCCGTAAAATTCTTATGGTCCAAATTAATATCCATGCATGTATAGAGCTGGAGAACGCTGATAGGTGGGACACTCCATGCAGCCACCTAGCTATTCTCTATTATCTTGTTTTTTTTCACTCCATCCACCCACCCACACACACATGCATGTAGCAATCTTTAAAATATTTTTTCTATTAAAATACTTATCCGATCCAATCACACTGTTATATTTGTTATAATTAAATCTTTAAAATAAAATATCACATAATTATATTTTAATAAAAAACATATATTTCAAAACGTTAAAACTAAATTTTCAAACATGATAGCGATATGTTTCAACGTGTATTTTTACCGTGTTTCACAAAATTATTTAAATGTTTCATAGGCTATTTTTTTTTGCATTATGTATAACATATTGTTTCATTAGTGACCGAGACAACCACATACCTACCTATCTTTATTCTTTCCTGTCATATATACTACTTGTTCTATCTCTCCACTCCAGCCATACACATGCATGCATATAACGATACTTAAACTATTTTTTTCTAAACTACTTATCCGATTTATGATCCGATCATACTTTATTTATTGTAATTAAATTTTTATAATAAGATATCACATGATTATATTCTGATAAAAAAAATATATATTTTAAACCGCTATAACTTATTATTTTATATGCGATAGTGACATGTTTTAACTTGTGTTTTTACTGTGTTTTATAAAACTTTTGAATGTTTTAATTGCTGTTTTTTTATCATATATAATTTAATGTTTTATTCGGTGATCTTGACTGCCTAACTTTTTTTCTGAGGAAATAGGTAGCCCGATTTAGAGTTTACTCCTTATCTTCACACACGGGAGTGGGATTGATTGATTTGATCATTCCGCGGCGGCTCCGATGTCATGACTTTTACTTTCCCTTGGTCCTCACGTGCATGCATGTCGATCTAGCTAGTGAACCTACTTAGGCAGTGTTCGTTAGTAGTGGTTGGCTGCTTATTTTTGGTGTTGGGAACTCTGGTACTGTTGGAGTATTGTTTGCCATTGTGCAGCTGACTGACGGTGCCTCCGCCTGGTGACGACGCCGTTTGGCCGCCGACAAAATCCGTCCACACGCGCAGACGTCGTCTTGGCTGCTGCATGCATATCGGCTGACCTGAATGCATATCTGTTTGGCTCAGTACTCGTCAGCATGAGGTAGGAATTGAGCAGTGCATACGAAAACAGATATGCATATCGGACGCGACCGATATGCATGTATGATTATTTTGATGTTGGCATCTATGCTGATTGATTTTTATATTTGAAAATTATTAGCGAAGTGGTTTTGGAGATGGTTGGGATTTTTAGGTGATGAAGAGGAACAGTTGCTGACAAGTTGTGACCATAGTTATTAGGACTGGACCTGAGCAGTGGTTCGACCAATACATGGTGCAATTACATAAAAATTGAAGCGTATTTCCAATATTGCGTACAAAATGAAAAAAAATAAAACGTAGTTAGGAGAGAAGTCCAATTTTTAGAAAGTCTCATCAAAGACTTGAGTACCGCAGAAATAACAATTAAATTCAATACATATTCCAATTACATAATAATTGACGCGGAATTGTAATATTGCAAGTAACATGAAAAAATGAAATGAAAGGTGGGAAAAACATGTCCAATTTTCGAAATGACTCAGTACTGACTTCGAAACTGCATAAATAATAATTAAATAGCAATACATATTCCAATACATAAATATGGATAGATTGGTCAGGAAATAATTCTCCCGTCGTGATCACAGATGATAAGAACATTTTTCGTTGTTACATTGTGCCGGTTCCGGTGTTGAATAGACGTAGCTGCAGAAGTAACTACAGACACATGCGTCCCGTCTACAGCACCCACTGACTGGTAAAAGGGTTTGAACCAATCTTCGCTTAGAAGCACTGGGTGTGGTTCCGTGAAGTTGGGACTCGCAGGTTTTAAAATATTCGCAGCCAGGTCGTTCATAGCCATCAAGACTTGGTGGAAGTACATAGAAACTGTGGAGCTACAGCGGACCCACCGATTGTTTGGCAAAATTAAAACGTAGTTTTGGAAAATTTCCAATTTTTTTAAAAATTCAGTGACGGCTTGCAAACCCCATAAGGCGTAGTAATTAAATGCAATACATAGGGAAATCACTTAAAAATTAAGCACGTATTTGTAATATAGCGTGAAGCATTACAAAATTGAAACGTAGTTAGGGAAGAATTCCAATTTATAGTTAAATCTTACCAACGACTTGGAAACCGCAAAACTAATAATTACATGCAATACATATTCGAATGCAGTACATTTTTTAGGTACATAACAAATAGATGGCTCAGGAACATTTCGGATAACTATTATCCTGGTGAGGAACTACTGATAGCGATAGTACACCTCATCGGCAATCCAATCATGCAAGCTGCTCATAGCATGCTCACTATTTGTCGCGTAGTACAGTTGATCGAAAGATGCGTGCTGCGGGGGCACGGGATATCCGTTGTAAAGAGCATTGTTTTGATGGTAGTACGGATCCCTACTATCCAACCTGAAATTGTGCAGAGCAAAAGCAGCATGTATAATCCGTGATGGAACACGTTCATCACGATAGTACGGTATTTCTTTAAGGATTTTCCACTGCCTTTTTACGATGCCGAATGTTCTTTCAACAATACCTCACAATGAGGAATGTCGATAGTTGAATGTCTCTTCTCGTCCCTCCGGTGGTGGCGCTCCTTCTCTGCCAAGTTGATCCCTGTGGTAACGGACATGTGGGAACGGTGCAAGAAATCCCATCCTACTAGGAAAGCCAGAGTCGACAAGTAGGTACCTTCCTGCGTTAAAATTGCTAAATTATTAGTTTTGCATTACACGTCAAACTTGAAATGTACTAACATAAGCCTTTGAAAAAAAATTAGCGAACAGATTTTACTCACCAAATGGGACCCATGGGAAATTATCTGGGTAGTACTGCACTGCCTCGTTCAGAATCCTTTGGTCGTGAACCGATCCTGGCCATCCAGCATCGCAGAAAATAATCCTCCCGTCGTGATCACAAATGACGAGAACATTTTTCGTCGTTACATGGTGCCGGTTACGGTGTTGAATAGAAGTAGCTGCAGAAGTCACTACGGACACATGCGTTCCGTCTACGGCACCCACTGACTGGTAAAAGGGTTTGAACCAATCTGAGCTTAGCAGCACTGGGTGAGGTTCTGTGAAGTTGGGATCCACATGTTTTAAAATATTCGCAGCCAGGTCGTTCATAGCCGTCAAGACTTGGTGGAAGTAAATAGAAACTGCTGAGGTAGAGCAGACCCACCGATTGTTGGCGTCTCTACTGGAACGATTTCCACCCATAATGTACAAGAAAATCCCAAGTTTTTCCATTGAGCATACCTCGGCTGTTCTATCGAGGCCGTATGAAGTGATCAGGAGGTCGTGTAAGCTGTTTATTTGTTCTGCACTCAACCGGAACATTGCTCGACATTGGTTTCGATTTTCCAATGTTTCCATCATCCAACTCATGCCAGTTTGAACCGGTATTCTGTTGGGTGCTCTCTCATTTACCTCCTCATCAGCAGCAACTATGTCGATGATGGCATCGTCCTCGTCACTGCTAGAGTGTCCTCTCCAGTTTGATGCAGCACCGCCAGTACTCATTCCCGTATTTCTTCATAATTTCACAACCCAAAAAAACCATCATAAAACAGTTTGCATGCAATTTACAAATTGTAAAGCATAAGTAACGGACATGTGTAATGAATGCATTTCACATATTATACAAGACAAAGTAGCACTCGGTCGTTTTACGGTCAACATTTCAGTGAGCAAAAGCAGCAATTGAAGTAAAATTTAAATTTTCACAAGCAGCAGGGATCTGGGCAGCAACTCAATTAGCAGTTGAACATCACTGTCATCACTGTACTGCACACATAGCAAATGTTATAATACTCCGCAAATATTGCATAATCTCAGCAAGAACATAAAAAATGTAACCACGCGAAAAGTAATTAACATCAGGTTTATTGTTAAAACAACACACTCGATACTGCACGAATCAACATGGTTATGCAAAGATAATAATACAACTAATGATACTACTAGCAGCTAGTTGGTGGCACCAGAAGAGGAGTCGACTCCTTTTTCACCTGTAGAGATGTATTCCAGCCGCGTTGTTGTGTCTGGAAGCCGAACAAAGCAGAAGCAATGGTAGGGATCGTGGAATAGCCAACAAGCAGCATACCAAACCGGACCCCCAATACGGTGGCCATCACTTTCCACTAGCTGCAAGCATGCCTCATGACCTGTAGCCTTAGCTGCAGCTGCCTCCCTTGCGCGGCTCTTCATCGACTCCATTCGGAGGGCTACAAGACGTTCTAGTGCCTGCCCAGTGGAGTAGCTGCGGGAATTCTTGGCAGACCCCCCTGAGCTATTGCAATCTGCGGCCGGCCTTTTCCCCTTACCCCTGTCCTCAGCTGGTGGTGGCATTGCCGACGGAGCTGGCGGTCTGTAATTGGCAGTGAGTTGCGACATGTCGATGGTCTGCCATTGTACTGCCCCTTGTGGTGCGCCTTGGGCAGCCCCCGCGACGTCGGAGTGGTTGCCGACAACCGTGCGGGCACCGAACACCGCGTGGTGAAGGTCGATGTGCTTCAGAGGGTCATTTCTTAAGACAATCACACCTTTCCTCAGCTGTCAAAATCATATTAAGCACCAGTTAGATGATAAGCAATGAAATACTGAAAAAGTTTGCAAGTTGACAACCGAGGTAGCATACTGCAGTGTTCAAAACTTTATAATGGTGGAAGAAAACTGAAGAAAATGATGCATGCTGCAAAATGTTTTTAATCCTACCATATGTGTCAAGGACATAGCAAATTCAGTTCATTCTCATGTATGCAAAGTATTTGTTACACCACCCCAGTTTATCATATCATCTGCATTCTAGAGTGGCATTTTCAGGATCATGCTACTATACTATTACTGCTAATATACTAGCAACCCTTTTCTATTTCTTTTTTTCCTGAATAGTACGTTGATGTGGTCATAAACAGAAATCATAATGTCTGGTAATATAAGTTTTCCATTATTTGTACTTGCCATTCAGAGAAGTGCAGCCGAAAAATAGAACAACATAGACACTACATTTTCATGCCAGTACCATCATGTGGTTTCAGAATGTTGGTGACAAAGAACAGTTGTCTCCTTTGTCAATTCTTGAGATGTCAATGATCGGATTGTAAAGGAAATTCATATGGTACAACAATTTTGAGGACTCATTTGGAGTTATCCCATAAAGAGGTTTTGCACAATTGGAAAAAATCATATGCATTTCCTTAATACAGGAGAAAAAACCATAGTGTAATACTGCCTCCATTGAAAATTGCTGATTGGAATAAATCATCTGATCTACAGCAGTTGGTCAACTTATATGCATGTATAGGCAGTATATTAGATTAAAACTTGACAAAAATTTCAGTCCAGATTCCAAACTTTTAGATTTCAGATGAGATAAAGACATTGGTTCTAGACGCCAGCACAAAATTGAGTTTACTACTTCAAAATTTCAGTAGTCTCAGATTTCAGAAAAAAATTATACGAAGGCTATATGGGCCTCATGGACAACAAAAATTATACAAGACAAGATTCAGAATTCACATCCTTGTTGCAATTTGGACCTACTGACCCATATCCATCTGCTCCTAGAAATGAATGTATGCTACAACCATTTTCAGAGAATTCAAAACAAGTGCTAGTATTCAGATTTAAGTGCTACAGGCGTTACACAGAATTTATACTACAGCCATTGTTGTAAGCAATGTCAAAAATTGAAAACCAAATTTATACTATATCCATTTCACTGAAATCGAAAACCCATCCATTTTCAGAACAATCTACAACAGTTTCTGAACTTATATGAATATATAGGCAGTATATTAGAACATCTATTTCAGATTGCAGATTTCAGGCATTCAGATTTTGGATTTTCATACCTTACAAATTTCATATCAGATCAAGAGATGACTGTAAAAATTTTCATACCTGACAAAAAACAGTTATGTACAACAAGTTTCACATCTCAGACATATCAATGTAACTATAGTTTCAGAGTCTAGTACCAGTGTAGGTCACAATTTTTTTGGCGTAAGAAGGTATAGCCAGCTGTCAATTATAGTCATTTCATTGACAGAAATGAGGCGTTACAAAGTTACAAAGCAGAGAGGTGGAGGGCGCGTGAGAGAGAGAACAGAAGTAAGAAGAAATTCAAAGGAGTGATGAGGTAGAGCATGTAAAAAAAAGGTGAAAAGAAAAACTTAACAGGATTTCAGTTGATGCTTGCAGACCAAAAGCTGAATTTAAATTTGATTTCAGTACTAGACCTATGACTCCATAGCTCAAGTATGTCTCCAGTACAAAGTTGTGAACAACACAGTTGTAAATTTGGAGTACCAAAAATTGGAACGCATACTGTCTCTTGCTATGTATGTCTGTATGTATCTATGTATCTATCTATCTATATATCTGTCAAAGGAAAAGCATGTGATGGGGCAATTGAATGTCAGACATTGCAGTCTCTATTTCTGAACCATGCAACAACACTAGTATAACAAGGTTATCAATTCATATATTGCACTGTAAATTCATATGCATATATAAATTGGAGCTCAGAACATTTGTGTAAAAAAAAAGAATTGCAAAATTAGATTGAGCCAGTACTGACATACCCCATTTTGGCTTATCCACCACGAATCGTCGGCGATAATGGCTGAAGTAACCGGATCACGACCAAGGCCAGTGGCCTGCGATTCCAGCCACACCCACAAGTGGAACCGTTTTTTACAATCGCGCCAGATGTACTGTAATTGCCCTCGATTGACCACCTTCCTGCATTTCTCATACATTTTCTTCTCCAAGTTATCCCATGCCTTGTACTTGGGGGTGTTGGAGGTGATGTTGTAAGCAGCAATCTCCTCCAAGCAGCTCTCAAGAAAGACACGGACCTCCATATCGGTCCAGCGTTGGCGCCCTTTCGACATCTACTACGGCCAAGTCAAGCTAGAATGAATCGGAAAAATCGTGGGTGGGCATGGTGGTAATACCTTTGTTTCGTCGTGGTCGCGGACGATGCCCCAATTAATTGAATGGCCGACGGTGGCAGGGCTCACTCGGCGGACGAACTCGACGATATCTTTCGGAGACTTGGCGCAGACCTTGCATAAGGCGTCGGCGATGTGCAGCACGTCGTCGGCTGCTACCTTGGCGCTGCCCGCGTCGGAGGTCACGGACTCGGAGGAACCCTCGCCGGACTCCAGATCGACGGCGGGTACAGAGGTGGAGCACGCTGGAGGGGATTGAACAATGGCCCCCTCCAATGCAGGCCGCAACAGCTGCTGCTCCCTCTTCCGCTTCTTCCCCCTCGTGTCCATCCGACGGAGGATGGGCTCGGCCTCAAATAGAGGTGGGGCAAGAACTCCGCCAGCTTTGCCGCCTTGAAGCGCTTCAGGTCGCCAGCACTGTTCCACCCGTGAGGCTTTGTTCGTCACTGCTCGTTCGGAACGCAGCGGCGTTCCATCCTCTCGAAGCTGTTGCCGCACAGCAAAAGCTACCCGGCCGGACGGGCGCCGCTCACGACGCGCACAGCGAGCGCACTGACCGGCTTTCACCGCACTCGAGGGCGACGCCGATAGGTCGAGCGCACGCACTGCCGCCACCTTCAGCCACTGCTGCCGCAAGAGGACGCGCGGCCGGGAATCGATGGGGAAAAAAGGGGATTCCTCTGGTCGCCTCCTTGCCTCGCTCTCCTCCTGACTTTGCGAGAGCTGCTGGAGGAAGAAAGGGGATCGAGCAGCGATGCGCACAACGTGAGACGGAAATTTTTCAGCTCGCCGCTCGACAACTGACGGACGACATGACGCCGTTACGTACTAACTGATGGCAGTTGACGGACTGTGTGCGTGCTACAGTACCGCGGCGCGCCGATTTGCTGTGCGGCAACAGCTTCGAGAGCACGGAACACCGCTGCGTTCTGAACCAGCACTGACGAACAAAGCCTTAGTACTCTCTTTATTTTATATTATAAATCATTTGACTTTTTTAAATTAAATTTTGTTAAGTTTGATCAAGTTTATAAAATAAATTAGCGATATCTAAAATATCAAATTAGTTTTATTAAATCTAACATTAAATATATTTTAATAATATGTTTATTTCGTGTTGAAAATACTATTATATTGTTTTTTAAATTTGGTCAAATTTAAAAAAATTTGATTAAGAAAAAATCAAACAACAACTTGTGATATGAAACGGAGAGAGTACGTAGTACGTGAATCACGGAGAGAGTACGTAGTACGTGAATCACACTGACCGAGAGTGACATAGAGACCGTTTAGCTGACCATGAATATAACAGAGAACGTGCTATTCATTAATTATTTTTAGCTTCTTCTAGCATTGCCTTCCTTATTAATTGACCATATAGACAGATGGCAAAATATCCATCGGATACATATAATTTCCATGTGAACATTAATTATATATTCTTGTCATGACATACTGACATTGACACATATGCAGTTATGCACGCACACGGTAACACGTCAGCCACAGACTTCAGCACACACATAAAAATATATAAGTCGGCAAGTCGCCTATATTTGGACTTTTATATGGTATATTAAAATTAGTGAGCCGACTATTATTCAAATTAGTATCAAATATTAGAGAGAATCCTCTCTCAAATATTATTACTTTGATCTGCTACTGTCTACTTCTTTCGTCTCATCAACTTATAGGATGATTTGTCTAGATTTATCTCTAGAAGTTGGTTTTTTAGACCGAGGGAGTATTTTCTTAATGCAGTAATTTAAATATTTGAAATTAGTAATTACGAAGTCGTATTCATGCTGGAGTCCAAGTTAATTAAATGTATTGATTAATATGATAATGCTTCTAGATGTGGGTTTATGTCAATAGAACACATGCTCTATGTATGTATCCTAACTAGGAGGAAAAGAGCACATGAGCGTGTTAGAGTATCGTTCAAAGGAAAAAAACTATTGTTCAAAACAAAAGAGCTTGCTAGAGTTATTAGAGAACATTGGGATAATGATATATAGTGGTCCCACCATGAGATTCACACAAGAGAATTGAAGGAGTTGGTCAAAGAACTACGTACACGGTTACTAATGCGATGTCTTTTGCGCGTTAGGTACTTGCTAGAAAACAAAAGGGCCGGTTGTTAGTATTGTTAAATTTTGATAGGATAGACTAAATATGATATTGTCGAAATTCCCAAAACATTATCAATGTTTGGTATGAAACTAAATGCATCCACATATTTATCAATTTTATGAAACAATGTTATGGTTTAAAATGGCATTAAGCTGAACATGTCCCAAATTGCCAATACACATATAACTATATATTATGCTACATAGATTTACTATTTGATCCAAACACAAGCATTAAATATTCTTTTTAATATTATAAGACCATAGAAGGTCTTTGTGGACGGCATGTAGTATGGACGGAAGTCTTGACCGATAGCTCTAGATTGATGGCCAATTGGCAGACTACAACTACAAAGATACTATGCATGTGCACTGTGCCTGGTAGCTAAGCTTATGTCAGGGGCATGACGTCAACGTTGTGTGGACCTGTCGATCTGTGTGCCCATAACCATAATGTAGGAGCTGGCCTGTAGCACACAGTACAGAAGTAAGAACGACTTATTGAAATTTGAAAGAGATCGAGACTTAATAGTTGACTCAAAGACCCAAGACTAGCTTGCTCATTACTCCCCCTGTACTCACTGAAAGAGAGACTTTAGTCTTCTTGGTTACTGGAGTATATTGTTTCTTGAAAGATCCTAGGATGTTAATTGTTGATCATGTACGTATAGTTGAAGGATGGAACAATCATATCGTGCCTATGTACTGAGAAAAAAAATGCTGTCCGTTTTAAGCAGCAGGTGGCACACAATGGCCGTTTTAATATACACGTATAGTTTGTTCTAAGTCAATTTTATGTTTGATCGAATTTATAAAATAATGTACTAGTATTTTTCAGCACTAAACAAATATAATATAAAAGTATATTCAATAATATATTTAATAAAATTAATTTGATGCTATAGATATTGCTACAATTTTTTATACTATATAAAGTTTGACTTAAGACAAATTCAAAATGAAATGTCTCATGAAATATGAAAAGCAAAGAGCATTAGTAGTTTATCGATTATATATACTTAGACTTATACTTCTTCGTTGAACTGGCGAAAAATATATACTTAGACTTATACAATATATTCTATATTCAGAAAAAGTTATTGGTGGTTGAGTTTGAATATAAGCAGTAGTTTTGGTGCGAAGAAATAGATCATATGATCGATGTGAGCAGGCATGCATGCGGTTGATGTCCCTGGCAGAAAAGGAGGAGAGAAAAGAACATATATATATATATATATATATATATATATATATATATATATATATATATATATATATATATATGTATGTATGTATGTATGTATGTATGTATGTATATGTATATGTATATGTATTTATGTATGTATATGTATATGTGTATATATATATGCGCGATGGAGAAGTTAGCTTAGCTAGCTAGCATGAATATGCAGCCACGTGAGGAACGACGACTGAACGAAAGCTACAGTACCACTCAGATGCAGTATATATATACCACAAGCACCAAACCTAACACTAGCTAGAAATCCAGCCAAAGCAAATCAACCAGCTACAACTACAGAAATTAATCGATCCGATCTTCATTATCCAACGAGGACGCAGCGGCGATCGATCGATCGATCGATGGAGGCCTACAACTACTGCAGGATGGTGGGGAGGGAGAGGGAGCTCGTGGCTGAGCTGCGTCACCTGCTCTTCCCTTCTCCGACTCCGACGATTCCCGTGAGCCGCGCTACTAGTATGCTTGCCGGCGATCAGTGCTTGGCGCCAGGGCTGACGACGACGACGGTGTCCGGTGGTGGAGGACGGCGCCGGGGTCGGAAGAGAGTCCGCCGCGACAGTGATAATGTCAAGCTGCTTCAGGCAGATGATGATCAGGAGGCCGTAGTAGCTGATCATGGCGATGCAAATGCAAAGCCTCTTCCTAATTTCACCAAAACAAGGTACTACTATATTCATGCATCAAGCTTAATTAATTTCTAGGTGTCGATCAATAACAACAACATACTGCACACCACTTCTTAATTAGTTTCTTTTTTGTTATTTCTGAAAGCGGATATAATCACTACTACAAAAACTCTCATAGGGACCGGCTTATAGGTGCCGGTTTATTTAAAACCGACACCTATTAACCTTTTCCCACCTCCCGCGGTTTAAAAAATAGAGAACCGACACCTTTAAACAACTATAGGTGCCGGTTCTAAAGAAAAACCGACACCAATACTATTGGTACCGGTTTTTTTAAAAAAACCGGCACATATAATATATTATAGGTGCCGATTAATTAAAAACCGGTACCTATAATATATTATAGGTGCCGGTTTTCCTAAAAAACCGATTCGGCAAGTGGATGAGCCGAGCCGACGGGGCCCACCACGAGCAGATAAGACCACCGATCGGCGCACCATCCAGATCCAGCTCGATCGCTCTCCTCTCTCTCACAGTCTCACACCCGCCGCCCCTTCCCTCTCCCTCTCCCTCTCCCATTCCCTCGCTGCCTCCCCTCTCCCTCCCCCCTTCTCCCCACCTCCTCTTCGTCGCGGCTGTGGTGGGAGGGCGTGGTGATGACCGGCCCTCCTCTCTCTCCGGCGGAGGACACGGCGGCGTCCTGGCGGCGGCTCGGCAGAGGCTGCGGCTGCGGCGGCCGCGTGCCCTCCCCTCCTTCAGATCTGGCGGGAGGGGAGGCCGCGTGAGGGGAGGCCGTGGGAGAAGAGGCAGTGGCGACCTTCGACGGCGGAGAAGGCGGCAGCGGCCTCGGATGGCGGAGGAGGCGGCGTTGCCCTTCCCTCCCCTCCCCTCCCCTTGCTTTTTATCTTGTTGTGTTCATGTGTTCTTTGTGTTCTTGTGTTGATGTTTGTGTTCTTGTGTTCGATGCATCGGCGTCGGCAGCAGGCGAGACGATGACGTCGGCAGTGGGTGGAGTAGCGGGACGGTGGCATCGGCAACGGGCGAAGCAGGCTGGGACAGTGGTGTCGACAGCATGCAGTGCGTCGGCGGCGGCGGCAACGGGTGGATCCGGCGGCGGTACGTTTTTTCTACTTCGAAGGTTCGGCTCGGCTCAATTTGAGCCGAGCTATTTTTTTTAAACCGTACACTTCAAAGGTGCCGGTTCTTAAACCGACACCTTTGAGTCCTCCATATTGGTATGGTGCCGCCTCCATGATACCGGTTGGGAAAACCGGCACCTATGGATGTTTCCCAACCGACACTAATAGCCTTTTGTGTAGTAGTGAATCAATATATTAATGCACGGTTCATCATCAATTTAGAAACTTTAATTACATCTAGTTATATATATGCAGCAGGAGGAAGCAGCAGACGACGACATCAACAATAGTAACGACGGTGCCAGATTTCGATGGGTATCAATGGAGGAAGTATGGTCAGAAGCAAATTGAAGGTGCCGTGTACCCCAGGTACCATTTCATATTTACATATATATGCATGTTGTATTACTGGTACATCACTGTCATAAATCACTATTGCTATGTTTGAGAGAAACTTCGTGTGTGGTCTGTGATCAACTTTATTGTCAGTGCTACTCCGTCGATCATCGTTTGTATAGCACGTACGTATAGCATTATATGTATTGGTAAATAATCATCGATCGATCTTAAAAAAGACGAGAGGGAAATTTTATCTACTCTATACATGTATTATTCACTACCTGATTTTATTATTATTATTATTTTGATGTTTTCATTTCTTTTCAAATTTTTTTATAATTATCTAAGTTTTATGCAAATAACGAGTGTCAACTGATATCATAACATCTCACCTTTTACTTGGATACGCGCAACATACATGTAACCTTTGTGAATTGGACGTACCACGTGTAGTGCCCACATTCCCATTAGTTGGTGAGTGATTAATTGCACGTACGCATCGCACGTTGTTGGAGTTGGACATGCACAGACAAAATAATTTTGCAATAGCTAAGTTACAATCAACATATTCTCAGATCACATATGTATGTTTGTAATTGATTACATTTGATCTCATATTTTGGTGTACCTCAATTAATTATCCCAACTAATTATCCACCTATAAAAGCTGAAAAACTGAACTGAAATGCTAGATCATATAATTAGGCTTGTAAGTTCATAATGATGGATGCGTGCATGACTAATTAACATGGACGCATGCAGGAGCTACTACCGGTGCACCAACAGCACAAACCAGGGCTGCCTCGCCAAAAAGACGGTGCAGCGCAACGACGATGACATCAACGGCGGCGGCGGCGGAGCAGCACCGTACACGGTGGCGTACATCTCAGAGCATACTTGCAAGTCCATCGAATCATCACTGGCTCCGGTCATCCTCGACACCACCGTCCGTACCAACAACCACCACCCGCCTGCAGCTGCTCCGGTTGTTACTGCTGCTGCTGCTGAATCAGCTGCTCAATCACCGGCGACATCGTCGTCGTCGGACATGATCATGACGAGTAGTACACGGAGCAGTACTAGTGGCACTAGTAGTGGTGAGACGAGTTGGAGCGGTCAGCACGGCGCCTACGCATGCCGACAGCTGATCGCCGCCGACGAAGACTGCTGGGACGACACTCCGGCGACGACGATCACTACCTCTGATGGTGGTAATAATAGTTGTGCCGAGGAGATAGACTTGTTGAGCGGGCCGATCAGGTCGCCGGTGCACATCGCGGCAGACGGGAATTGGATGGACGATTTGCTCCTTGTTAGTGATGGGCTTATCGATATATCCAACGCCAACATCAGCCATTTCTTCAGTTTCTAGCATGTCTACTATCTCTGCAATGTATCAGATGCTGCTTTAATGCATTTTATTTTCCTTTTGAGAGGATAAGCTAGCATTGATCGAGTTGCATATGTTACCCCCTATGGCACTATATGTACAGAGAAGAGCGCTGGTTGGTCAGAATTTAACTAACTGACATAATTTAGTTGTGTTATAATTTAGTTGTGTTAATTTTGCATGCTAATTTGAATGGATCCAATGATTAATCTTCATCAGAATGGACAATTTTCTGTTAGATCAATGTATTTATCCTTGATTAATAATGATTATATCGAGAGAAATAATTTCATATAAAAATTAAGGATGCCAAATAAGATCAAGATTTTTACGTGGTTTTTGTTCAAAGGTGTGATTCTAACCAAGGATAATTTAGCGAGAAAGAATTAAAATGGGAATAAAAGATATTGTTTTTGTATAAATAATAAAACTATCCAACATCTTTTCTTTGGTTGCCATATTGCAAAATTTCTTTGAAGAATAGTTTATATTTTCTTTGGTCTGAAACTCCTGATAGTATTTTTAATGTGGCTGAAAATTGGCTTGGTGGTGTTAACTCAAAAACTAAAAATCTCATATTTGTTGGAGCATCTGCTTTGTGTTGAGCTCTAAGGTTAAGTAGGAATGATGTAGTTTCTGATAAATCTTCAAATAAATCTTATGTGCAAGTGCTTTCCAGGGAAATACACTGGCTTTGGCTTTGGTTCTGGACACATATTCAAAAGTGTGAAGAGAACAAAAAGCTCATACATTCTGCATGTCGAAGTTTAAAAGTTACGGTCATGTAGACTTTTGCCAACTACGGATGGAGATTCACAAATATGCTTCAATAATTATTTTCTCCTTATGTGTTGGCTTTATTATTATTTCAATTTTATTGTTGCCTGAATATCTGCTCTAGTTGAGAGAATTTTGTAACAAGTGACTGTAGCTTATTTGAAGTAAAGACCTGAATTTTTATTCCATTATAAAAAAATGGCACTATATGTATGTACGTAATGGGATTATAGGACCATTATTAACCTTCGTGAATTTTTGCATGATGGGCAAAACACATATATAATGTTCTTTTTTTAAAAAACAAACTGCTAAGATTGTGCAATGTTTCACATTAATATAGCATAAAAAAGATTACAAGACTATAGCTCTGTAAGACTATAGTTAGGAAAGAAGAAGAAAAAACCGTTACCGCCGCCGACAACATCTACACATTACACATAACCCAAAAAACTAGCGCTTCACAGGACACAGCTATGCGTGTCCGGACACTGACAGACCTAACAAACCCACCACCCAGCCACCCAAAATCTTCAAATAAAGGAGATAAATGGTATTTCATGCCACGCGAGAAAGGGATGCAGAGGGAGAGGGCAATCCACTCGTTCCTCGTACAAGCCTGCCACCATCCACAAACGTTGAATTGAAAGTCTAAAGGTGGAGTAGGGAGAAGTGAAAACTCTGAGACAACACCACCAAGGAAGACACGACGCCAAAATACCATCGCTGCCTATCCAGGAACCTGAACATGGTTTTCACCGGGAGAATTTTGCCGAGGGGAAGTGGGGCACCTCGACAACGCCCTTTAGAGGGAACACGACACCCAAGAGTGTCGCCTTTGCGACCCATCAAGCCGTTGGGTTAGGCTTTCACCTGCTGCCTAACCACCCTTGCAACCGTAACCTCGACATCCACCAACAATCCTTGTCGCCGACAACGTGGACACCGTTGCACCGACACCCCTCAATCAAAGAGCCTCTCCATGGATCAGGTCGAGCATACCTTCCTTTCGGTGTTGGATCCGGCCCTCACCGACGTCGCTGACCAGCCTCCTCACATGCAGCCGCTAGCCTCTCACGTGTAGCCACCACACCACGCGTGTTATCCGTACCTCTCTCACTATTGCCAAGCACCGCCATTGCACATGCTGGCCTCACATTGGCCGCCACTGCCAAGCGCTGCCAGCATGCGGGTGGCCTCCATGTCTACCGGAAACCGTCTTTCACGGCCCACCACTTCACCACCTAGCGCATTGCTCACTATCATCCTTTTGCGTTAGGTACTCACTGCTTCACTCCCCCTTCAGTCATTGGCCTCGTCGTGGCTAGATCTATGTGTCCCAACTGAGGGGGCGCTGGATCCAGTCGTGGGGACGCTCCCTAGCCATCTCGAGCCGCTAGTCTAGATGCCACTGATCCTTGAGGAATGCGGGCGCGGATTTAGTAGCCGTCGCCGTCTCGTCATCACATCGTCGTGCGCCTCCCGCTCTCCATGCATCGGTTTTCGACAGTTACGAGGCGGAAAAGAAGGGATGGGATGGCGGTGGCTAAGGTTTGGTCACCACCCGAGCCATCTGCGTGGGAGAAAACTCTACACATATGCACATTAATTTGCACTCTAATAAGTGATTGGGTACTAACTCTATCAAGATCGCTAGGGAGATGTACTGAGAAGGAACCAGCTGGGCGTGCTGGAACAGATCGATCGAAACAAAAGCCGATTCATGGCTGTCAATACAATATAACGGTCACTCTCACACACGAGCAGCACGATTTTGCACATGACATCACCACCCGTGACGTCACCTTGCTGTCGTTCGCAGCTTCTTGTCACAGCAGAATTAATTTTGTCTTTATCACCGGCCCCTCTGGAAATCTGAGGTATACTAGCTGGAGTAATTTTCCGGCATGCCACCTTCTTCGTTTCATACAAAATAAATATAATATAATATATAATATATTTTAATACTATTAATTTAAATAAAAAACTATTTTGTTTAGATTCGTAGTATTAAAATATATCATATTTCGTATTAAATTTATTTTTCATGGGACGAAAAGAGTATTCAACTGTTTTACGTTATTATGTGTACAGTAAGCTAGCTAGCCGTACGTGTTTCATCAGTCGTACGTCCCCACTAATTAATTTGCGTGTGTATGCGTGTGGATTTTCCTGTTTGCTGGTCCAACAACGATCTACACATGCACACACACCTTACATATTTTATCTATCTATACATGCCTTTATGGGTTTTATTCAAACATCGACAACATTCACACATAATACATATATATATCTAATATTCCAATTAATTAGTACTGGCTAGCTAGAATAGGAGTATATCCGCATCACAGTTATGCATATGTGTGGCATATTTATCCAATCATGATGCACACAATGCATGGTTATTCTTTCTGACGAATTGGTTTGATTTAGAATATGACATACATATCCTCGACATACCGGTGTGCGCATGCATGTTGAAGATTGCACATGTCGTTGTCTTTGACTCGCGGTTGAATCAACTCTTGTCACGTTCTGCAACAAGGAAATGTACGTATATATTTACTTACTTAATACATGTTTAATTTGTCTCAGCATAATTTCATTGTTTAGGGTTTAATTAGGGAGTAATTACACTATTAAAAAAACATTTTCGCATGCGGCAAATTTTTTTTTCGCAAACGGCCGGTCACGCTGCGTGTGGATTAAGACCTACAAAAATCATGTATTTTTACAGACGGACGTCCGGCTGCCTGTAAAAATTGAATTTTACAGACGTCTAAGTTACATAGTCTAAGTATAAAAATATTTTTAGTGCTAAAAAAATGCAGCCACGCCGCTTCCCATTCCCATTCACAAATTCAAAGTTCGAAATTCCCAAGTCCACAACAGTAGAACAAATTTACAAATTACAAATTTCTAATTGAATTAATCCACATGTTGTGAACAAGCACGTAGCACCAGAATAGCTGGGGCAAAGGACGAAGGCAACGGCGGTACATAGGGGTGCTCATTGGCCCAAGAGCAGAAGCCTTCCTTGTTGTGGTCGTTGCCACCATCGCCCGATGGCCCAGCCCGGCCGAATCCACTGCGCCCCCCACCCCCACACATGTGCCTCCTCTTCTCGGCAGACCCGGTGGAGCTAGCGGCCATCGCTGTGCCTGAAGGGATAATCGCTGTTGCCGAGCCACGCTCTCGTCCCCTTCCTCAACCGCACTGGCCCTACTCTGTATCGAAGGCTGTCGCAGACCGTTGCCGCCTCCTTTCCTCTGGCCAAGTCTACCAGATCTAGTGAAGGGGGAGGGAGGGGGGAGGGGAGTGGAGGAGCCGTCGCCACCACCACCATCCCTCCCTCTCCCTACTGCATACCGCCGCCACTGGCCACCTCTTGGTTGTCGCCGGCCTCCTTCCCTCCAGCCAAATTAGGTAGAGATATGGCCCTCTACTAGATCTAGGAGAGGGAGACGAAGGGAGGAGCCGCGGTCCCTATCATTGCTGATCGCCTTCGCGTCAGCCTTTGCTCCTTGGCGCAGAGAGAGGGAAGGGATCTGAGCATGCAGAGAGTTAGTTTTGACTTAGTCGCGGAGAGAGAACGATTGAGAGAGAGCTAAGACTTAGGCTCTGCACGGTTGCTCCCCAGTTACGATTTTAATAGCACTACACAGTTTGCCAGCAAACCTATTTAGGCCCCTCTTATGAAAATCCATTTTTACAGGCGGGGTCTAAAAAGGTCCAAGTATTCCCTCGCGCACATAAAACGAAGGAATTCATTAGCGTATGATTAATTTAAATATGACAGAATCCATCATATACCACAAAGTTTGTCATAGGTCTACGATTTGTCACTGGCTTTGTCACGTTCTATAATATGCTATTGACTTTTGCTTAACTTCTACGATTTACCATCGCTGTCCGGTTAGCCTCCGTTAGTACTGTACAGTTTTTTCCAAATGACCAAAATACCCCTAGGACAAAAACTTTTAAAATTTGGACAAAAATTCCGATATATAATATTATAAATATCCAAAATTTGGCCAAAAACTTAAAATCTGATATTTCAGAATTTATTCCAAATTTTGAAAGTTTTTGTCCTAGGAGTATTTTGATCATTTGGACAAAAATTATACAGTGCTAACGGAGGCTAACCGGACGATGATGATAAATCATAGAAGTTAAGCAAAAGTCGATGGGATATTGTAGAATGTGACAAAGTGTTGACGAAAAATCTGTGCTCGGCCGATGGTGCTAGATCTGTGTTGGCGCGAACCAAGTCGACGAACACACGAAGGCCTGGGAGATCTGCTTAGCTCCAGTGCAGGTTCTAAAATTGATGAGATACGGGCGTGCCAGTCAGTTTGATCCTACAACTGACAAGATATGTAAATAGCAGATCAAATAGCCGATCGGCTGACAAGCCAATGGAGCAATACCAGCCGATGCCGATACTAGCCGATGTCTATAGGGTTTTGAACAATCGGCTATATATCCAATGTAGATTCTGACACTTGTTGTAAATAACAATATAAAGACAATCGGCTGATGATAATGCAATAAAACAATAATATAATCCAATAGAAACTAATCGGCTAATAGTGATATGATAGAATAAACGCTGATCCAAAAGTTAAAGCATACATCGGCTGGAGGTCCGATGTCATAATATCCAAACAATTAGATAATCAATAAAACGTTTGTTGTCATCAGCTAAATCCAACTTGTATGTAATCCTTGTGAGCTGATGCAACGCCCAGATAACTCATCGGCTGAAACCCGATGAAACCCTTATTGGCAATCAAAAAGTAGGCTAGAAATTATGGTTCTAAGCATGACTAGGGTTGATGCAGCGCAAAGTATAAAAAGAAACATAATATCTAGACAATCAAGCCCTCGACTGATTTTCAAGGTGATAGATACCTTAGCTAATCTAGATTGACAAAATAATTTAGGCGGTACTGACGAAACCCTAGAAAAGATCTGATCGATACAAGTAAATTGAATAATCGACCTAGATTATGTAAGATATAAGAAAAATAGGTAGGCAAATATATCAACCGAACCAGAGCGATCCAAGAGGTCGGAGCGATGCAGCCTTGAACAACACCAATGTAGCCGATACAATTGCCAGAGTCGGCGAAACGTAGGACTTACCCCTTCGCCGGAGATCGAATGCCGATGCAGCCTCGCGTCAGGTGCCAAGTTCCGTTGGTTGATAAATAAAAACCTCAGGAAAGAGGTTGGAGATGCGCCGAGCACAGTTGTATTGATCGAGAGATATCTTACAAAGACCCTGGATTTACATATTTATACTCATGAGTAGATACTAGTCCTTATTGGACAATACACAAACTTTTCTAAAGATAAAGTAAAAGATACAAGTCCTATTCGAACTCTAAACAATCTTCCTAAAAGTAAAAGAAAATTAACTGACTCTGCCTAATTAATAGATAAATTGCCATGCTGCATTCTCCTCGAACTCGGTCTTTTCTGGATAAGTTTCCTTTAATTGATTAATTTCCTTAATCGAATCCATCAAGAATCCAACTGCTGGCGACTGATAATTCTCATCGGCCGATTTCAGGACTCTGAAGCTGATACTGACTCTAGGCCGATGATGACTTCAGGGCTTACCAAATTTTGGCATTAACACATGCCCTCCAATTTTGGAGTATGAGAACTCATGCTTCAAAATTATCTTCTTTCTAACCTTGATAACTCAAAAATTGATCCTTCTTTGCTTCTTGCCATCGGCTCTCATAAGTCGATACTGTCTGCATTAGATGAGCTAGGCTGTCAAACTCGTGGCAAAAGATTTTGTCCTTGATAGGTGCTGACAATCCTTGAAATGCAAAATCTGCTAGCTGTTCATCACTTAGGCTCAAACTATAACATCGGCTGCGGACATTACGAAATCTTTGAATATATTCCATAATTGATCCTCTCTCTTGCTGCTCAACCGATATTAAGTCTGAAAGCTTCATCTCATCGATTCCAGCAAAGAAATATCCATGAAATTGCTTCTCAAGATCGGCCCACCTTCTGATAGAATTTGATGGTAATGATAAAAACCATGTGAAAGCCGATCCAGTCAGAGACAATGGAAAAAATCTAACTTTCAGATCCTCTTCAGCCGATGCCTCCCCACATTGCACTAAGAATCGACTGATATGTTGCATTGTAGATATATCATCTTGCCCCGAAAACTTGGTGAAATCTGGAACCTTGTATCGGTGCGGCAATGGAACCCTATTAAACCATTCAAGATATGGCTGCCGATACATGTGGATCTGCTCCCTAGGTCTAAGTCCAAACTGCTCCTCTACTAACTTTGCAATTTTATCGGCCCAACCATTATTATATTGATACTCTTTACCATGCCTATATTGATGAAGTTCCTCTGGCCGATATTGATATTACTCGTCATGCCGATACTGATGAGCTTGCCCCCCTAGCTGAATTCTTTGAGCAATTAACTCATCAACTATTTTCTTGATCAAATCTTGTAATGTATTCATCAAAACTCCAGATTGATCAGAAAAGGCACGATGTGTTTCAACCATCGGCTTGGGGAATTGAGTCTTCTGAATTGGCCCTTGTTGCGTCATGACGAAAGATTGAAGACAACGCTTTTGAAAGTCAACCACGGATTGCTCCATCTGTTGCCTCTACTCTTCTGTCAAATCCTCCATTCTGATCAAGATCTAAGCATCAACTTCTTCTTCAGACATGTTGGTATAAATCCTCCAGTGTCTTCAAGTAGTCGAGAGTTGACTACGTCTGGTCCTCGAACAACGTTGTAGCGATCTCTTACCACCTACCAGTTGTCTTCGGGTGGTCGACATTTGACTACGCTTGACTATGCCTGGTTCTCGACCAGCGTAGTAGCGATCTCTCACCACCTACCAGATGTCTTCAGGTGGTCGAGAGTTGACTACGTCTGGTCCTCGACCAGCGTTGTAGCGATCTCTCACCATCTACCAGTTGCCTTTGGGTGGTTGAGAGTTGACTACACCTGGTCCTTGACCAGCGTCGTAGCAATCTCTCACCACCTACCAGTTGTCTTTGGGTGCTCAAGATATGACTACGCCTGGTCCTCAACCAGCATCATAGCGATCTCTCACCACCTATTAGTTGCCTTCGAGTGGTCGAGAGTTGATTACGTCTAGTCCTCGACCAGTGTTGTAGCGATCTCTCATCACCTACCAGTTGCCTTCTGGTGGTCGAGAGTTGACTATGCAAGGTCCTTGAGCAACGTTGTAGCGATCTCTCACCACCTATCAGTTGTCTTCGGGTGCTCAAGAGACGACTACGCCTAGTCATTGACCAGCGTTGTAGTGATCTCTCACCACCTATCAGTTGCCTTCAGGTGCTCGAGAGACGACTACGCCTAGTCTTCGACCAGCGTTGTAGCGACCTCTTGCCACCTATCAGGGTTGCCTTCGGGTGATCGAGAGATAACTACACCTAGTCCTCGACCAGCGGTGGTAGTCATCCTCTCACCATTTCTCCATGTTGCCTTCGAGTGGTCGAGGGATAACTACACCTGTTCCTTGGCCGACGATGGTAGTCATCCTCTTACCATCCCCTCCGAATTGCCTTTAAGTGGTTGAGTACGTCTACATATCTGGTCCTCGACTAGCGGTTGTAGCGATTCTTCCACCACATCTTTGAGTGGTTGAGTATGTCTACATACCTGATCCTCGACCAGCGGTTGTAGCGATTCTCCCACACATCTACGTGTGGTTGAGTACGTCTACATACCTGGTCCTCGGCCAGTGGTCATAGCGATCTTCCCACCACATCTACGAGTGGTCGAGGTATGTCTACACCTGGTCCTCGATCAGCGGTTGTAGAGATTCTTCCACCACCTTTGTGATTTGTTGAGTACGACTACACAACTGTTTTTTTACCAGCGTGGTAGCGGCCTCATTATCCGGCGCATCAATCTTTGTAAGTGTTTATATATAGATAATGTGCAATCTTTGTCCATTGACCCCTCCTTTCTTATATCGCTACATCTCGAAGTCGATCCTATTATTCTCTTATGTTAGTCTGGCAAGCTTCGGGGTCCCATGGACCTCGGTTGGGAACGCCTACCATTGTGAAAGTTTGTCAAGCCATGATAGGTTAAACGACCATGTTAGATCTGGTCATGTTAGAGTACCCACTTAAGCGTATTAACCAAGCCGTATAATCGGGAATTGGTTTTCCCAACTTCACAACTAGGGGCTAGGAATTCGCTGCCTCAGCATAGTTTGTTATAAGATTTAAGCTGCCTTTGTGGAAAATCACTTTTTCTTAAAGACAGCTAGGGGCTAGGAAGAGTACCATACTCCGATTGCTGAGGGCAGCTTTGGCGAGAGTACTCTTTTATTGTAATAAATAGATTCAATTTATTTTTGACTTTTCAATTCACATTTTACCCCCAAGCGTTTGCTCAGGGGCTTTTTCTATCTGACAATTTGCTCTGAGTAATTGATTTCAGGAGAGTCAGATATTAGAGCAATTAAGTCAGACATAAGGACTTTGTTGCATACTCTGCGCTTACTCGGCTATCCGAGAACGGTTGGTTGAGTTCGATAAGGGTTTCTGGATAAAGCATTGGTGTACCCGTCGAGATGGAAGATTTTTTTGACTTCAATCCAAATTCTCGATCAAGACTAGACAGAAAACTTAGTCGCATACTCCACACCTTCTCGGTCGTCCGAGAATGATTAGGTGAGTTCGACAACTGTTGTTTCAAGGTCTTTGGTCAAGAACATCAACTCGTTCATTTGCATTAAAGTTGGGGGCTACTGTCAGTGTTATGGATAAGGCATACCCAATGATCTTGGGTTGAACTCGGCGGGGCCCACCATATACCAAGTCTTATACGGAATCATGCCTCATGTACGAAAGATATTCCGGATAAGGAAGGAGAAGCAAAGTTCAAGTTGGAAACTACAAGGAATACTCGGATCGTATCCATATTTGTCTCCCTAGTTCTACATGGACAAAGGGACATCTGTGAGTATAAATACAAGACCCCCAAGGAGGAGAGGGGACAGACCAATATGGGCCAAGACACACCAACATGAGGGACAAGCTTAGACAGACCCAATCTAAAGCCACAGAGGCCGACATGGGGGATCTAGTGTTACCTCCAATCTCGCCATAGACTACGTGTTGGAGATCCATACCGCCAAGTCAACGACGACTAGATTAGGTTCTCCTAAATATTGTACTCGTGTGATTCTGATATATAAGAAACACTGGCTTCGGCCAACAGGAGTAGGGCTATTACTTGTCAGTTAAGGGGCCCGAACCTGTATAAAAATCTCTGTCTCCTGTTTTTTTACCTTGATCTCGTGTATGCCTTGATTCCAACGATCCCCATACTCTACAAATACCGTAGTCGCGATCTACTCCGTTGACACTATTCATTGGCTCAGTCCTGATAATTAATATAAGGCAAATGTTGTTACAGGACATCCAAATTTTGTGTAATTTGCTGATAAACATCGCAATAACGTGTTACGGCTGAAGGACACCATAAAAAACTAGTAATTTGCTACAGAACACTTTTGGCTCAATTGAAGAGATAAATTCTTAAGAAAGACGAGAATGCTCATAGGACCACATGCTTCAAACATAGCTTTAGAGCAAAAAAATTAGAAATTATACAACTCTAAATTTGTCATCACCCCATATGACCCTAGGGGTATTCTCATCTTTTTGAAGAGTTTCTCTTTTCAATTGAACCAAAAGTGTTCTTCAGCAAATTACTGGCTTTTTATGGTGTCTTTCAGCCTTGACATGTTTTTACGATGTCTACCAGCATTACACAAATTTTGAGTGTCCTATAGCGAATTTTGCCTTAAAATTCCTTTTCGTCTAATCAAGTACCAGATAAATTTGATTTTTTTTCAAGATAAAAATTTGCACTCAATTAGCTAATCATACAGAGTAAGTCTAATTAGTGGACTTAATGCTGACTTGTGTTCTCATCTTGTCGCAGGTTTTCCCCCTTTAATTTCTGCCTGTCCAAGGGCACGTGCGGGTTCGGAGGTCGGAAAATTTCCACTAGTATCGATTTATGTCCAACTGACACTGAGAAGGGTACGCAGTACGCTTGAGCAGCTAGCTATATGTAGTAGTGAGATTAGAGGTTGAGCCACGAATAGCATCTCCAATAGCTTCTTTAAATCAAACTTTTCAAAAATACATTTGACCAGCTTGTCAAAAAATTAGTGAACCAAATTTACCTTCTTCTCTAACAACCTCTCCATTACCCTCTCCAATTTAACAGCAAATCCCACGTATCAATCTTGTACTTCTTCTTCCTCTCTTCCTCCACATCTTTCCCCTCCCAAGTCCCAACTTACCCCATGGTCCCTGCCTACCCATCACCTCACCGATGAGACACCGAACCGGACGCCAACAACGGTGATGCTGGTGGCCGATGGAGATTGGCAGATGACAGAAAATGAGGAGAACAATGTAGGCCAGGAGGCAACTACAACGAGGGTGGGAAAGGGAGGAGAGAGAGAGAGAGAAAGGACAATGATAGCTCAGGCGGTGGTGTTGATGATGACGACAGTGCTGGATCGAGGCGGCGCAGAGGACCCAACGTGGTCCAATGGCAGTGGAGCCGGCACGGAGATAGTAAAGAGGCAGGTCCAAGGAGGAGCCACTCGTGCTCGCAGCGGATGGCGGCCCCCCAGAGTCCAGACGATGTCGCGATGGCAACGGCATGCAACCGTAGGGAGGTTGACGGAGCGTGAGGCTCCTCACCGGGAGACCGCGCGGGCCCCCCTTTGCCGGTTCGGCCGGGGGCGCTAAGTGAGGTTCTTCGCCCTCGATCTGAGGAACGTCAGCGAGAGAGGAAACGCACAAGACGCGGGCGACGTAGACAGGTTCGGGCCGCTCAGAAGCGTAACACCCTACTCCTGTGTTCTGGTGGATCTGGTGGTCTCCAACAATACAAAGAGAGTTCCGTCTCTAGAACGTATTTGCCGGAGCCCCCCCTCTTTCCTAGGCCTGGGCCTCCTTTTATCTGATCAGGGGTCACCACATGGGCCTCTAGCTGCCTAAGAAAGGAAACATTCTTTTTACAATCAGGGCTAGTCTACAGCCGGAAGTGACTTCTGACAAGCATGGTACACGCCTTCTGCCCCGCTCGCCAGCTCTCCCGGTGGACGCCCGTTTCAACCTTCATTCAATGGCCGGCGACTTTCTTGCCACGCCTGTGCTGAAGTCTGGATTGGATCTGACCGGGACTGACATACCAACTCCAGGAGTTGGCACGCCGGCTCCGGCTAGGGATGAGAGCCAGGAGACTCTCATCATTCCGACGGGACGGGGTGAGGCGTGCCATCGGCCGCCTGTCGCCACCTAACCCGCGATCTGACCGGTCTGTGACCGGTCACACACAGCGACCGGTCACGGACCGGATAAGCATGCGCTGCGCCGCATTAAATGCGGCGTAGTGCGCTCGTCTGATCCGCCATAAATGCGGTTAGGTGAGCCCTGCTGTGCTCACCTAACCCGCACCTGGGGCGCCGAAATCACATGGGGTCGGGGCGCCCCAGCCCTCGGGGCCGAAACGGGAGCGGCCCGACCCCTCGGGGAGACAGAGGGAGGGGTGGCCACGTCGCCCTCGGGCCCGACCCCCCCGAGGGGGTCGGGACACGTGGAGAACCACGGCCGCCCAAGCCTCTAGTCATGATACCCCCGGTCCCATGTCACCGACAGTAGCCCCCGGCGTTACGCCAGGGCGACCGCCCCCCTCGAGGGAAGCGCTCGGGCGTGACGCCACTCCTTAGGCCCGATGACGAGTGGGGCCGGTCCCTACAGGCAGACAGGAACCCAACGGTCGCGAATCGCGCGCATCGGCAAGAGAAAACCGACCGACAATAATGAGCGGCCTCTTTAAGACCGCCACATTACTCGAGCAGCGCGGGAATCGGGACGCGCCGGTTCGTTTCGCCTGGGGATATGATGATGGCGTTTTTCACGGTCGGCGAGCGCAGTTAATGCGCGCACAATCTGCCCCATCTCAACCGCCACGGCCGCACGTCTGCCGCGTGCGCCGCAAACGGGCGAGTGGGGTTAGTGGAGGCGTGGGCGCGAGAAACGAGGGGGCGAGGTAGTGGGCGCAGGAAGCGAGGAGCCGGGCATAGCGTTGGCAAGGGTATAAAGACGCCGAGGAAGGGATTCGTTTCCTTCCTCTCTCCATTTTTCCCCTTGCCTTCGCCACTCGTGCCCAAACTCTTCGTTTCCTGTGCCCTACTCTTGCCGCACGCGCTCGCTCTCAAGCTCCTCCTCCGCCGGCGCCATGGCACGAGGCTCCGCACCGCTCGACGGTAGCGTTCTGCCGCCTTCCCGCATCACGAGCGAGAGGCAGGCCGGGCTGCCGCGCCGATTCATGCCGGAATCTGCCACCGGCCGGGAGGTGGTTACGCTGGGCGAGGGACGCCCGGCGCTAGACTACCCGGGGCGGTCCGTCTTCTTCCTCTCTTTCGCAATGGCAGGGCTGGTCCCGCCATTCTCTATTTTCATCATGGATATTCTGGAGTTTTATGATCTCCAGATGGCGCACCTCACCCCCAACGCGATAATGACGTTGGCCATCTTCGCGCACCTGTGCGAGATGTTTATCGGGGTGCGCCCATCTATCCGGCTGTTCCGGTGGTTCTTCACCGTGCAGCCGGTGTCGCCGCCGACGGCAGTCGGTGGCTGCTACTTCCAGCCGCGGGGGCAGGTGCTGAACCGCTACATTCCCTGCGTCCTCCGCAAGAAGTGGGACGACTGGAAGAGCGACTGGTTCTACACCCCCCTCGCCGACGAAGCGCGCCTCCGACTTCCGAGCCAGCCCCTGGCGCAGGCCTCCAGCCGGCGGGCGGCGGTGGATCTGGGGGACGGCTACGACGCCGTTCTTGATCGCCTGGTGGGTCTGCGATCCCAAGGGCTCACGGGGGCCATGGTGTTCGGCGACTACCTTCGTCGCCGGATCGCGCCGCTCCAGCGACGCGCCCGAGGCGCCTGGGAGTACTCCGAGCCCGAGGACCACGTGAGGACCCACCTGGGGAAAAAATGGGACTGGGACCCCGAGGACTTCAGGATGGTGGTCCAACGGGTGCTGAATCTCAGCTCCGTGGAGGCATCCCTCATCCCCCAAGGGGTCCTCCCCCTCTGCTGCGACCCAGAGCGCGCCAACATCCTGGCCATCATGCAGGTGGTCGGTGCGTCGAGGGAGCGGGCCCCCCGAGGCCACGATGGCGCGGGCGGGAGCCGCAGGGGGGAACAATCTACCCCGGGAGGGGGTCGTGCTTCTGGGCCCCGCGACGGGGGCCCGGGGGGCAGCCGCCCCGCCGACGCCAGGGGAAAGAGGAAACAGGGAGGTACTCCTCCCCCATCTCCTCCCCGAGGGGGCGGGGCGGTGCGTGCCAGCAGCAGGCGCCCAGAGTGTGCCGTGCCGGCGCCGCAGCCCGAGGGGGAGCGAAGGAAGAAACGGCTCCGCAAGATAGGGGAGAGCGAGCCATGCCGGGGGAGCCTCATCTCGCCCCCGAGGTGGTCGTTCAGCCGACCTCCCCGCAGGTTCGTTCCCACGCCCACTGCGGCCGTATCTACTCCCCAAGGCAAGTTTTTACTCACCCGTTTCTTTTTGTCTTTGGTTTTTCTTCTGCCTTTGTGAGATCCCGTCGCGCCCCTCACGCCATTCCAAGTCCGGCCGGTCCGAGGCCGAGGAGACGGCGACCGCGGAGGCCCGGAGGCGGGAGGCTGACCGACGGGAAGCCGCGGACCGTCTTCGGGAAGCCGAGGAGGCTGCTCGGGAGGCCGCCCGGGTTCGCCAGGCCGAGGAGGCCGCTCGGGAGGAGGCCAGACTCCGCCGGGCCGAGGAGTCCGCCCGGGAGGCAGAGGCGGCGCGAGCACGCCGGGCAGCCTGCCAAGCCCCCGAGCCGACTCCGCCCGAGGCGACGACGACCCCCGAGGCCACCCACGACGAGGCTGCGGACGCGCCACCCGGGCCCGACGCCCCGGGCGACGCTCGGGACGAGCCAGCTTCGGGGGACGCCCCCGAGTCCAGCACGCCGATCGGCGGACTGAGCCGCGCGGCGCCCACACCGAGGCGGCTTTCCCCTCTGCCTTCCGCCGCCCCACTGAGCGCGGAGCCCCTCCTGCAGGCCCTGGCCACCGTGAACAGCACGGTGCTGGACGGGCTAAGTGCCCAGATGGAGGCCCTGCAGGCGGAGCGGGCGGAGCTCGACGCGGCGTGGGCGCGCATCGAGGAGGGGCGGCGCTCGGTGGAGGCCATGGTGGTGGCGGGCCGCAAGGCATACCGCCAACAGACCACACAGCTCGAGGCCCGTCGTAGGGACCTGACGGAGATCGCCAGGGAGGTGGAGGAGGAGCGGGAGACCGCCCTCATCGCCACCACCGTGCTCGACGAGGCGCGGGACGACCTTCGCCTCCAATACGGGACCCGGGCGGCGGAGCTAGAGGAGAAGCTCGACGCCGCCCGGGGAGTCCTCGACGCCGCCGCTGCCCGGGAGCGGCGGGCGGCGGAGAACGAGGCGGCGTCCCGTCAGCACGAAGAGGCCCTTGAGGCTCGCGTCGCGGCGCTGGAGGAACGCGCCCGCGCCCTGGACGCGAAGGAGGGCGCCCTAGCGGACCGCGAGGCCGCCGTCGCCACCCGGGAGGCCACACTGGCGGCGCACGAGGCCGCCTCCGCCGAGGAGGAGTCCGCACTCCGCCTCCGCGAGGATGCGCTCGCCGAGCGGGGGCGGGCTCTCGAGGAGGCCGAGACCGCGGCGCAGCGGCTGGCGGACAGCCTGTTCCTCCGCGAGGCGGCGCGGGAGGAACAGGCGCGCCGCAATCTGGAAGGCGCCCGCGCCGAGAGGGCCGCGCTGGACCAGCGGGCCGCTGAGCTCGAGGCGCGGGCGAAGGAGCTGGACGCGAGAGCGCACAGCGGCGGGGCGGCCGCGGGCCACGACGACCTAGCCGCCCGCCTCGCAGCCGCCGAACACACCGTCGCCGAGCTGCAGGGCGCGCTGGACTCGTCCGCCGGGGAGGTCGAGGCCCTCCGCTTGGCGTGCGAGGTGGGGCCCGGCATGCTTCGGGACGCCGTCTCGCGTCTGGACCGCGCCGGGCGGCAGGCGGGCCTCTGGGGCGGACGGTACGCGAAGTACGCCGCCAACCAGGGGGTCCTCGCCCAGCGCCTCTCGGAGATGGCCGGGGTCCTCGAACGGCTCCCCGAGGAGCTCGAGGAGACGATCAAGTCATCCTCGAGGGACCTCTCCCGGGGGGCGGTGGAGCTCGTACTGGCGAGCTACCAGGCCAGGGACCCTGACTTCTCCCCGTGGGCAGCGCTGGAAGAGTTCCCCCTGGTTGGCGGCGTACTTCGCGTACCGTCCGCCCCAGAGGCCCGCCTGCCACCCGGCACGGTCCAGACGCGAGACGGCGTCCCGAAGCATGCCGGGCCCCACCTCGCACGCCAAGCGGAGGGCCTCGACCTCCCCGGCGGACGAGTCCAGCGCGCCCTGCAGCTCGGCGACGGTGTGTTCGACGGCTGCGAGGCGGGTGGCTAGGTCGCCGTGGCCCGCGGCCGCCCCACCGCTGTGCGCTCTCGCGTCCAGGCGCGCCAGATGACGGAGCGTGAGGCTCCTCACCGGGAGACCGCGCGGGCCCCCCTTTGCCGGTTCGGCCGGGGGCGCTAAGTGAGGTTCTTCGCCCTCGATCTGAGGAACGTCAGCGAGAGAGGAAACGCACAAGACGCGGGCGACGTAGACAGGTTCGGGCCGCTCAGAAGCGTAACACCCTACTCCTGTGTTCTGGTGGATCTGGTGGTCTCCAACAATACAAAGAGAGTTCCGTCTCTAGAACGTATTTGCCGGAGCCCCCCCTCTTTCCCAGGCCTGGGCCTCCTTTTATCTGATCAGGGGTCACCACATGGGCCTCTAGCTGCCTAAGAAAGGAAACATTCTTTTTACAATCAGGGCTAGTCTACAGCCGGAAGTGACTTCTGACAAGCATGGTACACGCCTTCTGCCCCGCTCGCCAGCTCTCCCGGTGGACGCCCGTTTCAACCTTCATTCAATGGCCGGCGACTTTCTTGCCACGCCTGCGCTGAAGTCTGGATTGGATCTGACCGGGACTGACATACCAACTCCAGGAGTTGGCACGCCGGCTCCGGCTAGGGACGAGAGCCAGGAGGCTCTCATCATTCCGACGGGACGGGGCGAGGCGTGCCATCGGCCGCCTGTCGCCACCTAACCCGCGATCTGACCGGTCTGTGACCGGTCACACACCGCGACCGGTCACGGACCGGATAAGCATGCGCTGCGCCACATTAAATGCGGCGTAGTGCGCTCGTCTGATCCGCCATAAATGCGGTTAGGTGAGCCCTGCTGTGCTCACCTAACCCGCACCTGGGGCGCCGAAATCACATGGGGTCGGGGCGCCCCAGCCCTCGGGGCCGAAACGGGAGCGGCCCGACCCCTCGGGGAGACAGAGGGAGGGGTGGCCACGTCGCCCTCGGGCCCGACCCCCCCGAGGGGGTCGGGACACGTGGAGGACCGCGGCCGCCCAAGCCTCTAGTCATGATACCCCCGGTCCCATGTCACCGACAGAGGTGCTCGATTGGTTTTTCGCTCATGGCTCGATCCATTCATGGGAGTGCGGCGATGGGAGAGAAAGTGCAGGGACGAGAGAGAGAAGCACTAGTGCAAATCCTCTCATCTATGACGGGCTGTAACATAACTGAATTTTGCGGGCCGTCATAAAGAATACATCTCAAACGGGCCTAAAAAGAGGCCGATTGAGATATGGACGGAGAGACATGTTAAATGTGCATAGAACTGAAGCCGGTCACGGATGACACATATCTGTGACGGGCCTAAACTAGGGCCTGATTGAGAAAACCTTAAATATCTCAATCGGGCCGTAGTTGGAGCCCGTCACAGATGACAATCATCTGTGACGGGCCCCAACTTAAGGCCCGATTGAGATAACCTTAAATATCTCATCGGGCTGTAATTGCAACCCGTCACAGATGACAATCATCTGTGACGGGCCCCATCTTGATGCCCGTTTGAGATATCTAAAAAGCCTGTCACAGATGGCACTCCTTTGTGACGGGCTTTTTTTTTAGGCCCGATAAAGATACCTTATATGCCCGATAGTTAGTGCACACTATAAATAGCCGTAACCGCCCGAGTATCTGTATCCCACTGTTTACAAATCTGGTGGGAGGTTGGAGGGGGCGAAATTTTATTTTTTTCCCAAAGAAAACAGTAAATTCATAAAGGTAAGTGACAAATAATAATCATTAATTTAGAAAATTCATCAATTCTCATGAATTTAGCAGTATTTATCTTATAAGATGTTTCTCTGATTCTTTTTTCATTTCTGTAGCGATGGATCGAAGTTGGATGTATGCGAAATCTGTGAAACGTCATAGTCAAGAGTATAGAAATGGGGTATTAAATTTTATAAACGCCGCGGAGGAGGATAGGAAAAGAAGAAACAGCGATTACATGTGTTGTCCATGTGTAGATTGCAAGAATGAGAATATGTTTGATAGCCGAATGGACGTACACGCTCATCTGATACAACGAGGATTCATGGAGGGCTACACATGCTGGGTTAAGCATGGAGTGCAGGAATCAGGAAGTGGTGCAGCTGCAGACAGTACTGGTGCGCAAAATCAGGAAGATGAAGATGAGCATGACTTGTTTGTACCTTCTCCACTAGGCGGTGAAATGGTTGATGTTGATCATGATCTGCTGCAAGACATGTTACATGACATTGAGGATCCAGCTTACAACGAGAGAGATTTCGTAAAGTTCAGCAGGTTGGTCAGTGACTCGCAGACGCCTCTGTACGCCGGATGCAAAGCAAAGCACACCAAATTATCAGCTACCTTGGACCTAATGAAGCTGAAGGCAAGTAGTGGATGGACAGACAAGAGTTTCACAGAGCTTTTGGGAATTTTGAAGGCCATGCTGCCTGATGGGAACACATTGCCCGAGACGACATATGAAGCAAAGCAGGTTTTGTGTCCCCTGGGGTTAGAGGTCCGTAGAATTCACGCTTGTCCAAACGACTGCATATTGTACTACAAGCAATATGCGGAGTTATATGCTTGTCCTGTATGCAAGGCCTCTCGATACAAGCGTAAGAAAAGTCCTGACAAAGGAAAAAAATCAAAGCGGGGTGGTCCCGCAAAGGTTGTGTGGTATCTACCTATCATTGATCGTTTCAAAAGAATATTTGCAAACCCCAAGGAGGCAAATTTAGTATGTTGGCATGGCACAGAGAGAAGGAATAACGGTATGCTAAGACACCCAGCGGATTCGATTCAACGGAGAAATATCGATCGAAAACACAAAGACTTTGCTGCCGACCCCAGAAACATGAGGCTATGTCTGTGTACAGATGGCAAGGATCCTTTTGGAGACATGAGTAGTACTCATAGCACCTGGCCAGTTCTTATTTCAAACTTTAACCTACCGCCATGGTTGTGCTTTAAAAGAAAATATATTATGTTGTGCTTGCTAATCCAAGGACCGGAACAACCGGACAATGATATCGATGTGTTCTTGGAGCCTGTTATGGACGATCTTGAGATGCTCTAGAAAGAAGGCGTGGAAACTTGGGATGCGTATGGTCAGGAGAATTTCAAGCTACGAGTTCTACTGTTCTGCACCATTAATGACTATCCCGCCCTCGGTAATCTTTCTGGCCAAACCGTAAAAGGAAAGAAGGCTTGCTCCGACTGCATGGAACATACACGCAGCCGGTGGTTGAAGAAATCACGAAAGATGGTTTATATGGGTCATAGGAGGTGGCTCCCGCTACGTCATGCATTTCGAAGGAAGAAGAATATTTTTAACGGTAAGAGAGAACTTCAGCCTGCTGCTAAGGATTTGTCCTGAAATGTGGTCCACAACTTGGTCAAGGACATAACCAACGGGTTTGGGAAGAAAAGAAAACGTAGTTAGGCAAAGGACAAGGGTATGTGGAAGAAAAAGTCCATATTTTGGCGATTACCTTACTGGAAAGATCTTGAGATCCGTCATTGCATTGATCTCATGCACGTAGAAAAGAATGTGTGTGAGAGTTTGGTTGGCCTGCTGCTGAATATTCCCGACAAAACAAAGGACGGGTTGAACGCGCGCCTTGATTTCAGTGAAATGAACATTCGTAGTGAACTCCAGCCCGTAACAGATGTAGAGACAGGTAGAGTGTACCTCCCTCCAGCTTGCCACACACTGTCGAAGGATGAGAAGATCACAATGTTATCATGCCTGAAAGATATTAAAGTTCCATCGGGCTATTCAGCGAGGATTAGTAAGTACGTCAAATCGGAAGACCTAAAACTGGTTGGAATGAAGTCGCACGATTGCCACGTGCTAATCACACAAATCTTGCCAGTTGCTATCAGAGGCATTCTTCCACCCAAAGTCCGTCATATGATCCAACGTCTGTGCGCCTTTTTCAATGCCGTCGGACAGAAAGTTATAGATCCCGAAGATCTAGATGGGTTGCAGACCGATATTGTCAATACCCTCTGCCACATGTAGATGTTTTTTCCACTGTCTTTCTTTGATATCATGGTTCATCTCCCTGTTCATCTTGTGAAGCAAACAAAACTATGTGGCCCGACTTTTCCAAGAGAAATGTACCCGTTTGAGAGGTACATGGGAGTTCTGAAGGCATACGTTCGGAACAGAGCAAAACCGGAGGGGAGCATCATTGAAGGCTACACGATCGAGGAGGTCATTGAGTTCTGCGTGCATTACATGTCCGAGGCCGAGCCTATCGGAGTTCCAGCGTCTCGTCACGAAGGAAGGTTGCCAGGTGCTGGCACAATCGGGAGAAAAAGAATTAGGCCCGATCAAGCTTCCTACGGGCAGACTCATTTTGCTGTGCTCCAACATATGGAAGAAGTTGGCCCATACTTTGAGGAGCACTTAGCCAAAATCCGGCAGGAGAACATGGGTCGATCTGAGACATGGATTAACAGAGAACATAACTCTCGGTTCAACGCATGGTTCAAGAATCGTGTCACCATGTCGAAGGATATCCCAAATGAGACTGTACACTTGTTGGGAATGGGACCATGTTGGGCCATGGACACATGGCAAGGATACGATATTAATGGATACACATTTTACACCGTCCAGCAAGATGACAAAGGCACAGTGCAAAACAACAGAGTCCGTATAGATGCCTTCCAGGATCAAGTTGGGTCGAACACATACTACGGCCGCATTGAGCAGATCTGGGAGCTGAACTACGTGAAGTTCAAGGTTCCTTTGTTTCGATGCCGTTGGGTCAATATACGCACTGGTGTTAAAGTCGACAAGGAAGGCTTCACTTTAGTAGATCTATCCAAGGTTGGATACGCTGACGAACCATTCGTACTTGCGAAACAAGTCGTGCAGATTTTCTACATAAAGGACCTCGCGAACAAGAAGATGCACATCGTGAGGGATGGCAAGCGCCGAATTGTTGGTGTTGACAACGTCGTCAACGAAGAAGAGTACAACCAGAATCTTCACGTACGACCTCAAATTGACCTTGACGATGATCCACAAGAGCCTGTGGCATATACTCGATCAGATCATATGGAAGGCATAACCTTGTGACCCATTGTTAACAGCAGATTTTTGTAATCGACCCAGAGAGGAAAGAGGAAACCGACGCGGAGAGAGGGAGTTGAATTGGAGTCGGACCAAGTCTCATATCGGACTCGGTAAATGTATCGGACTGAGAGAAGCGTTAGCAGGAAGAGCGTATCGGCCGATACGGATTCAACATAGACATTGGCCGATAGAGCCAGGAAGTTGATAGAGTTCGCATGGGTTTGGTTTGGGCTCAAGATAAGCTTCAAGGAAGTTGCCAAATAGAGATAAGGCTCGGTTTTAGGCAACTGTATCTTGTAAATCAAGTAGGTTTAGATCTAATCTACGGCAAGAGTCTGCCGCAAAGATTTGTTTGTTAAGTTGTAGATAAGATCGTGTCCTATCTGGACAATGTTGTAATCTCGGGTATAAATATCCCGGTAGTATGTACATAGAAACTCTCTCACAACAATACAACATACAAATCAATCTACTTTCAGCGCATCGCCAACCCTCGCCAGAGGTTAATCTCGACGAGTTCTTGCTTCCCCAGAGCAGAGGTAAGAACTCGTGCCCGACGATCTGCATCGTCGGGGCTAGCGTGCCGCTTTAGGCACGTTAAGCCTCGATGATGTGATCATCATTTATCATGTTTTGGGTGATTTTCGTAAGTGTATTAATTATGCTTCGCCAGCGATTTGCTCGTTTTAGGGTTTATTGCCGACGACGGTTTAATTATTATGCTTAGTTAAATCTTTCAATGCATCTACCATCCCCAAAAGCGATCGACAACTTGATTTTCTTTGTGTTAAGTCTCAATTCACACTTTGAGTTGCCATCGACCTTAGTCCTGTTTTGAGATCTAATCCAAAGCCTGTTTTCGATCGTAACTAAGGATAGCGCCGGGGTTTCAGCCGGTCTTACCTAAGGCATGTAATCACTATAATGTTTTTATATGTATTCGCCACTTGTATGAGTAGATTGACAGATATGAATGCATTTGTTATAGGTCATCCTTTAAGAGTCTGCCTGTGATCGATGTATTTATATAAGTCAATTGGTTTATACAAGTCTGCATTAGAGTATTAGTTAGTGCAATTAGTTCTTTTATCCCTCATCGGCCGATGCCTCTAATTGACATGAACATGTTGATGAAGGCCGATGAGGTTAGATTTATATTCTAATGTTATTTTATCACAATTACAAGCGAGCCGATATAAGATTTGCCCTATCGGCTAGGTCATGACAATGCGACATCGGCCTATCGGCTGATCGGTCATTGTTTATTTACATGGTTTGTTTGTTTATCTTGTTGATTGCAGATCAAATCAACTGGCACGCTCTACACACACCTAGGCAAGCCTTTGGACGTACACTGGAGTTAAGCAGACCTCCCAGGCCGCCGTGGAAACGTGGAACCCGTTTAGTCGTGAGGCGGGTCTAAATTCTGCGCCAACACGCTTTTGGCACGCCCGGTGGGACCACAAGAACACAAGCTTCGCGATAACAGGAAGATCACTGCAAGATGTCAAAGCAGGGTGAGATCTCCGAGGAGAACGTCATCTCCGTGACCATCGACCAGCTCAATGAGGAGCAGAAAGCTGAGATGGACAAGCTGGTCGAGCAGTTCCAAAATATGTACCTGTAGACATACTCTAGGACTCGGCAAGGCACCCTTATCCAAAGATCTAAGGTGGTAATGCCGAGCCCTGGAGATGGAGCCAGCACGTCGGCGGCGGCACACGACCACGCTGTCAAGACCGAAGAAAATGCTGCGCTGACGTTGCAAGACCGAATCGACTCCGCAGTTCATTCTGCGCTAGTCAACTAGTCTAGGATCCTGGTGAACACATTGAACAATACAGTCAAATCAATCTTAGATGGTTTCGTTCATCACTACAAGCCTCAAGGGCCGATTTTCTTGCCAAAAAACAAGTTCCCAGCTTATCGGACCTTGAGGACCGATCTGAGCGCGGCTCCACAGCCGACGGCGCCGATCCCACCTCCATCGGCTCAACCAGCATCAACCTTGCCACTGGACCTCACCAGGCAAACGGGAGGAAGCCCTCAACACATCACGGAGGAACAGTATGCACAATGGACGAATGGGAAACAACTAGTGATCGAGCCGATGCAGCAAGTTCCTGTCAACCCGCCATCGGCCAGACAACCTCAATTCCCCATGTCTGGCAACCCTCCGCAACCAGCTGCTTACAACGCGCCGCAAGGTTATCAGCAGTACACCGCAGGGCAGTATGACGCACAAAATTTAAATCATCACTTCCAACCGTACTCTCCCAGGCAGTATCGGGCAGAAGGCCTGCAGCAGTCTTACCACCAGGACCTCCCACATCAGCCTGCAGGATACTGGGTCGACATGATAGCCGAGGTGATGCGAGATCAGTTCGGCTTGAAGCCCAAGGAAAACTCTACGGTGTATCGGCACCCATATCCCGTGGAATTCGACAGAGTACCACTGCCAAACCCATACAAGATCCCGGACTTCTCCAAATTTTCGAGGCAAGACAATGTCTCTACATACGAGCACGTAAGCCGATTCCTGGCACAGTGTGGGAGGCATCGGCTATAGAGGCGTTGAGGGTGAGATTTTTCCCTCTGTCTTTGTTAGGGTCAGCATTTACATGGTTTTCCTCTTTACCCTGCAATTCCATCAGAGGATGGATAGATCTAGAGAAGCAGTTTCATAGATACTTTTACAACGGCGTACAAGAGATGAAACTGTCTGATCTCACCGCCATCAGGCAACGGGTTGATGAATCGGTCCCTGAATACATCCAAAGATTCAGGGACATAAGGAATAGGTGTTACAGCCTCAGTCTGACCGATTCTCAACTGGCCGATCTGGCATTCCAAGGACTATTGGGGCCGATACGAGAAAGGTTCTCATCTCAGGAATTCGACAACCTAGCTCAGCTAGCGCAACGGGTATCGGCCCATGAACAAAGATTCCAAGAGGCGAAGAAGTTCACAAAGAAAACCAGTACCGTCTATCAGTACGCCTCCGATGAAGACGATGAAGATGATGTCGACGTCGACTTGGCCGAGTGGGCCCGGATGAAGAAGTCGACAACGTGTCAATGGGCCAAGAAGGGCGACAAAGAGGACAAGTACGACTTCTACATCAACAAGGCCGATAAAAATTTTGATCTACTCTTGCAAGAAAAGCAAATCCACCTGCCAGTAGGTCATGTACTGCCATCGGCCGAGGAAATCAAGAAGAGAAGATATTGCAAGTGGCACAACACATATTCGCATCACACCAACGAATGCAAGATCTTCCGACAATAGATTCAATCGGCCATCGAGCAAGGCAGGATCAAGATTGATGAAGCCAAGCGGCCGATGAAGATAGAAAGACACCCGTTCCCAGTCAACATGGTGCGGGTAGATAGGGCCGACGGCAATAGCCATCGGACCGGCAAGCGACCACATCAAACCTCAGAGGGCCTGATCAGAAAATACCAGCGACGGTGGGAAGAACAAGCACAATACCATGCCGATCAAGACAACTCTTAAAACCCTCATTGGGAGTGCGAGTTTTTTCGGTTCTGCTGGAACGAAGGGATGAGGCTACCATCAATCCAAGAATGCCCTGCATGTAATGACATAGAAAACTCCCACCAGGGCAGCTCGAGCAGACAAGTGCATCGGCCACGCAAGCAGAGAAAGTCTGTACACGAAAGACTAGGGCCGATGCACCATGATCGTCGGACGGAGCACGACGAGCAAATCCAGAACCCCCAATGGTGCCCAAGCGACGTGTTTAGCAAGACACAAAAACGGCGGGTTCAGAGATTGAGAAGAAAGGAGCAGATCCAGGAGCAGCAGGCGACAATAGCCCATCGGCCCGCCAAGACCAAGAAGGAGTGGAGAATAAAATCTGCAGTTGTCAAGGCCGATGAGGGCACCTCCGAGTCAATTTGAGCTCCTGTGTTTGTGAAAGGTAAAGGTGTAGCATTGGCTTCTGTTAATATGGTTTTCACATTGCCAGCAGAATACAGCGTGCAGATGGCCGATGAAGCGATAGCCGACGATGAACAGTCCTCGGTTACACTACGGTTGTCGCCAGATCAAACCGTGTTCGACAAGCCAGTCGACCCCAACCACAGGCACCTCCGGCCATTATACATCAAGGGATTCATCAATGGGCGGCCAATGACAAAGATGCTGGTCGATGGCGGCGTGGCAGTGAACTTAATGCCGTACACAACCTTCAGGAAGCTTGGAAAAATACCTGAAGACCTCATCAAGACCAACATGGTGCTCAAAGACTTTGGTGGCAATGCATCCGAGGCGAAGGGGGTGCTAAACGTGGAGCTCACCGTGGGCAACAAGACGATACCCACCACCTTCTTCGTCTTTGATGGAATGGGCTCCTATAGCCTGTTGCTGGGACGAGATTGGATCCACGCAAACTGTTGCGTCCCGTCAACAATGCATCAGTGCCGCAAGGGGACCAAGTCGAGATCGTGCAGGCTGATCGGTCAATCCACGTAGCCAATGCCGATCTCACAGTTTGGGAGATGGAGGGAATCGATTGCCTGTCTGGACGAGTTTGGGAGGCCGATTTCCTCAAAGTAACTGATTGTGACATCGAGACGATAGACGATCAAGACAAACAGTTGCTTTAACAAAGATGTACCATCCACTGCCCAAGATGAGCAAGCTAATCCCTACACAGATGATGCGGTGGATGAATTAGATGGAAAATTGGGACAAGACTTCACGTTGGCCGATCAACTCGAGGAGGTTGATATAGGATCGGGTGATAGACCTAGGCCGGCGTATGTAAGTGTTAACCTGCCAAAAGAATATAAGAATGATTTGATAAATCTTTTGAAAGAATTCGTAGACTGTTTTGCATGGGAGTATCATGAGATGCCTGGGTTAAGCCGATCGATTGTAGAACATTGGTTACCTATTAAAACAGGCTATCGGCCGTTTAAACAAGCTCCTAGGAGGTTTAAGGCCGATATGCACGAAGCTATCAAAGCAGAGATTACAAGACTTTACGACGCCAATTTCATCAGGCCCTGCCGGTATGCAGAGTGGGTGTCTAATATAGTTCCAGTGTTGAATAAAAATGGCAAATTGAGGGTGTGTATCGACTTCAGAGATTTGAATAAGGCGACACCAAAGGATGAGTACCCTATGCCGTTAGCTGATTTGCTGGTAGATGCCGCGTCTGGACATAAGATCATCAGCTTTATGGATGGAAACGCAGGCTACAACCAGATTTTCATGGCCGAAGAAGACATCCACAAGACAGCCTTCAGATGCCCGGGGGCAATCGGCCTATACGAATGGGTTGTTATAACCTTCGGTTTGAAGAATGCTGGAGCTACCTATCAGAGAGCTATGAATTATATTTTTCATGATCTTATTGGCTCGCTGATTGAGGTTTACATCGATGACGTCATCGTGAAGTCCAAAGAGTATGATATGCACCTAGCCGATTTACACAAAGTACTAGAACGAGCAAGGAAATATGGTTTAAAGATGAACCATAACAAATGTGCCTTTGGCGTATCGGCCGGCCAGTTTCTAGGTTTCTTGGTCCATGAAAGAGGAATTGAGATTACACAGAAGAACATTGATGCTATTAAGAATATCAAGCCTCCAACTAACAAAACCAAGTTATAATCTCTGCTCGGCAAGATCAACTTTGTTCGACGTTTTATATCAAACCTGTCAGGCAGGATAGAGCCGTTCACTCCATTGTTGAAGATAAAGGACGATCAAGAGTTCGTATGGGGTGATAAGCAACAAAACGCGTTGGACGACATCAAAGAATACTTAAGTTCCCCTCCAGTTCTGATCCCTCCGCAGAAAGGAGTTCCATTCAGGTTGTACCTATCGGCCGATGAGAAGTCTATCGGCTCAGTTTTAGTCCAAGACATTGATGGCAAAGAAAGAGCTATTTTTTACCTCAGTAGGAGGTTGTTAGATGCTGAAACAAGGTACACGCCAGTGGAGAAATTATGTCTATGCTTATATTTTTCATGTACTAAACTAAGGCATTATGGACTTTCCAATGAGTGCATTGTGGTAAGCAAGGCCGATGTGATGAAATACATGTTATCGGCCCCTGTTTTGAAAGGGAGAATTGGGAAGTGGGTTTTTGCTTTAACAGAGTTTGACCTCAGATACGAATCGGCCAAAGCGATCAAAGGACAAGTCCTGGCCGATTTCATTGTCCAACACAGAGACGATTCAATTGCATATGCAGACATTGTGCCGTGGACACTGTATTTTGATGGATCTGTCTGCAGGCACGGATGCGGTATCGGCCTGGTCATAATATCCCATCGGGGGGCAAGCTTCGAGTTCGCTTTTACTATCAAGCCCTATTATACTAACAACCAAGCAGAGTATGAGGCAGTTCTTAAGGGTTTGCAATTATTACAAGAGGTCGAGGCCGATTCCGTAGAAATCATTGGTGATTCACAGCTGCTAATCAATCAACTTTCCGGGGAGTATGAATGCAAAAATGATATTCTCAGTGTACAATGAGGAGTGCAAGGAGCTGCTACAGGTTTTCAAGATTGTGACGATGAGGCATATACCCAGGAAGCAGAATTTCGAGGCCAATGATTTAGTTCAGGGGGCATCAGGATACAAGCCGATGGCCAAAGATGTTCCAATTCAGATTGCTGCCGTGGATGCCGATGATTGGAGGTTTGTTGTCATTGATTACTTGAAAAACCCTTCCCAATCGGCGTCGCGACAGATGAAATACAAAGTCTTGCATTATGTTTTGTTAGATGATGATCTATACTACAGGACGATTGATGGTGTCTTGCTCAAGTGCTTAGGTCTAGAGGAGGCCAACATTGTTATGAGCGAGGTACATGAAGGGATTTGTGGAACCCATCAATCGGCCCATAAAATGAAATGGCTTTTGAAGTGTGCTGGATATTTCTGGCCGACAATGCTAGAGGATTGTTTCAAGTATTATAAAGGATGTCAAGATTGCCAGAAATTTGGAGCAATCCAGAGAGCACCGGCATCGGCTATGCATCCAATTATAAAGTCGTGGCCGTTTCGAGGATGGGGTATAGACATGATCGGACAGATTAATCCACCATCAAGCAAAGGCCACAAGTATATTTTAGTGGCTACAGACTATTTCACAAAGTGGGTTGAGGCCATCCCTCTTAAGAAGGTTGATTCCAAGGATGCGATTCAGTTTGTCAAGGAGCATACTATATATCGGTTTGGGTTACCCCAAACATTGACTACAGATCGGGGATCAATTTTCGTGTCCGATGAGTTTGTGCAATTTGCCGACAGCATGGGCATCAAGCTACTAAATTCTTCTCCATATTATGCACAAGCTAATGGGCAGACAGAAGCTTCTAATAAGACTTTAATTAAGTTGATCAAGAGAAAAATTGATGAACAGCCGAGGCGATGGCATACCACGCTGGCCGATTCCCTCTGGGCGTATCGGATGGCTTGTCATGGTGCAATTCAAGTGCCACCTTATCAGCTGGTTTATGGACATGAAGCTGTACTGCCGTGGGAGAACAACATCGGCTCAAGAAGGATTGCCTTGCAAGATGACTTAACAGCCGATGAGTATCATAATCTTATGGTTGATGAGTTAGATGATTTGGCGCACGTCCGATTGCAGGCTTTGGAAAAAATAAAGCGAGATAAAGATCGAGTTGCTCGTCATTATAATAAGAAAGTTGTCGCCAAGTCATTTGAGGAAGGGGATCTTGTTTGGAAATTAGTAATGCCGATTGGTTCCAGAGATAATAAATTCGGCAAGTGGTCACCTAATTGGGAAGGTCCTTTTCAGATTCATCGATGTGTTCCCTATAATGCTTATCTGCTCAAAGGATTAGATGGAGAAATTTACGGAAGAGCCCTTAATGGCAAATATTTAAAGAAATATTATCCCAGTGTCTGGATCGATTCATGATCGGCTTGCCAGCCGATTTATGATAATAACCGATGTAGTACACATCGTCTTTAGATGGCCGATATCCATTATCGCCCTTAGTTCAAATTTTACAACATGAGCCCTCATCTTCTAAAATTTGGGGGGCATATATATATACAAGCGCGAAATTTTTTCAAGTTTTTTCAAGTTTGCCAGATTGATCCAGGTTTATGAAGTTTATGGACTTCAAAAAATTTTCAAGCTTGAACTTCTTCAGATTTATTCAGATCAAATTCGGCTAATTGGCCGATGAGATTTATGTTAATCAAAGCAGGAGGTTATCTGTTTACAGGAAGGACACAAAATATATTACATCATCCTATAAAGTTTTCAATAGCTGCAATGGCCTTACGACGGATTTGGTCAATGTCTTCTATTACTTGGGCATCATCGGCCGTCGACCCTGGGATTGGCTTCAAAGATTTGCTCAAGGTTGCAAGGTACTTGGTCGATGCCTTCAGCTTCGCCGTTTGGTCTTCTATGGCCTTGGGTGATGCAGCTATTCCGGCTTCAACTTCTTGGATTTCTTTGCGGGTGACTTCTAGCTTCAGTACCAAGTCTGCTTCGAGACGGCGGAGTTCCTCAAGCCTGTTGTTATAATCGGCTCAACAGCCAGCTCATCCAATCTAGTCTTGTCAGAATTGACTTGGGCTTTGCTGGCAGTTAAGGCCGATTCCAAGCTTTCACGTTCCCGCCTCTCTGCAATTCTTTCTTTCGCCTTGTGGAGCTTGAATTGGTGTTGTTCCAAGAAGATGGCCGGTGTTAGGATCTCCATCAGGTCTTCAGGCAGTTGGTCTTGAATTTCTTGTACCCTGATCCTGATGGGAGTGCAATCCTCCACCAAGAATTCCAGCGATGTCTCCAGCCGATTGACGATGTCGGACAACCGTTTCTTCAAATCTTCAGAAATTGACGTCTTGGCTGTGCTGGGTGGCTCCTTGTCCTCATCGTCGAGAAATTGGCCGATATCGAAAGAGAACATATCGGCTAAGCTCTGCAAACGTTAAGATAGGGCATGGTTAACCCAGTCAAATAAAATCGGCAAGGGATTCGAAGTGATCTGGTTTACCTGTGATTGGACATCGGCTGTGCCCACATCAACCTCCTTTTGCTGTCCTGAAACGGTGGGCGAAGGGGTAGGCCGATGTGGTGCGGGTGATGGAGCTCGCGGCTGAAGAGAGATAAGAAAGGACGATCAGATCCATATCATCAAAAGAATAAGACAAAAAAGATCAACTCTTACCGAGGCAATCGGAGAGGGTGGTGGAGAAGGAGAAGGTGTCTTCAATCAGGCCTTGGCTCGCTCGCGCTTTTGCATGGTGGCCTTTTTGGTCCTGGGCGGCAGGACCGATTGAGTTCGTTCCTTCAACAAAGACGATGCAAGAACCTGTAAGGGATTGAGGTGTAACATACCAACAGAAGGAGACTGCATAGATTCAAGAAAGGAAATGTGTTACCTGGCGGATTGCATGTCTGGTTTTCCTTGGTTGGGCGGTGTCGGCTTGGTCATCGGTCGGTGGGATTGCGGTGGTCTTGGCCGATGGTTCCTTAGCAGTTTCGGCCGATGGATTTTCTTCTTCAGGCATATCGGCGGCAGCTGCATCGACCTCCTCTTCCCTTACTTGGTCATCCAGAAATTCTTCTACGGAGGGGTCTAACTGGACAGGATAGGCCTGGTCGTCAGCCTTGGACTTTTTCACAGGTTTTTGAGGTTTGTTCCTTGCTGGCGCCTTCCTTTTGGTGACCTCTTTGGCTATCGGCCTTTGGAGCAGCGATGAGACGTTTGGAGCAGTAAGGCCGATAGCTGATTCCATAACAGAGTTGCCCGATGGAGCCAGGACCACTGTGTATGACATCGGGGACTTGAGGGCTAATATTCTTGATAAGCTCTGTTAGATAAAATCTGGCCGATTGATGGAAGATATGAGCAGCCCATTCTTGCCACCATGCTTGGAAGCTAATATGGATGAAGGCGCTCAAATGCAATCGGTCACAGTCACCCAGGTTTGGGATTTCGATCTCCAGAACTTTACTCATGATCAAAGCTGATGAGACCGTACCCCTGCTCTCTAGGAGCCGATGAAAGTATAGGTTGACAGAAAGTTGTCCAAGCCCGCACTGTCTAGCAGCCACCATGGGATTGTAGAATTCATAAGACAGGCTACTGCTTCTTCCTTGGAATATGCCTACTGGGAGCAGGCATGGGGTGATGCCGATCATAAATGACTCTCGTGAATCCATATCATCATTTACCAGGTCCAAGTGGAGACCATCAGGGAGTTCAAAGTCTTGATCTGAGGTGTAGATGAACATGTCCATCTTAACTGATGGGGGGCCGATGTAGAATCGGATGAACCATGTGGACATGTCTTCGGCCGATTGATTTGCTCTAGGATAAACAGAGGCTGCTTCTCCAAAGGACATGCATCTTCTGGTTCTGGGGTCTTCATGATTGGCATACTTTGACGGGAAGAAGGAGTCCGATAATGGAGGCCGATCAATTATGGTGTTGGTATGGATAGTTAACCAGAGTTGGATAAACCACCATGGTCCTCCATGCACCACAGTTTGTTTCAGCATCAGATCCTGAGTGGCAGTATGAAGCAGCCGATAGACAGCCCCAAGGAGATATCGGCCAAGGGGGATTTGTTTCTTCTCAACCAGAGCTTGAGCCAAGTGTTGGCAATTTAGCGTAGGGCCAAGGTTGATCCACAGAAGACAAATCTTTCTAACCATAGGGTCAGAAAGGCCACATGTTCTCTCTCTGAGACGGATCCTTGTTCCATATGCTCAGAAATATACCCAGACCAGCCTCCAATCTTCTTGGTTTTCAACTTATGGCTGCTGTTTGTTAGGAGGTTGAAGGGATTGATTTCAGCTTGGATATCTAGCCCTGTCAGCATCTTGACGTCAATTAATGATGGGGTCATCGGACCTTGCCAGAATAGGAAAGCGTTTAAGGTGCCAGACCAGAAATAGGTGACCGCTGACATGAGTGGTTCATTCTTTTTGGTATCGGCCAGGGACAGAGTGATGCATTGGCCGAATCCTATTTCGTCCCAATGAACTTGCTTGGTTGCAGCAATCCTCTTGTGCCAGGTTATGTAACTATTGAGCTTTGACGGCCAGGACCTGAATGTGTGCTTCCATGAAGAGACATTGGGCTTGGTTTGTTTGAAAGAGACTCTGTTTGTCTCAGCGTTTATCAGCCAGGTTGGGTCATAATTGCCCATGGGGCCTAGAAGGAACCGGTGGGATTTGTCGTTGGTGGGGATTAAGATCTGGTTCGTGAAAACCTACGACATATGAGCAGTGATGTAAGATAATGACCTGGGGGGCAAGAACGGAAGCCCTAGTTTGAAGAACTCGGCGAGAAAATGAAAATGTAAATTTAGAAAGGATTGACTTACCACGAGGATCTCGGAGGCGTAGAACGGCGCGGAAGCCATTGTTGCTGTCGAAGAGGTCGCTGTTGAAGGGGTCGATGCCGATGGGACGCCGAGGTGTCGCCGGGGTTGAGGAACGCGAGTGGTTGACGAATCGGCGGTGGAGGGCTGCGAATCTGGATCTGCGCGGTTTTCAGACAAACCCTAGCGAAGAAGTCGATGGGTTCCTCGGAGCTAATTCCGCCACATTATATAATGAAGCGGAATTGGGGGACATGTGTTAACAGCAGATTTTCATAATCGACCCAGAGAGGTAAGAGGAAACCGACGCGGAGAGAGGGGGTTGAATTGGAGTCGGACCAAGTCTTGTATCGGACGCGGTAAACATATCGGACTAAGAGAAACATTAGCAGGAAGAGCGTATCGGCCGATACAGATTCAACATAGACATTGGCCGATAGAGCCAGGAAGTTGATAGAGTTCGCATGGGTTTGGTTTGGGCTCAAGATAAGCTTTAAGGAAGTTGCCAAATAAAGATAAGGCTCGGTTTTAGGCAACTGTATCTGTAACATCCTGAATATTTCGACTTTGGAATACGGAATTAAAAATTCAGAATAACCAAAAATCTTTTTCAAAATACATTCATGCCTGAACTAACTCAATTCGATCTGTCGTTTTTCGCTTACACGTGGGCTAATAGACGAACGTCTGAGGATACGTCGATATTTGATTTCAAATATTATTTATTCAAGGAGCTATGATTTGCATATGCCAATTATTTTCGAAAAACAAAAACCCTCGAGCATATTTACTTTATAAATAAAACTATATATCTAAATGTATCACCATTTTGGATAAAACCCATTAAGGGATAGTTTATTAAAACAAATATTGTTCTACTAAAGAAATAGCTTTGATTATTTTCTAGGCACCGTGATAAGCTTTTGGAAATTATTTGCAAAATAATGTCTATTGGTAAAATATTTACTAGAAACCTTAATTGCGAAATATAAATTCCTAATAGGCTATTTTCAAGGATATGACCTCCTCAGACAAAGTCTAGTCCTCAGGCATAATTTTAGTTTGCTTATTTATTGTTTATTTGTGTGTGTCTAGAATCTGTGCCAAAAGATCTCGATTAAATCCTTTTACTGAAAAGGTTGTCCTCTGTACAAATTCTATCTCAAACCCCCTTCAAATTTCCAAATTTCATATCCCAAAGAAAATATTCGAACATCCTATTTCTTTGGGCCACATTTCCCTCTGTTAGCCCAACCCATTCCGCAAAACAAGTTCATTTCCACTCCCTCTACCGTGGCCTTCCTGCTGGGCTTTTTCTGGAAAAGTCCATGTTGCCTCCTCGAGCCCTTTCATTCCTATTGGGTTGGTAGTAAAAATAAAGTCTAATCCTTTCCCCCATACTGTTTTCGGTGGCGACGTCGCCGCACGCCGCGCCGCTACGACGAGGCCGCTGCGACACCACCGGCTGCCGTCTTCCGCTCCCGTCTCACCGGCGAGCTTGCCGGCCATTCCACGCGCATCCTGCTCGACCTCGCACCGCCGCCAGCAATGCAACAGGCTAGTTGTGCATGTGCATGCATGCAAGCAAGTCAGCCACGAGCATGCACCATGCAGCTGGCTAGCTATGCGTATGCCTGCATGCAAGCGGCTAGTCGAGCCTAAGCTGGCATGCGCACCAACCCACGCGGCCGCTGCAACTACCCCGTCCCTGCAAATCGGAGATTAGGCCCCGTCCTGCACTGTACACTAAGCTTGGTTAGGCACCGTCGCCGCCTTCTCCGCCAAGCATACGACCATGTCTGCACACGGTCCAGTGCGCCATGGCACCGCGACGAGCTTGCCGGTGTCACTCGTCCACGCCGAAAGGTGTGAGAACCGAGTACGACCACACTTCTTGAGTGGGGTTAGACCCGGTGGACTAGGTTATTCTCGTGGGGTGGCACCCCAGCATGGTAGGTTCTGGATATCGGTATGGAAATGTGGAAGTGTGTGGTTTAATGACGTCAAGCTTTATATATGTATGATGTAACCTTCAATCTCGGGAGCGCCAGGACTCCCCTCACAACCGGCTCGAGGTAGGAATGTGGCGCCGGGGGTGCAATGGGGATTCATAGTCCTTGGAGCGGGTGCCGCCATGCGAGGGTAACTGAAAAACCGGGCCGTGACAAGTCTCATGTGTTGGGTGCGTCACGGAGTGTGGGATTAAAAGCGTACATCCACTGCAGTGTGAGTAAACTAAACTATTCGAATAGCCGTGCTCGCGGTTAATGAGCGCCGGGACTTGCATTACTCTTGACTAGCCTCGTCAATTTGTAATATTGCTTAAAATATGATGGGTGTGGAAGGTGTGACCTTGCCTGATATGCAAAAAGGTCTAGTGGTTAAAATTGTGGAAATTGGATGCGAGGGTAAACCGGACCAAGCGAGGCTTGGGGAAGGTGGATGAACCCTCGCAGGTTAATGATAACTTCAACTTAACGTGGTTTTCAGTTAAAACTGTTGTGGGATAGGTTTGTGAAATAATTTGTGAAAACTAGCTTTATGCAAATAAACCAAGCCATCCTTGAACCCCTATGAACATTATATGCATTCTGTAGTGGTGGCTTGCTGAGTACGGTTGGTACTCACTCTTGCTTATTTACATCTTTTAGAAAGGTGTTGGTGTCGACCTGTACATGTGCTATGCTGGCAAGGAGTTACCGAGGACGGTGGAATAGGGACCTAGGTTCACCAGTCGATGCGTGTGGGATAAGATGGACCGCCGCTGCTTCGCTTCCGCTACTTCATTTAGTTGTTTTGGTATTTTGTGTTGCTGTCGACCATGCTTGGTCTATTCGGGTTCCATTTGGGCTACCCTTGTATTATTAATATATTGTAAGACCTGTAAGACGATGTCAGCTTGAGATATACAACTGTGCCATGTGTGTACCATCTACTGATCCAGGGAATGGTATTGTAATACACATGGGGTT
>BDMV01000012.1:3099398-3291965 GCA_008326285.1 Oryza officinalis | reverse complement strand
ATATTCACGAGGTCCTTACGGGACTTCAGCCCATCCTTTGTCTTGCTAGGTATGTCTAGTAAAGTACCCATGGTGCTATCGAAGACATTTTTCTCTAGGTGCATGACATCGATAGAATGACGTATCTCTAAATCTTGCCAGTACGGAAGGTACTTAAAGAAAATGGAATGCTTCTTGAATGGCCCGCTAGCGCTTGCTGGCTCTTTGGCCTCATTTCTCTTCCGCTTGTTGGTTTCCTTCTTTTTGGCCTTCCCAAAAACAACCTTGAGCTTTTTCGTTATTGTGAACACTTTATCACCCTTCCATGGTTCTGGTGGATCACCATCCTCAACAGTGTTGTCGAAATATTCTGCTTTGGAGCGGTACGGGTGATTCTTTCTTAAGTAACGTCGGTGCCGCATGTACACTAGCTTCCTCGATCCCTGAAGATACCTGTACACTGTACCATCAACACAAATAACGCAGCCTGTCTTCCCCTTGAGCTGTCCTGATAGGGAAAACAGTGCGGGCAAGTCGTTGATGGTGACAAAGATAATTGCATTAAGCGTGAAGTAATTCTGCATGAATTCGTCCCAAACCCGGACCCCGTGATTCCACAGATCAGCCATATCCTCCAGCAAAGGCTCCAGAAACACATCCATGTCATTGCCAGGTTGTCGTGGTCCCTGTACAAGGATGGTCAACAAAATATACTTCCTTTTCTGACACAGCCACGTAGGGAGGTTGTACATGGTTAGGAGTACTGGCCACGTGCTGTGTGAGCTGCTCAAGTCACCAAATGGATTCATTCCATCGGTGCTCAATGCAAACCTTACATTTCTTGGGTCCTCTGCAAACTCATGGTACTTTCTGTCAAATTCCTTCCACTGTCGAGCATCTGCCGGATGTCGAATCATCCCATCCTTTTTCCGCTTTTCATGATGCCAGCGCATCAGTTCGGCATCCCTCGGGTTCGAGAACAAACGCTTCAATCGATCTTTCACCGGAAGGTACCACATGACCAACTGGGGGATCTTCTTCTTGTTGTTGTCTTCTACCTCGTCTTGGGTAACATCCTGATGCTCGGACTGGCTACGGCTTGTTTTGTATCGACTAGTGTTGCACGTTGGGCATCTGTCCAAATCCTCGTACTCTTTACGAAACAGTACGCAGTGGTTAACACAGGCGTGTATCTTTCGCACACCCAGAGATAAAGGGCAAATAAGCTTCTTCGCTTCATAGGTGCTGGTTGGCAGGGAGTTGGGTTGCGGAAACAGTTTCTTCAACAGAACCAACAAATCGTTGAAACTACTGTCCGACCAACCGTTTCTGGCCTTCAATCTCATAAGTTCAAGCACCGTCCGCAACAATGTGAAATCCTTCGTGCAACCATTTGCCTCATCGTACAAAAGAACCTTCGTTGCCTTTTGTAATGATTCGAAGTTCTCCAACCCACGAGCGGACCCAGCTACAACCTCAGGTTTAGCATGACGCAACATCTCTTCCAAATCAAAATTACCATCATCTACGCAAACATTACCATCATCGACATCATCAACTATACTGTGATGACCATCATCGCCACCAACATCATCATCAACATTAATGGGCTCTACTTCCTCTTCTCCTTCTTCTGCTACTACCATCAAATCCTCGTCCCAGTTGAACACTTCATCCTGTACTATCGCCCGGTTGGGAACTTGTTTGCTTGGGATCTCTCCATGATGTGACCAATTTGTGTAGCCTGCAACAAATCCATGCATCACCAAGTGTTGCTCGATTATAGATGGGTCGATCCAAATTTTCTGATTCTTGCAATGTAAGCATGGACATCTAATTTCCTTTGTCTTCTTAGATGCAGCATTCTTCTTAGCAGCTTTCATGAATATGTCAACTCCTTCAATGTATGAGGACCGGTATCTCTCTCTATACATCCATGCTCTGTCCGCCATCTATGCATTATTTGCGAAAAAATATGTACAACTTCGTCACTTTATATATTTTGGATAATATGCTACATTAAAATTATACTAATTAATATTTATAACCACTATAATCTAGACAAGATAATTAAAGCTAGCCAAAAATCTACAAACTACAAACAACTAGAAAAAAATAAAAAACTAGCTCTTTTTCTCTTCTTCTCAGCGTTCTCTGCAGTTAACTAATATATAGATCTGCTACAAATAAACATATCAAAACTAGATATATATATGGAACATCGATCATGCACAATATTTCTTACAAAGTTTGCCCATTTTAAGCTCCAAATAACAAATAAAAAATAGTTTTCTTCCCCCGTGTCACATACTTTTTGCTATGCAAAATCTCAACAAACAACCAATAAAATTGAAAAAAAACTTTACAAATGGAGTAGGAGAAAGTATATGTAACCTCTGGTGCAGTAGATCTTTCAAAAGATTGAAGATCAAAACCTTCCCCTCTATGTATTTGTTCACAAGAGAGAGAAAATCGTGCTCAAATGCCATGGCTGCTAGCTGGGCTGGTGATATAGGTGATGCTATTTTCCCTGGCGGTCAACATATGTCGGTACATTCGAACCGCCATAGAAAATATTTAGGGGTGGCGGCGGCTAGAGTGGGCCGCCAGCGAAGATGTAGGAATCTTCTCTAGCGGGCCACGTCACCTTACCGCCAGAGAAAAAGTATATTTTCGCTGGCGGTGTCTTAAGATGGCCGCCAGAGAAAATACCGCATCTTCGCTGGCGGCTAGATTTAGGAGGCCGCAAGCGAAAATGTGTTTTCGCTGGCGGCCCGAGACCCCCACCCCCCTATCTTTTTAGCTGGCGGTTTCACCTCATTTTCGCCAGAGAAAAGTTTTTCCAAACGCCATGAAAGATTGTTTTCGTAGTAGTGTCAGTAGAGTAATTAAAAAGGAAAACATTTGAAAATGCAACCATATAATTAGTAGTAACAAAATTTGTCCAGATAGGTTTGAATAGAAAAGTATCTATACGCACCAAGTCTTCATGTGTATATATCCTGCATATCAACTAACAAATATCATAAAAAAATATAGTAAAAATATACATGTAATTTCAATAGTATTATATCTATGTCTAAAATACCATCTTCAAATTTTATTCATCATACATAGATAACAATAAAAAAACAAAATTCTGACATATTTATAGTCTTGAAACTGTTAAAATTTTTTTGGCATGGCTAAAATGTAATGAATTTGAGATTTAGACTTTACATTTAGGTGTAACATTTCTAAAGTATATGTATATTTTTTTCTAATTTTTTTTATGATATTTGTTAGTTGGTGTGCACGAAATGTACATATGAAACTTATGTGCACATAGCATGTTTCCGGTTTAAATATGATCATTTGTCCATATCAGGATAGATCTTAATCGACAACAAGAATGAAGATTAGAAGGTCTAAATAGAAATAAGTGCAAATTATGTGCTTAGCAAATAGCAATTAATTAAGAGAAACCAACATGTTATCAGAATATAGAAATTTGTAAAGGCTTTAAAGATTATATTTAGAGATGTTAAATTGAGTAGTATGTGGATGTTTGACAAACGGGTGCTTTGGTGTTTCTGGCAGTAGGCCATTCAATTATTATAGCTTTACATGCTCTTTAACACTTTAGAAGACTGTGTGGGAATAACTTTGAGTTGATTGTAGAAGTAAAAGTGGATTAAGTCGGTGTGGCTAAGTCTTAGCTAGGCAAAGAATATGTTCGTCCACCGCCGCCTATGACGCATATATCCATCCTGATCCTGCCGCTGCCCCATGCGCCCAACCGAGAATACCGGCTCCTTGAACCTTAAACAAAAGACTAAAAACCGGTAGAGATAAGCAAATAAAATCATCAATCAAAGAAAAGAATTTGGGCTGGTCAAGTGAGGTGATGAGGTTAGTTTGTCGTTTGCTGAGTTCGTCAATCTCAATAAATACCGATCCAGTCTCTTAGAGATAGAATATACATGTAAAAATTGCTAATGTTGTTAGTTTTTTTCTTAAAAAACTTTCAAATGCAATAATATACTATAATTAATTACAATATAACTACATCGTAACTACATTGTAATCTCTAAGAAATAAAGTTACATATATTTTTTAATATTTATATACAAGTTATATTATCTATACTGCTTTAAAAAAGAGTAGTGATGATGGTGAGTGATGAATCTGTCGCTACCCCCACCACCAACTCCCTATCCTTTTGGAGTGAAGAAATGACATGTAAGACCAAAGGGCCCACATGTCAACCACCCTCATCATCATCTCTACTTTTTGTGGAAAGAAAAAAAATAATATTGTAAGGCTATAGGGTACATATGTTAGTTATAAGTGGGAAGAAAAAATGATATTGTGAGGCTATAGGGCTCATATGTTAGTTACAAATATATGTAGAATTTAAGAGATGATGTATACATAACATAATGATGATAGCAAGTTAATGATCATTTTCATCAATTAAAATACCACTGCAATACACGGGCAATATGTTAGTAGTTATAATATAGTTATGATAGAATTATATTACAACTATAGTATAGTTACATTTAAAAGTTTTTCACTCGAAAAAAAACTTGCGGCAACTTTTAGATAGTTCCTATACGTGTGTACAGTTGTAGATGTGAGTATGCATTTTTTTCATTAGAGTATCTGCGTTTATACTGTATTTATTTTTTTAAAAAAAGTCAGGTGAGGTGATCATGTCCGGTGGTCTCTTAAGCAAGCGGAAAACCGCCGCCCACATCACATTATCCTATCCACATGCAGATGTACCCTCACCCCAACAAATTAAGCCAAAGTTGTTAGTGTTAGCCGCGGAAGCAGCATCAGCTTCATCCATCCATGTGCTCCCGTTATAGTTGGCCAAAAGGTCCGGGGCCCGACGGCCCGACCCATGGCATGGAGTTTTGGTCTGACCTAGGCACGGCACGGCCCGACCGGAGTCAGGCCCGTGCCAGCCCAGCCTGATTGTTTGGTCGTGCCTAGGCTCTACCTACGCACGATGGGTTGGCCCGACATGGCATGGACCACGGTAGGCATGATGGGCTGGCTCGGCACGGCACGGCCCAACGCAACGGTAGGCACGACCGCGGCCCGACTCCCACCCACTCTCGCACAGGCCGGCCTGCTCGGCACAAGGACGTCGCGGCGCCGCACCATTTATAACTCCCCTTCCCTCGTCTCAACCTTAACCATAGCCACCTCACATCACAGTCGCAACCACCGCCCATCGCTTCGCCTCCACGCGATCGCTCCACGCTTGACGCCTCCACCGTTCCATCCCTCTTTGTCTCCCTCTCCGATTGACGCCTCACCGGATCTACCACCACGGGTTGGCGGCCTCCCGCTGGGTGGCCTCCTGTTGGGCACATGAGGGCCTCAGAGCACCGGCTAGCCAACTACTCACCTCCTCTTCCTTCCATCTACTCTCTCTTTTCCTTTTGGTGAGCTCTTCGGCATATCCGTGAGCTCTTTGTCTCCGGTTGCCAGATCGACGGCCGTGCTCGCCATCTCCTCCCCCTTTTGTTCTTTTTTTGCAACCACCGTTGGTGCTCCGTGAGCTCTTTGTCAGATCCACCCCCCAAATCCTAGTCTCCCTCTTGTCTTCTCGTAGATCTGTGGATCTCTGTCTTTAATGGCAACTCCGATGCTCGGCACAAGTACAAACCCTAACCTTAGTCCCTAACCTTAGGTTTTGATGTTTCTTTTTTCTCCATCCGATCCCAAACATCCTTGCTTATTCTTGGAAGTCGCAAGCAAGTTGCTGAGCGGCAACCGCCGTTGAGGAACTAGAGTGCTCGTGATGGATGGTGATCCTACCTCCTACAACTATGAGTTGAAGACGATGGGGATGAGAGGTGATGACGAAGATGACTTGGAGGAGAAACGCGTGGAGTTGTGACTTAGTTTTATCTTTGCATTTATTTGAATTTATTGTGCAAAAATGAGTTGTTTAAGGTGTTTTATACTAAGCTGAGCTTAGACCGACACGGGCACAATAGGCTGATCGTGCCTTCGGACCAACACGGCACGTTCTAAGTTTTACTTGACCGTGTCTGGGTCGTAGGTGTAGCTCGTGGACAAACACGGCATGACCTGGAATGTTTGTCAAGTCATGCCGTCCCGACTGTTCTGGGGCCGTACATTGTTCGTGCCCGGACTGGACCGTGCCAAGCGGTCCAGTTGGCCATATATAGCCCCTGCGAACGCACTAGCTAGCTGCAGCTGCTGCCGTCCACGCACCCACACGTAGAAAAAACCACGTCAGCACGCACTAGCTCTCGCTCTCGCGCGGTATAAATTCGTCGCCTCCCCCCACACTCTCCTCCACCTCCACTCATTCCATCCCCGATACATTCTAATTCTAAACGCACCCGCGCAACCTACACGCCTCCACTTCCTCTGCCTCCGTCTCTCCACAAGAATTAAGAAATTTACAAGCAGAAAAAGGAAGATCACAAATGGCCGCCAAGGTGCATCCCAACGTCGCCGCGGTGCCAGAGCCACCCTGCATTAGCATCGCCTCCCAACAACAAGATGATCAGCCGCCGGTGGTTCTCACGGTGTGGCGCAAGTCTCTCCTCTTCAACTGCCACGGATTCACCGTCTTCGACGCCAAGGGCAACCTCGCCTTCCGCCTCGACTGCTACGACTCCTATTCAACAACCAGCCGATCCGACCTCGTCCTCATGGACGCCGCCGGCAAGCCGCTCCTCACCATCCGCCGCAAGAGGCTCAGCCTGTCCGACAGCTGGATCATCTACGACGGCGACGGCGCCGCCACCGCCACGCCGCTCCTCTCCGTCCGCCGCCGCCGCGTTGGCCTCCGCGCCTCCAAGGCCATCGCCCACGTCACGCCCCTCTCCTCCTCCCTGCCGCTCCCCGAGCCCTACGTCGTGGAGGGCTCGTACGGGCGCCGGAGCTGCGCGGTGCGCGACGCGCGCGGGGACGCCGTGGCGGAGGTGAGGCGCAAGGAGTCGGTCGGGGACGACGTGTTCCGCCTCGTGGCCGGGCCCCGCCTGGGCGCGCCGCTCGCCATGGGCATCGTCATCGCCATCGACGAGATGTTCCGCGGCGGCTCGCTGCTGCGGAGGACATGCTAGTCCACAATTCTTCCTTTCCTTCTTCCTTGCTGTACCGTACAGAGATTGAGAACTCACTGCAAGAGGATCAGAAGCTCGGGGTCCCACCTGTCAGCGACTCAGCAGCAGTGTTGCAGCAGCAGAGTCTAGCTAGATGCAGGGCACTAAACACCCAGACAAACAACAGAGGAATTATATCTATATCTAGTTGTAGCTAGCTGCTGGTTGGTTAAGCATCATCCATGTTGACAGGAAATTAAGCAGGATTGATACAGTCAGGCTTGTCAAAGTAAAACACAAGTAGGACAGTACATACAGATACAGGGGATTTCATTTTTTTCTTCCCCGTATGTAATATTACAAAAGATTATTATATATTATTAGATGGAGAAATGGAACTGCTTCTCCTTTTCCTTCTTTTTTAGTGATGTGTATACCCGGCTAGCCCATACAGCAGCATGTTCAGTTTGTGAGTACTTGACCGTCTATCCGACCGACTTGAGAGTTGAGAGCATTTCTTCTAGGATTGAACAGCAAAAAAGTCAATTAAAAAAGAGTGAATGGTTGGAGTACCTCAAAACTCAAAACTTTCGTGAAATAAAAAGTTACCCTCGTTGTCGATAGAGATCGGTCTGACCGGAGTTGATCTACTGCTCTGACCGCGCGATGACCTCCGGTCTGACCGACGTTGATTCTCCGGTCTGACCGCTCAAATCTGTCATCGTCGCTTGTCGCCGCAACCGGTCCAACCGCCGTTGCCTCGTCGGTCTGACCATCACAATGCCGTCAATCTGATCATCGCTATTTTGTCGGTGTGACTGTCAAAAACCCTAGCAAACACAAATTAAAGATCTCTCAAAGTAGATTAAACTTTATTTTTTCTATTTGTGTTTACAAAGTGCAACAACAACACTCCTCTCAAAAATCTCGACTAAACTCGAAACCCTAACTTTTTCTCTCAACTCAACTCTAACGAAATCGATACCGAGAGGTCTCAACCTTCCTCTTTATATATACCCATAGATCCGTAGCCAAAACTCACGAATCCAACTCATACGAGAAGTCCTAATCCCATAGAAAACCTTCTTGTACAAGAAATAAACTTTACAAACTCAATCATACCAAATTTGGACTCCTTTCAAATTTGACTCCTCATCTCATACGCACACATTATCTTCATCGTATGTCATATGGAATCTCCATCAATCACGTGCATTGATCTTTAGCCTAAGCATTCCGCGTGATATTCTGATCATCTGGATGTCACATTCTCTCAAGTTGACTCCTAATCCATCACTGGCGATGCTCTCCCGAGGCATCAAGAAACACCTATACATGAAGCAAACAAGAAACCATATCCGAGCACAAGTTTTCTCCAACTTGACTCAACATTAGCACACAACAATATCACATACATATAGAAATCATCTGGAAGTCATAAACACAAATTAATCATAAGTATCCAAATAAACAACCCAAAACCAAAACCGACACAGAACCGATCGATCAAACCGTCGGGCCAATCGATCTGACTGCTTGCACAACGCTGGTCTGACCGGCCCCGTCCTGCCAGTCTGATCACAACCATAAGACAAAATCTCTGTTCATCGTCAATCACTATTCTCAATATTTGTCCGGTCTGATTGGTACACAAACCCTGGTCTGAACGGCTCTAAAACCACTTCGCCAATAATCTTCAAATATCAAAATCAATTACCTCAAATATCAATTGTTCATCACAAAATAATAATCGAACACTTTGATTTTACAATTATGTGTTAATCAGATGTGAGTAGTAAACCGACCCTATCTCCAACGATATTTTATTGTGTTTAGACGTGGGAATCCTTATTATTAGGCTATTCTTCTGCTAGTATCTTATCGCTAGCCACGCTTTGGCATGACACAGATGATGGATGGAGCTTGGAACTGCGCAGCGCAACACTTGACAGAGATGAGTAACACACATAATAAACGACAGAACATTATTCAGCAGAACATGGATCGATGATGTTAGCTAACAATGCACTTCACCTGCTACTGTTAGTCCCAGACTTGTGTGCCAGCTGATATTTCTTGAAAGTAATCCCAGTTTGTTTGTTTCAGGTCTCATTCACTGTTTGTACTGTTGTGCCACTCGATCTGCCTTGTTCATCTCGCGGTGCAGCTAGTACTACCAACCGATCTAGAGTATCTGTCACGTTTTAATCACCATTCATTCTTCTTTCAGACGACGAAATTATGAAGAGAGAAAAGGCAGTAGGTGCCTCGTGCCTGCAAGGACGACTGATCGAGGACATCCATCTTGATGCTCTGTCCCAACTAGAGTAGCTTATAGCTCGATGAACAGAGACACATATGCATCTTTCTTCCGGCCGTGTGGTGTCGTGTGGTGTGGTCCTTAATTTGTTTGCTCTAGGAATTCATCACTTCCGCGTAATACAGTACTACTGCAGTATGAGATGGAAAATTAGACGAATTAATTTTGTGTATAGACTGTGCATGCAGCTGACAAAATCAAACTCAACATCGTCATCATCTCATCGTACAGAGAGAAAAACAAACGCATATGCTGCATGCAGTGTCTCCGCCCCCTTGCAAAACACAAAACGCATGGACATGACATGATGCAGACGAGCTGTTTCCCAGAGTTACCCCTGAATATCAGTCCTTTGCTGACCTGAATCTCAAGATTTTGGAACAACTCCTTTGCCAAATTTGTTACATCTTCAACCGTACCATGTAGACACTGTTGAAGATCCTGCCATTTCGTTGCAACCAAATGCTCAAGATCGTTTCTTGTGCACTTTTTCAGACGATAAACAGAGAACTCTGCAATTTTCAGCGCTTTCTACTTGACGATGTGATGAAGAGAGGATTCTGCACTTTTTCAGCGTTCGACTGCTTGGTTTACGGGGTACTTGATCCATTCGTCCGATACATATACTGGTATGGACTAATTCACATGTCAGACTTCAGAGAGAGTACCATTTCAACAAGGCAACAATTACCACCCATCATACACAAACAGAGGCAGGGAATGACGACGGATTTGAGCAGCTAGCTAGCATTGTTCATGCTGAAAATGTTAGGCGGATTCATCGGAAACATAATGGATGCATGGCTGCTAGACTTAATTTCTCTCTGCTCATTCAATCCAATATTGATCAGAGTGTCATTTTCCGTCCTGCATGCGCCACTGTACGTGCATCTGACCTTTGGCGACCTTTTGCGCTTTTAGCCGCCGGAATTGCCCAACTCTTCAGAGAAAACGTTCGCTTGCAGTACGTTTTAGAGAGGGGCCAAAGTCATCTTATTATTATCCTCTGCTCATTTCATGTGCGTCATTAGAAAAGCACACGAACAAAACAATCAAGGAAGCTGCCATACAAATACGGAATTTTTTAAAAAAATATTATTATTTTAATGGAAAATCGTAAAAATAGTGGCCACTCGAATTTATTCGTCAAATTAAGGGCCTATCGAACGGCGGAGGATTGACAGGCCTTGCAATCGAATGGCGCGCGCTCGACTGAGACCTGTTGAACTGCGGGTTAGATTGCAAGGCCTGTCAAACAGGTCCCAGTCGAACGCTCGTCCTACATTTCCCTTTTACATTCACATCGATCTCGAGAGAATGGAAACTCCATTTTGCGAGCATCTTGACTGGCGAAGGGATCCTTTCGCTGGTATATTTTCATCGTGGTGCGACCGTTCGTTGTGCGCTTGCGGTGATCGATGTATACTCATGACATCCTTTACTTCAGAAATCCGTGGTAGGAAATTCTCCGAATGCCCAAACATTTATCAGGTAAGAATTATTTGTATCTATTCAGTTACCTATACTAAATACATACATCGCTAACTGTTTGTGGACAACCATATAATCTTTCGCAGACTTATCGTGGTTTGTGCGACTTCGTTGAGTGGGTAGATATGGCGAATCCACAACATGACGGAACACGCCCGTATCCACGCAGTGAAACAATATCGGACTACCAAAGGAGGAAGGATGAGCACGAACGACGAATTGCTGCAGAATCTTTAGAATGGCAGGTAAATCCCTTGCGACTCCCCACATGACGGGAGCGTCCAGAGTGTGGTTGTGGAGACCATTGCTAGGTGATAAGGTCCGTGAGACAACAAATTATAGGACAAAGATGCTCCGTGTGTCCTAACATTGTCGAGGACGATTTCGTCGTAAGTACCATTAAGTTCTCACTCTCACCAATCACTACTTTCATATACTTACATATGTCATCGGTTATAATGAATTTGTGCAAACAAAAAGACGTAAGAAAATGTGCAAACCTGAGACGACCACACAATTCATTCAAGCGTGGATGAAGTATGAGCGTCGGACACAGTCTGCTAGCTTACACTAGAGAAATAATTCATTAGGTTTACCTGAATGGTCTGAGCGTCCAAAATGCGGTTGTAGAGATCGCTGCCAAGTGGCTACATCCTTTTCACAAGAGACATTTGGAAGGCGATATTTCGTCTGTCCCAACATAGACAACGACTTCATTATATGTCACATGCTTAATTACTTATTTTTATTTTTGCTCGTGTTTCCATAATATACCTATCTCATTCACTAATTAGATTTATTCCTGAGGACAATTCAAGGATGTGCGGATTCACTTTGTGAATCGACATGATCAACCCGATGTATGATGGCGAAAGAGTAATTGAAGTTGAAACGCAAACAGAATATATGCGAATGAAGGAGCACGAAGTTGTAGTACGCACTGAACGACATAGAATGGGTCCGTAGACAAGCTCAAGCCCGATTCGTCGCGATCGACAATTTCTTATAGCTCATCTATACAACTTCTTAACTCTCTTATGTTAGTGTATGCGTCACGAATGGATTCTGTTGGTCTGTGCTTCACGAATCGAAAACTAATGGTTAGTTTTCTTTTTCATTGATAAAGTTGGTTTCTCCTCCTTGCATTCTTTCTTCGTCATTCTCTAGAGTGACGTCAACCATTCGATGTTGTCTTACAAGGGCAAAGAAATTACGGCAAAGATATGAAACCAACAATGCCAACGAAAATAAAAAAAGAATCTGTAACTACATAAATTAATCAATTAGAAATGCAATGTATTTTTCAAATAAATTACAAATGCAATATACTTTTCACCAAATAAAATTAACAAGTTAAAAAAAATTGCTAACCAAATATTAAAAAAATTTATTTCGGTGTGTTCCTTGCCCTGTCGAATAGCCGGCATTCGACAGGCCCATGTTGAGGACCTGTCGAACTGCCGTTGTTCAACAGACCCCATTTAAATAGCGGCCGTTCGATCTGTCTGCCCACTCGCTCCTCGACCGTTTGATAGGGTCCTGTCGAACTCCGGCGGTTCGACAGGCCCTAGTTTTACGAATTTATTCGAATGCCAACTATTTTTGTGATTTTTTATTAAAATAATAATATTTCTAAAAAAAATTTACACATACGTAGTAGTACGTGCCATTCTGCAAGTCAACTCAGAGTTTCTGCCAAGTTATTATATTATTAGTGCAGTCGTATTAGCTAGTACACTCGGACGTCCGAGGCAATATAAAACTTGATGAAGTAGCTTAATGACATGAGACAATGACAATGTCAATTTGAACTTGAAGCTTTCGATCATCCATACACCATTTCATATTCTTATGTTGATAATTTCTATTGCTTACTTCCAAAAATAAGTAACCTTTATTTGCAAAATAACATGCAATGCTTTTGCATGTCCCCCATGTTGAGGACCTGTCGAACTGCCGTTGTTCAACAGACCCCATTTAAATAGCGGCCGTTCGATCTGTCTGCCCACTCGCTCCTCGACCGTTTGATAGGGTCCTGTCGAACTCCGGCGGTTCGACAGGCCCTAGTTTTTACGAATTTATTCGAATGCCAACTATTTTTTGTGATTTTTTATTAAAATAATAATATTTCTAAAAAAAATTTACACATACGTAGTAGTACGTGCCATTCTGCAAGTCAACTCAGAGTTTCTGCCAAGTTATTATATTATTAGTGCAGTCGTATTAGCTAGTACACTCGGACGTCCGAGGCAATATAAAACTTGATGAAGTAGCTTAATGACATGAGACAATGACAATGTCAATTTGAACTTGAAGCTTTCGATCATCCATACACCATTTCATATTCTTATGTTGATAATTTCTATTGCTTACTTCCAAAAATAAGTAACCTTTATTTGCAAAATAACATGCAATGCTTTTGCATGTCCCCCCCCCCCCAAAATAAGTACTAACCTTTATTTGCAACACAAAACAACTAGCTACTAGCTATCAGGCCTCATCGGTTGCTCACATTCTCTGATAAGCCAAAATGGCTTATTATGGAATAAAAATTAATTTATAGGTAAAATTTTTGTATATGTATTCTTAGCAACTTAAAAATCAATATCCAAAAAAAACTATGTTGAAAATATCTTAAAATTAACTTTAAAATTAAGTTTAAAAATTCAAAATTTGGCTTTTGTTTTGGCTTATTAGGCTAACCGATGAAGCCGTTAATGTTTACATCTTCAGTGAGTAATATCTACAAAACTACATAGGAGAGTTTTTTTTTTAAACAACCCTGCATAAGATAGTGCGACGTTTCGTATTGATAGAGAAGAAAAAAAGTTTACAAGACTATAGTCCTAGGAGACTATAGCCAGAAAAAAGCAAAAAGGCTACACCACGTGTCTACAACAAGAACCCGCTACCAAAGAAACATAGACACAACACCCTAAAGGGAATGGATCTTCTAAACAGTGCCTTCAGGAAGGATACGACATCAAGGGTGCCGTCGTCGCCCGCCCTGGGATTTCAGGACGTGGTTTTCACCTGAAGAAATCCATCAGGAAGGGCAGAAAAGATCACACAACAGCGCTCCAAGGGAAAAGCAGCGCTCGCAATCGTTGTTGTTGCTGGCCCGGAGAGGCTAGGCTTTCACCATGATTGTTCGGTCCCTCTTGTCAAAGTCGCTGCTAGAGCCAAAGCTACCACCAACTACACACCTTCGACGCGCAGGCACTATGCCAGCGCCTCGCCGTTGGCCGACCATCAAGTAGGAGTTCTGACATCCGACGCGCTCCAAATCCATCAACACAGTTGAGTTGGAAAGGGAGAGGGTGAGAGAGAGGAATGGATCTCCTCTCCCCCACACTAGCCCGCCAACGTGACCATCTTGTGGCGGCAAGGCATCGACAAACAAGAACTAGCGTCTAGATCGGAGCCTGCCGCAAGTTGGCACGCCCACCTCACGGCGCCACCGTCGTCGCCGCCTTGGCCGGACTGCTCGCAACTTAGGCCACCCGTCCGCATCGCTATCGCCTTGTCCCCTTGCTCCCTTTCGTTGCCTAAATCTCGTCGGAGTGCCATCCGTGCCAAACCAGCCTCTCGTCAGCGCCTCGCCTGCTCTTCCTGCCGCCAACCATGGCCTTGAGTTGTGCAACCTACACTGCTGGCCACCACCCACGGCCTCCCTCCCCTCCCCCTCGGCTCGCGCCACACTGCTCCCACCGTCGGCCGCGCGGCCTCCCACCGCTGTCGGTTGCACCCCATCGTGTCGCGCTGGCCTCCCACCGCTGCCAACTGGGCGGCCTCTCGCCGTCATCGGCCACGCCACGCTGCGCCGTGTCGGCCGATCTCTTGCCACAGCCTTCCACGCCAGCCCTCACGTGTCGCGCCGCCATCTGCCCTCGCCGCGCCAACTGCAACCCTCGCCAGATCCATCGCGCGGGGGGGCAGATCTGGCCGTGGGGGACCGGATCCGGTGGAGCCGGCATCGGATCCGCAGCCGTCCTCGTCAAGGCGCGCGGCCGCAGCCGATTTCGCTTCGTCTCCCCCGTGCCGAAGACCTAGCCTCGCCGGGTTTTGGCCCCGCCGCCGCCTTCCTGCCATGCCGCTCGGCTTTTCCAGCGGCGTGCTCCAACGACGGTGCGGTGAAGAGGAGAGGGAGGGAGGGGGCGGCCGGCGGCTAGGATTTTTCCCGTGTCGTCCGCGTGTGGACGACATGGGGAGAGGAGAGATAGAAATATTGTGTGTATAAAACTACATACGAGGTACTCCTAAGTAAACATCATCATGCGAGAAATACGTGATGTCGGTAATTTGGTGGTGACATTCTCAAACCAGGCAGCTAACACAATACTATGGGTAGGATATGCTATTACAAGATCAATCACTTATTCTCCTAATTAAGATGCATTGACAAGAATACAAGATAGAAGAGATGGAGACGCTCGAAGACCATTTGCTGAAAACCTAGCTAGATTGGTCCTTTTTGCATGATGATATCTTGAGAAATAATGGTAACCATCTTTTTCCCTGGTGTTTTTTGCTGACTGAATGTGCTCTTTTTGGATCGCTTTACGCACTTTTCTTTGACGCCTTGCACAATTAACATGCGCGATGGATTATACATTGTACCTGTATGATGACTATAGTTGAGAACAAGCTTAGCTTGCTCTTCATCTAGAATTTTCCAGTTTCTGTAGCTCTGACTACTGACAGTACTATGCATGGCAAACAACAAAGTCCTGAAAATGCTGTCATAGATATGCTTGGTTAAGAGGAAGAAGAGATACATCTGGGATGGTTGGTTTTGCGTCTAAATAAACCACAGCAAAATGGCCCAAAAGTCTTGGGAATGTGAGTCATGCGTGATGTGTGATTCCTCAGAGGATTGTTGATGAGAGAGCTGATCAAGGAAGATAAGTTGAGACAAGTCGGTCAGTCAGGATACCTAATATTCCCTCTTGGGGCTCGTACAAGGTAAGGAGAAAGACGTGTGTATTAGACTTGTGATCTTGATTTAAACCTTTTTTTTTAATAAAAAGAGGCAAGAAGATCTTGATTTAGACATGCATGTGCAGAGGAAGAAACAATGCGTTATTAAGCTCAACAATCGGCGAAAATCAAAGCGATAAGCTTTGGTGTCACAAACTTGACAAGGTAATGTTCTGATACTTGCTCCAAATCAATCCTTGGGAAGTTCTATAGTGAAGATGTAACGAATTTAATTAATCCAGGGAGAGTACGTTGTTTTTAGATGATCCAACCAACTAGCAGTCGTTCCTAGTGCGCTTCACCTACGCCGCCCGCCGCAGTGTAATCCCTGTTTTGGATCGCGATTAATGGCAGCGATCCTAATTTTTGCGATGTAAGCGCTGTTTCGGATCGTGATTAATACTCCGGTAGCCCACAGGATTTCGGCCCAACTAAATATGAGCTCGACACGGGCCAAACTCCTGGCCTCTGGGAGCCCATATACAATTGCCCTTCCCTGTCCCCACCTGTCATTAGGTGGGAACTCGTTTGGTCCCACCTGTCACATGCCTCATGCAGCAGCTCTACTCAAGGCGGCATTTCGAAATTCGAAAACAGCAACCGTTTCAAATCCTCCTCACGACTCCAACTCCAACGTCTCACCCCCCCAAAATCCCTCTCCCCTTTCCCTTCCTCCAAATCGCGGCGGCTCGCCGTCGCCGGCGCCGCTCCTCCTCCGGCAGCCAGCCATGGCCACCGTCACGCCGGGGGTGCTGCTCAAGCTCCTGCAGGCGATGCATACCGATGACCGTGTCGCCGGCGACCACCGCTCCCCCGTCCTCCAGGTCACCGCCGTCGTCCCCGCCCTCACCGCCTCCACCGCCGACTCCCTCTGGCCCTCCAACGGATTCCTCCTCCAGCTCTCCGACGGCCTCCACTCCACCTACGTTCAGCCCTCCGCCGCCGACGCCGACGCCCTCGTCTCCGCGCGCCCGCAACTCGTCGGCCACCTCGTCCACCTCGACCGCCTCCGCTTCGCCCGCCCGGTGCCCCGCGCCGTCGGGATCCGCCCCGTGCCGTCCTCTCGCAGCGTTTCCTTCGTCGGCAACCCGGAGCCGCTCGTCGCCCGCCCCGCCGCGTGCTCCCGCGGCTACGTCATCCAGCCCGGGTCCCACTCCGACGCCGCGCCGCCGCTCATGCCATCAAATTCCGGCAATGTGATGCAGTCCGATGCAACGGATGCCGTCAAGAGGACGGTTCTTGCGCCAAAGAACGTCTCTGAGGCCGCGCCGCCTCCCGCCGTTTCAGCCACCAAGCGGCGGTTCTCGTCTCCGGCACCGTCCAGGCAGCGAGATCCGTCGCCTTCGGTGACGGGCGGTGCGTCACGGCCTTCGTCGCCCTCGGTGAAGGGCGCTTCCCGAGCGTCCTCACCTGCGGTCAGGGGCACGCCCAGGGCGACGTCACCAGCGCCGTCCAAATGCGTAGTGCCGAGCCTTGTTGCGGCCAAGGAGGAGAATCGCCGCACGGCCAGGGAGCCAGCGATTATCGTGCCATCAAGGTACAGGCAGCCGTCACCGGTAGGAGGGAGGAGAGGGGCGGCGTCGCCCGCACCCGGAGGGAGGCGCACGTCACTGTCGCCTAGCTCCCGGCGGCTGTCAGGGGAAGGTAGCAGCAAGAAGAAGGTCGGGGTGTTGGTGGCTGGGATCTCCAAAATGACAGATTTGACGAATGGATCAGCTGTTAAGCCGGGGAGGAAGAGCTGGGACAATACCTCAACAGCAGCAGCGGTTGGCTCTATGATGAAATCGAAGGTCAAGGTGGATAAGAGTACTATTCTGAGGACACAGGTCAGTATCATGTTACATTGTGTTACAATCCACTCCCCAATTACAATCTTGGAATTGTACTTGCTATGTTACCATTACTATGTACTTGTACAGAAACTGCACATTGTTCTTGTTGTAGTGAATAGGCAAATACAACTCTGCTTTGAACAGGCTAGCCGTAGTGAAAATAGTGGTTACTTCAATGCTTGATTTCATACATGTGAAAAATGGCATGATTTGCCTGCAGTTACGTAGTAAAATTTTTTATTGAGGAAAGAGAGAGTTGAAAACAATGATATTCCCTCCGTTTCGTTTGACTTTTTTTAGTTAATCTTCTTTAGGTTTGATCAAGTTTATAGCAAAATATAGTAACATTTTCAATACAAAACAAATATAATATCAAAATATATTCAATGTTAAATTTAATGAAACTAGTTTGGTATTGTAGATGTTGTTAATTTTATTTATAAACTTGGTCAAACCTAAAAAAACCTTTACTAAGAAAAAAGTCAAACGACTTATAACATGAAACGGAGGGAGTACTCCGTATTTATTTATTTTCTTTCCAGATGCAATAGCAGCTTGTTTGTAATATTTGAATTTGACTCATGTACGTGCCCTTCCCGACCATCATCACCTTTTTATGTAACTGCAGGAAGCAATGGCTCGACGACTGAGTGATGTTACAACAGAACTATCCAGTAACGATGATGATTCATCTGTAGATGAGAAGCCAAAGCCACGGAAGAAGATAGAGTCACCTGCAGTAAAGACGAAAGCCATGGCTCCAAAAATTATACTTCACGATCCTAAATGGACCGATGGAAGCATTCCATTGGATGGAGTTTCTGATGTGCTTTCAAAGATGGGAAAGGTAAGCACTCCCAATTCATCTTTATTAGCAATGATCAAATCGCCGTTCATTGATCCTTGAAACACCACCTCTTCTCTGAATTTGCAGGAAGCCACTGAACGAAGAGATGCAGCAGCAATTGCTGCAGCTGATGCTCTGCAGGAGGCATTGATCACTGAGTCCGTTATCAGGAACCTAAGGTAATTAAAAGCCTATTTGTGTCCCTGGAATTTCATTCAACATAAAAGTGGTGATCCTAACACTCAGCTTGCTGCTGTCCACAGCAAATTTTCTGAACTTTCTTCAGCATCAAAGACCACCAATCCTCTTCCAACAGTCGACATTTTCCTTGCTGTCTATGAGGATACTCTCAAGTGGAAGAAAATTGCTGAGTCTATATCCAACAATGGAATTGAAACTGCATTATGGGAGAATTCAGCTACTCATTGGGTTGAAGCAGCATTAGCAACTGATCTTGAAGTCCTAAAGTTGATGAATAAGGCACCTGAATCGCTCTCTCGGAAGAGGGGTGCTGATAAGCCAAAGGCTCCCTCCGCAGTGGAACCTCCAAGAACAACCATGTACAAGAGGCAATCACACGGGACTTCTGCAAAGTTCCAGTCAAAGGTCTCACCGACCTCTACAGTGAGCTGCGCATGGAACAAAACTCAGGGCGTGAATGAGACGGCTGATCTTGCCACGACCTTGTGCCGTGAGATGCATACGTGGTTCCTGAAATTTGTGGACGAGGCAATGGATTTGGGTTTCCACCTTTTCGAAGATCAGAATGTTGCAAGTAGGGGAAAGCAGAGCGGCCACATAACAATAGTACTGTCCCAGTTCAAGAAGATCAGTGACTGGTTGGATGGAGTAGGCAAGATTGCAGAAGAGGCTACAACCAAGGATAAGGTTGAGCAGTTGAAGTGCAAGATTTACGGGTTCGTCATCAATCACATGGGGTCTGCATTTGATAGCTCGGTCTCGGTTTCATCAAGGAATTGAGGAATGCTTAAAGTAAGCCTTTAAGTTTCTTCTCTTGTATTTTTGTTTATTGGGGATGGGATCAAAGCTACATAATTCTGTGACGAGAGGAGGTCTGCTACAGTTTGTAGAAGCTACTCCTTCAGTTATTACCTTTGGTTTTGCCTTGTGAATAAGTTATTTGTGAAATGGTTCTTGTTTTATCGGTTACAATTATGTACACTTGATAGTTTACCTTGCTGTAGTCTAAGTGAATGACTATGACTTGTTAAAGCTACAAGATTTCATTCTTACATCCTTGCAAATATTGTGCTAGGATTAATGGTATGTTAATTTGGTTGGTGTCCAATCTTTTCATAACAAAGTTTAGGCAATGCCTGATATGCCACAAATACTGTAGCTAGTACAGTGTGTGCCAAGTATATTTGGAATGTCGACACATTTTGCTAGCCGAAGAAGGAAAACAAATCTTTAGTTGCTAGAGGCCCTTCCATGTTGCTAATTTGCTATAGATGCTGGTGAACCATTTGGTCAGAATGCATGAAGTTGTAGAATTCCTCTTCTTGTCGAGACATTGATGAAGGATAGGTCTAGCGACAGTTTCCAGGCTCCTGAATCTTTCAGCTGACCGGTCCCAATGAGTAGTTGAGTCACTAATGTCAAAGTGATGCTGCACCTGATTATGGGATACAGGAGGTATTGGTGCCAATTCATCTATTCAATTGAAATTTGGAAGGGGCCCATAGAACTTGACAAAAATGTTTTATTTTATGTGCTTGACACTTGGGACTGCATGTGGGGTTGTAGGCTGAAGTAAAATCAAACACCTACAGAAAACTCTCTTTCAGATATGTTATTGCAAACTGATTGACTGAGGCAGAAATGCCAAAATGTCTGAGTGGAGTTGAAAAGGAGTTTTATCCAAACTAGTACTACTATGATAGAGTAGAATTATTGAACTAACAGTCCTTACCAAATTGAACTCTTTAGCAGTTGTTTCTGTTCCTTTGTTTTTGATATGAGGAAATGACTGTCTTTGATGTGGTTGGGAGGCAGATTTGCTTGAACGTGAAGAGCTGAACAAAGCCAGCCCTGTTTGTAAGAAACTAATCAGATAGTGGGGTTGTGCAGTAGGTATGTTGACCATGCAGGGTAATTCAGCTGCTTGCATGAACTTGTTTTTGATTGGACAATCTGAGCGGCGAGTAGTGTAGTACTTCCTCCGTCTCATATTAGTTGTCGCTTTGGCTTTTTTCTTGTAACGTTTGATCATTCGTCTTATTTAAAAAATTAATACAAATATAAAAAAAAATATACATACTTAAAGTATTTTTGATAATAAAGCAAGTCGCAAAAAAAATAAATAATAATTTCATAATTTTTTGAATAAGACGAATGATCAAACTTTACAAACAAAAACACAAAGCGACGAGTATTTTGGGACGGAGGTAGTATGTTGTGAAGAAACACTAGTGCTGGGTGCTGCTGAGTTGCGAAAAAGTATGACATGATGTGCAGATAATCTGGAAGGGAAGTATGGATGTGGTTGGGCCAGCTCCTGTCCCATGATGGTTTCTGCTAATGAAGGAGGGGACGGATGAGTGTGGACAGCCCAAAGGTCATGCAGGCAGGCGTTCATAGTTAGTGCTGGATGGTGACAGGAAACGGAACATGAGGACTTGAGCTGAGCCTAATGTGTGGTCTTGTGCCTAGTCGAAGCCGACAGACGGTGACGCTTTGCCGACCACTGCTAAGATTCTAAAGCACTCCCTTCCGATCTGCCCTAGTTGGGCAATGGGAAGGTAGTCGGTAGTCATCGATCGTGGCAACCAACTCACAGGTAGTAATTCCGTTTAGCTGTTTCGGTTAAAAAAAGAAGAAGAAGAAGTAAACTGATGAAGTGTCCATGATAGCGGACGAACTGGCCGTATCCTACCAAAAAAACGCCATGTCGTCGTGTTGTTTAACAGCCAGCAGTGCACTAATAATATTCACCGGTGATGTAGAAGAAGCCAAAATTCTCAGAAATACTGAGCGCAACGGCGTCATGCTTGCACTTGTGCCTGCGCCTGCGCGTCAACACTCCATTTATTACTATGCCAACCAACTCCAAACACCGGCTTTGCAATCTCTCCTCATTAATTATTAAACTTGTTGCACGAGACCCCTACCGCGCATACTTGCAATCCTCCTCTTGTTAATCGAATCGAATCAAACTACGAAGTACTCCCGTCCAGCCTCCCTTCCACGCCACACGCGCACCCAATCCCCGATCGACATGGCCTCCACCACCGCCGCCGGCAACGGCAGCGGCAGCATCCTCCCCACCCACACCACCACCACCACCACGGCGCCACCCTTCAGAACCCACAAAGACGCCGACCTGGAGGCCGCCGCCAGGAGGACGCGCCGGCGACGCTGCCTTTGCTGCTGCTTGCTCGTCACCCTGGTGGCGCTCCTCGTGCTCGCCATCACCCTCCTGGTCCTCTTCCTCACCGTGCTCCGCGTCCGCGACCCCACCACCCACCTCGTCTCCACCCGCCTCATCGGGCTCTCACCGCGCCTCTCCTTGCCGGCCATGTCGGTCCAGCTCAACGTCACGCTGCTCATCACGGTGGCGGTGCACAACCCCAACCCGGCCTCCTTCACCTACGCCACGGGGGGGCACACCGACCTCACCTACAGGGGAGCCCACGTCGGCGACGCGGAGATCGACCCGGGACGAATCCCGAGCAGAGGGGACGGCAACGTGACGATGGCGCTCACCCTGCAGGCCGACCGCTTCGCCGGCGACCTGACGCAGCTCGTCGGCGACGTGATGGCCGGGTCGGTGGCGCTGGACGCGAGCACGAGGATCCCCGGGAGGGTGGCCATCCTGGGCGTGTTCAAGCGGCACGCCGTGGCGTACTCGGATTGCCACCTGGTGTTGGGCGTGTCGGAGATGGGCGTGCGTAGCCAGCAGTGCAGCGACCGCACCAAGCTCTAGTGATCGAGTTGATCATGCGATTCCAACTTGCAAGTTTCCAAGCACACGCTTGCTTTGCTTGCTTGCTGCCACCGCATAGCTTACTAGTAGTCGTAGAGAGAGTATTATATTCTTCTATACGAGCGGCACATAATTAGTTCGTTACAGGATTCACGACTTCGATTTTCTTCAGTATTTCTTGCTGGATGTTGGGATTGATTCGATTCATGTATATAACACGGTGTGTCAGTTTAGACATATACGTACATAGACAGTATTTCACTATTTTCTATTTCTTCAACGTATGAGAGCCCATGATGTTTACTAGGGATTCAATAATTCCTAATCCAAGCGCCAAACTTCAGTTAAACAGACCTTTCTCGACAGCATGCCCCACATCTGCAAGCAACATGCTGACTTCTTTTTTCACCAGCAAATACTGAGTTGGTAGGATTTTGGACCCTCACATGATCAAACTACAAACATACTAAACAGTATTACAGGTTTCAAAACATATAATGAAACCACATGTATAAACCAAACGGCCATTTCCAGCGGTTTTCTGTTTAACCTCACCACTAACAATCGCGTCAAGCTAGCAGCCGCTTTACATTATCAATCATGATTTTCACGGCTCCACTGCATTCATCACATAAACGATAATATTTAAGCACCGCACACCATCTCCCAGTGACCCAGTTCTTATGAACAGAATTACAGAAAGAGGAACTAATATGAGCACCGTTCAGACGATCCAGACACAGATTTAACCATGATGAAACTGCAACACAGATTCACTAGTTCAACCAGACACAGCTATCCATTTTAAGATTTACAAAAGGTACATGGTCACAGACCACAACTCCTAATTGTATATGACTAACCCACCTAAAAGGAAGACTGATTAAAGCTTACATGTATAACTTATTAAACTGCCTCCTTCTTTAGCATCACTACCTACATGTTTCAGTTAGCAAAGTTACCATATTGGCACAGGGCAACTGAAATTGGTAGCCAAAAACTGCCCCAAATGCTGCTCCTGGGCAGATCAAAAGGGTGTCAAGATAGGCAGGCATATCACTTATTCTCTTTAACGAATAAACACCTTGGACTGACTGAATCAAAGTCGAGCTTTCGACAAATGCTTGGGCTGAGCTGTACCGCTTTAAGAGGTCGCCTCAGTGGCGCATCTGGGCAGGTGTCTGCAATGCCTGTGAGTAGAGGCTCTGAAGAAGGGGTCTCACAGCTTCCAGGTGAATTAGAACCTATCAGATCCTTTCCAGTCGTCTCTAGTGCTTGATTTGAGATAATCAGATCAATAAACATCTTGCAGATCCGTTCAAGAAACTGATCATCCTCCTCAGCATCATCGAATTCAAAGCTTAACCTTTTAACAGGGTAATCACCTGAATCAAAACTTAGCTGCCTTCGCGAAGGAAGTTCTGGTGCCTTGATCACCTTCTTCTTTGGTGCACAAGCTAACTCCTCTGGTCCTGGAGCAAAAGGGTCAAAGATGCTTTCACGCGGTGTCTGACAGCCATATGAAGGATCTTCATCTGCAACATTTATTGAGATAGATGATTCAATTGCCTCCTTCTCTGGTGGTGCAATCACCTCAGCAACACGGCTCTTGTTATTTTCATGATCACATACCATGCCAAGGGATCTTGTGTCCTCCTTATTTTCGAAGGGAGATTGCACAGAAGCTTCTTCATCCACACACTTTTCCAACTTTTTTACAACAGGGAAATCACAGTTTGAAACTAGCGAATTATCAATAACATTCTTACCCACCCCTTGATCCATTTGGGAGTAATGTGGACTCAACCTCTGCTGTGACTTGCAAAATGAAAACCTACAATAAAATAAGAAATAGAAAAATTAAATACCACAAACTAACCAGGACATAATAGAAAATGATCACCAAAACAAACAAGGGACACCCAAGAAGAGTCCAAAAGATTTCTAGGAGATACTAAGGCAAAAAGGGTCACAGGAGATACTAAAGCAAAATTAAGTAGTTATCGACAAAACACTGGCCCCGCATGTAACAGCAACTGCAATGCATGTAAAAGTGTTCTAAAAGACTATGCAAGGCGCCAAGGTAGCCGTCAGACACTAATAAGCAGTACCCAGCTTCGACTCTTGTTAGAAGCTGGGGGAAATCACTGACATCATCTAATATAACCAAAGCCATTTTTGTCGATAACCCTTTTTTTTTCTGTTGCCAAATTTCAAACTGTTCAGCCATCACTCTGAGTCCAAGTATATATACAGCAGTTATAAATATTTCTTTACTTCTGTAAAAAGATATCAATTAATCATCAACATCTATTTTATAAAGCATCGTGTAATTGCAAAATGGGAAAACCCAAAAAGTAAAATGCTTTCTATGCATTAGCTCCTTGGAAGACCTTCATCCACAGTTTTTATCTACTATATATGTATGGTTTATATGCAGCTATGACTCATACATAAAAGATTGAAAATATTCTCTATAGACAGCGTTAAACTGAACACCACAAGGAAGTACTCAAAGTTGTTACTAGTGGTACTAATCTAGAGTAATAGGCAACCAAATGCCAAATGCGTGTGCTTAAACATGGTGTGTACACCGAGACCTATTGCCCTATTGGATGTCTTGGCTGAGACAAATCTTGCGCGCGCCGGCACTGAATAAAACCATAAACCTTACCCGAGCGCTCGCTCGACGGCGGCGTCGTGCGGCTGAAAAGTTTGGATTTGATCCCTCACACCACAAACAAAGGGGACAAGACTACAACAGAAATTTAACCAAGCAAAATAGGGTTCCTTACCAACAAAAGAAGGAACCAATCCAATCCAAGCCCGGATGGATCTTCCTGTCCAACCCAATATAGGGGAGGGGGAGCAAACCGGATAAGAGTTCCTTGTTGGAGCACCTGGAAATCAGAATCACATGGTAAAAGAAGCAGATTTAGGGCTTTAAGAGGTGAGAAAGGCCGAAAAATCACAGGAAAAAGAGATAAAGCTCACTAGAACCCTAACATGTGAAAACCATAAAAAAAGGCATAGAAAGAAGAGGAGATTTTTGGATCTGTGTGAGAGAAAGATTGAGAAGTAGAAATGGTTAAGAAAATGGGGAGAAAAAAAAAACCTCGCAGCAGCTCTGGATTGGGGCGCAGACTCGCGCGGCGCGAGATTGGTTTGGGGGCGCCGACTGGGATTGGGATGAGTCGATGAGAGGCCCTCGCCGCCAAAACAATCGCCCTATTAAAATAACATAATTTTTCATAAAACACCCCATAGAATGTCTCATTTGCTAATTCTATTCGTTTGTACAACAGCCAGCGAGGAGCAAGGCAGCTGGACCACTGAGGAATATATATGAAAAATAAAGAATCAGTGGGTTGGAGAGTAAAATGCACCAAAAGGAGGAAAAACTAATTTGGGCGGGCAACCTTGGCGCGCGTGTAGCAATTTAGCATTCTTCCCGCAAAATAGGTGTGCATATGTCATCATTTGGGTGAAAAACGAACATTTCACACTAACTAAGGACTTTTTTCTTAGGGAAAAAAACGATGGCTGTGAGCATGTGACTACTCACAAATCCATAGGTGTAAATAATTACAAAATGAATGTGTTACATGTGTATACTATGTTAAGGTTTGCATGTTATCGAAAATCGTAGTGATTCGGCACCTATGTAACTCCAATGTCACTTTAAAGCCTTATAAAAAGATCAACTCATGTTTTTTATTTTTCTGATTTATTGGAATCTAACTATTACATCCCCACCGAAGTTTTTATATACAATAATTGTACATATTTATCTTCACATATGGGAGAATATAATAGTACATATGTTATTTTCCTATTTTATTGTCTGCTGATTTTTATTGGACCATACTCTTAAGCCAAATTACATCACAAACGAAGTTGTATCTATCATGAGCCCTGTCTAGTGCTTCACTAGGATGTTTTGCACCCTTCAGTACGACTAGTAGCGTACCTAGTTCAATTTCCATCATATCTTCACTGGCCTTCGTCCATGTTTGCTAGTCCTCTCGAGTCTTTGCTCGTATATGCAAGTCTTCCACCGCTCTCCTCACCGTTCGGGCATCTTCGTCGATCTTTGCCCGTCCTATTGGATCTTTGTCTGTCTTTGTTGGTCTATGCCCATCTTGCTAGTGAAAAACTTCCGAAAATGTATTACACATAATTTCCTTAATAAAAAAATAGAGAATATCCTTGAGTAGGAGTATGTAACTATGGACTAGTTAAAACATAATAAGTCGTTGCATACAAGAATATCACGAGTATTCCATTCATTACAAACTTCCAAATATCGTGAATATTCCATTCGTCACAAACTTCTAACATACGCTCAAGCAAATATTCATAAAAGCAAATAAAAATACGCATATGTCATCATTAGCTAGTTCAAATTGATGAATAGGTGTGACAAACACTTCTTACCAGTTTTTTTAAGATAAAACTGACAATAAAAATCGCTACCGATGACTAAACAAGGAAGACACCATAAGAGATCCAAACAAGTTGAGCGTTGGGGAATAACCCTATGTCTAGGGTACATTGTCGGAGAGTAACCCTATACCTAGGGTGTTGTATAAACTAATGTAATAAAGGTATAAAATGCCCCCGAGGAAATGTCACTTTATATGTAACGAACTGTTGGCGTAGAATTTAGACCCGCCTCGCAACAAAACGGGTTTCACGTTTCCACGGTGGCCTGGGAGGTCTGCTTAACTCCAGTGTAGGTCCAATGGCTTGCCTAGGTGCGTGCAAAGCGTGCCAGTTGATTTGATCTACAATCAACAAGAATAAACAAGTAAACCATGTGAGAAACGATGGCCGATCGGCCGATAGGCCGATGCTGCATCATGGAGGCCTGGCCGATAGGGCAAAGCTATATCGACTTACTTGAAGTAATAATATGATATAACTGATAAAACAGATCTAATCCTATCGGCCCATGTTAATATGTTTATAACGAATTACTGGAATCAGCCGATGAGGGTTGTATAAAGATAAATACACTAGCTAATACTCTAGTGCGAACTTATACAAACCAATCGGCCAATATAAATGTACCAATCACAGAGAGATCCTGAGAATACCCTGTAACCGATACATTTATATTCATCAATCCACTTGTATAAGTGGTGAATGCATATAAAAACATAACTAATCACATGTATTAGGTAAAACCGGCTGAAACCCCGGCGCTATCCTTAATTACGATTGGAAAACAGGCTTTAGGTTAACTCTTGAAACACGACTAAGGTTGATAGCAACTCAAAGTGTAGATCGAGAGTTAACACAAAGAAAATCAAGTCGTCGATCGCTTTTGGGAATGGTAGATGTCTTAGCTAATCTAAACGAGCAAGCTAATTCGATCGTCGTCGGCAGTAAACCCTAAAACGAGTTAGCCGCTGGCGGGACAGAATTAGAAAACCGCATCAAGATTAACTAACACACGATAAACGACGATCACATCGCCAGGGCTTAACGTGCCTAAAGCGACACGGTAGCCTCGACGATGTAGATCGTCGGGTACGAATTCTTACCTCTGCTCTGGGGAAGCAAGAACTCGTTGGGAATTAACCTCTTGCGAGGGTTGGCGATGCGCCGAAAGTAGATTGAACTTGGTTGTTTGTGCAATTGATTGATTCAGATTGTCTATGTACAAACTACCGGGATATTTATACCCGAAATTACAACAGGGTCCTTGTAGGAAACGATCTTATCTCTAACTAACAAACAAGTCTTTGCGGCAGACTCTTGCCACAGATTAGATCTAAACCTAATTGATTTACAACATACAATTGCCTAAAACTGAGCTTTATCTCTATTTGGCAACTTCCTTAAAGCTTATCTCGAGCCCAGACCAAACCCATGCTGACTCCGCCAATTTCCAGCCTGTATCGGCCGATGACCATATTGAATCCGTATCGGCCGATACGCTCTTCTTGGTAGCGCCTCTCCCAGTCCGATACGGCTACCGGGTCCAATACGAGACCTGGTCTGACTCCAACTTAACTCTTCCTCTCTGCTTCGGTTTCTTTTTCCCTCTCTGGGTCGATTACCAAAATCCGTTGTTTCTCCCCTGTTTCCCTTCTTCTCCACCCGAGCCCCGCCGCCGCTCTGCCGTTGCCGGCTTGTTGCGCCGCCGCCGTCGGTAAGCGCTGCCTCCTTCCCCTTTCTCCCCCCTTCCGCCGCCGGCGCCGCCTGCAGAGAGAGAGCCCGAGAAAGGGAGAGAGCTGAGAGGAGAAGAAAGAGAGAAAGGAAGAAGAAGGGCAGAGAGAGAGAGAGTAGGAAAAAAAAGGGGGAAAAAGAAAAAAAGGAAAAGAGGGAAAAAGAGAAAAAGAAAAGGAAAAAAAAGGGAAATTAGAAAATAGAAAAAATGGAAAATAGAGAGAGAGGATTTAGAAAATCGAAAAATTAAATTTTAGACACATAATTACATTTGGGTTGAATCGGTTAATCCATCGCCGATTATTTTAGAAATTTGTAGAAATAAATCGGATTATTTAAATGCGATTATTTACTTAAATAGATTATTCATTTAGTTGATTATTTCTTTAGCGGGCTGTTTAGTCGATTATTTAGACTTTTATTCATTAGGTTTTGCTAACTCACGTATATAATAATCGAAGGATTTATTCGTCGGTAACTTCTAAAAACTTCCAAATTAATCATGCCTTTCGTTATTTATTTAAATATCTATTTAGTCGTTTATTTAGTTAGTTTTACTCATTAATTAGGTTATCCGCTTAATTAGCCGTTGCGATTATTTACTCAATTATTTATCGTCTAGGGCTAATTATTATTATCGGGATCTAATTTATTCGGAATCGTTTAAATTAAATCAGATTAATACTTTAATCGGTTAACGCAATTATTTTAGAAAAATGGATTAAAATTGGAATTTGTCTATTTCATAAATAATAATGAAATCGATATCGGCATTCGACGCTCTCGTTCGATCTTTTTCTTTAATCGGATTTTGTTGGGTTTTAATTGAATTCTAATCGAATTCAATTTCGTTCGCACGTAACTCTAGACACCGAGGGAGTTGCGAGTCCGACTGAGGATCAAGACCCGCAGGGTTTCGAGCAAGGCAAGTCATCACTAATCCTTGAACATATTGATCCCAATTGCGAACTTACTTTGTTTACAAATAAAATTTGCATGCGATGATGAATACCCTACTTGTTATTATGCCATACCTTTGATTATTGTTTACCTTATTCCTTTGTACCTATATGCGTGTGATGTTCCTAGTCATTTATGACACATGCTTAGTAATGCTAATTTAAATTCATGCATTCTCATATTTATTAAAGGCTATATGCTTGGGCAATTACTTTAAGGAAGGTAATTGATATGTGGCATGTGGAGACATGAGCGTCACATTGCCATGACATTGATGACATGATTTGTGAAAGGAAAACAAAACTAAACAACTGTTTTCGACTGGAGCGGCTAGATGACTTGGGTGGTATCCGGTAAAGGCTAGTGTCGTCCCTGGTCAATTAAGGACCGAGCCATGAAGCTAAGCATGAAACGACCCCCGTACAACTGTACTTCTCGAATGGGTATAGACCTAGCGGAGTAGATAGCCGAGCGGAGGCAGTATCCCTGCGTAGTGGTCTTCTTAATGTGTATGAGAGGCGGGGCCTACGATGGAGCAACCATTGGTAGGACCGCCATGTGTAAACCTAAACTTAATTACAACTTAATGCATGTGTGAGTCTTCCTTCCCGGGAGCGCCATAACTCCTCTCACTGCTAGAAACCGTGTACGCCGCCTAGAGTGCATGAGGATGTAAGTTCATGGAGCGGGTACTGCCAATGTGAGGTTATTGAAAGGATTTGCCGTGATGCGTCTCATTCGTTGGGACTTCGGCTCATGTGTTGGGCAAGTCACGGAGTACGGGTAAAGTGTACATCCACTGCAGTGTGAGTAAATCAAATCTATTCGAATAGCCATGCTCGCGGTTATTAAGCACCGGGACATGTATTACACTTGGCTAGACTCTAAATTCTTAACCTGTTTGGGATGGGTATGCATAATGACTTTTATGTGCTGGTGGTACAACTTCTCGAGAAGCGAGAAGGGGTAGGCCCCAGAAAACCATGACGATACAATGGCAGGAAGCTATCCTTGGGATCACACTGGATGGTGGACAGAACCGTCGTTACTTAATGAACTATGGTATTAAAACTTGATCAGTCTATGTTAGGTCTTAGGCTTGTGAAAAGAATTGCAAAGCTGGCTTTACGCAAAAGAACCACAACCGTTCTTTAACTATTCCCTATCATGTGCATCGTTGTTGTGGTGGCTTGCTGAGTACGGTTGGTACTCACCCTTGCTATATGCAAAACATTCAGATGCGGGCGATGAAGTTCCCGAAGACCCATATGAGTACTACCAGGAGGGTATGGAAGACGATGGCGCTCAGTAGGTCTTAGACCCGATCGTTGCCTGTGGCAATGGCGTGCCGCTGCCTTATCTAGATTCTGCTTTTGCTTGTATTCCGGACCGGTTGATCCCCTGTTCTATACTATTGCCTTCGGGTCTATTATTGTAATATTTTGCGTAAGACGATTGGTGTATGTACTCTTGATAATTCGGCAATGTAATCGTGGGTACCAGACTACTTGATCCAGGGAAATGATACTATGAACACGAGTGATTCCTGTTACAAAAACGGGGGTCTACACCTTGCCATGCTCGTTGGAGCTTGTTGGAATTTGCACCAACATTGAGCAACATAGGCGAGGCACTCACAACATCTACGTTTCAAGGTCCTGATCCTTGCAGCATTTGCTCTCAGCTTTGATTGGTGGATTTGGGAATTACGATGACCGGATGAGGTAGGGTTAATGAAAATTGGGAAATATTTAATTTCACCTCCTTTTCCCCTATTAGTTGATTCCTGTTTAAATTGGGGAGGAGGTGAAGCAACGAGGTCTTAGTTATTGCGGAACAATGAAGCATACGAAGAAAGGAAATAAGGCACGGGAGTGGGGGCAACTACTTGGATGGAGTAAGGAAATAATGGTCATCCATCAACCATTATGTCCTATTTTGGTAATGGTTCCCATCCCACAAACCACTTTCGTAAAGCACTGGCAACAAAATCTACGCTACTAGTCCAGTGGATCACTTTACATCTGCCCATGACCTTAGGCATGACAGTTTGAACAATTTAGATCTCTGCAGAGGTATATACTTTACCTATACGACGCAAGCTTACTCCCTCACTAGTCAAGTGGGGATGCTCGCGACAAGGCCATCAAGGGTATCTCATGCCTGATAGACGTGTCAAACCAATCTATCAAGCATTTAGCTTTGATTACACATTCTCCAAACACCTCTACCGAGTACCTAACAAGCTTTCTTTCTTGACGCATGCAATTCATAAACTGGCTAGGTAATTATTTTTCACATATAATTACAAAATCTTTTTGAATGAAACAAATGATCAAACATATACTCCCTTCATCTCAAATTATAAGACTTATATTCTTTTACACGGTCTTCAATGACATACTTAGACTAGTAATTTATTTCATGTTATATTTTCAACAAATATAAAATTAGCATCACATGAAAGTACTTTAAAATATAAATCTAATGATATAACATATATAATACTTAACATATATATGGTTAGTATGATTATTAGTCAAAACCTATTAAGTTTGATTTTTCTAAAAAAAGGGACGTCCTATAATTTATAATTTAGAATGAAAGGAGTATATGAAAGTCAACAACGTTACCTATGAGAAACCGAAGGGAATAGAATGTAAGATAGCAGTAGGTCGGGAAAAGAAAGACTGGGATCAGAAGCAATTTTGGACGTACGGGATCGGAAGCCTCGGAGTTCATCAATTATGCCTTCCCAAAGCTGTATGTCATATTCATTCCCTGCACGCACATAAATACTGTAGTATTACAATCGTGCGTGATACACAAAGTCTAAGATTTTCAATCTATAAAGTCATAAAAAACAAACTCTAAGATTTTCAATCTATGAAAGTCATAAAAAAAATTATAATGTCAGAAGTGGGATTTGAACCCACGCCCTCGTTAGAGGACCAGAACTTGAGTATATTTTCACCTGGTATTGTATTTATATCGAAAGTACTAATCTATTCCTATGACAGACAGAGATCGAAAAGTTGCACTCCACAAATCAGTAACACTTCAATCAGTGAGCAGAACTGCAGAATATACTATTTGCATTCGAGTTGCAGCAGTGTTTCCTTGTTGCAAACACAGCCAAAGGATACTACAAGGAAAAAAGGAAACGTTTTATATAACCTTCAAGAATCTCAAGTCAGAGCTCCCTAAAATTTAATGGAACACCTTTTCCAGGCTCGATGGTCAGTCTGAACGCAGGGCAATGCACATAGTATGGAGATAGCTTGAATTCAAACTTCGACAGCAGGAGTGACAGAACAACCTTGAGCTCAACCATGGCTAGATTCTGTCCGGCACATGTCCGGGCCCCAACGCCGAAGGGCATGTACATATGAGGGGGCTTACATGCCCCTGCTATGCCGTTGACGAACCTGTCCGGATCAAACTTGTCGGCCCTAGCACTCCATACAGAAGGATCCCGGTGAGCCATTGCAATCGGGATCCTGATGTTAGTTCCTTTTGGTATGTCGATGCCGCCAAGTTTTATGTCATTCAAAGCTTCCCGAACAATGAAAGAGGCTGGTGGATACAATCGGAGTGTCTCCTGGATCATCATTGTCAGCTGCAAAAGTATCACCAGCACACCATTGTTAGCTGTAATCTAATGAACAGATCGTTTCTCTTCTTCTATTACAGGAAGAGGATCAGAGGAGAAAACATACTGTTTTCAACTTCCGTAGCATGTCAAAATCTAGTGGCCTCCCTTGACAAATGTCAAGGACTTCTGCCCGGGCACGGGACTGCCATTCATGGTGTGATGCTAGAAGCATCAAACACCATGCAGCCATGGTCGAGGTTGTCTCATGCCCCGCGAAGTAGATGTTTTTGCAGTTGTCGACAATAAAATCCTCGTTTGTGCATGAATCGAAGGGCCCATCCTTAGAACCTTGAATGATGGCTTGTAGGAGATCATTGTTCACTGAGGTTGATGAAACATGTTCATATTTCTTTGATATGTTTAAAATGAGGGTACGGATGCTACTATCCAGATTCCAGATCTCTCTATTGCTCCTTGTTGGTAAATACCTAGTCGGTCCAGCACAAAAAATAAAGGAAAATCCTTAAATGATTAACCAATTACAATTAGATGATAAAACATGAGAAGCCACTTATTTATCACATGGGTTTGTTATCACTTCAAATACTTCATGGATATATTTTCATATAATTATTCTCATGCAATGGTTTGGATCGGAAAATACATGTTATGACACTCTTGGATGTACTATAGTATTTCACGGATTATAGATAAAAATACCATTTTTTAGGCCTTATATCCGTTTAGAATGATATGTACTTCACAAGAACTGAGGAATTGCAGGTAGATCAGACCAAAATGAGACATGTAAGTTAGCCCGGACAAAATAGAAGTTGTATATTTCTCCAAAAAGGTTAATCTCATACTGCTGCAAACCAAGAACAGTAACAAACAATATCTGAGTTATAGTGATTTCAGAAGTTGAATCTGGCAGCTACTTGGGTATTGAAATTGTTCGAACTAAGCACAAGTGCTCAACAGAAGATTTTGAGTAGTTCAAAAACAGCATTTCTTTTGAAGTTTTAAATTGTCTCAAATTGAAATAAGAGTACCACAGTAAGACATGTGTAGTTTCTGCAACATACCTACTTCCAGGAACACCAATGAGCATACTTTGTTTTGCCATTGCTGTCTGAAGTTGTCGTATTTTTATGAAAATCTCCTTGCCTTCACTAAAGCTGCTTCCAAAACAAGCCCTTGATATGACATCAGCTGAAAAGGTTCTCAAGAACTCATCAACCACAATCTCTGCAATGCCTCCTCTGTCCTCAACTTCATTTTTCCATGAGTTCAACATTGACATTGCAGCCTCCATCATCAAATTCACCATTCCCTATGGATGTTATTTTAACAATGAATTTAGTTTTAGTATATGCTACATGTAGTGTAGTAAGTTGCTCCAGAAAAATATTGTTTTTGGACACAGAGAGATCCATGGCCCAATACAAGTGCCTGCAGATAATTACCTTAACCTTTTCCATGAATAGTTCAGGTGCAATCACTTTTCTCTGGTGTACCCATAGATCACCATTTGATGTCAGAATTCCTATACCAAGAATAGCTCCACGCTCTTTTTGCAAGTAGCAAGGCTTTCCAAGATCCAAAGATTTGCAGTTGGCCAGCTCCTTCACCATGTTTGGATCAGTAACATTTAAAACTTGTATGCTTCCAGTGGAATACAGGTAGATGGAACCTAACACAACATCAATGTTTCAGGAACTTATCAGCTTTAATTTTAAATATGAAATGCACAAGGCATCTGTCGATGTTCTAAAAATAAATCTACTAGGACATGGTTATAGAACATATAACAAAAGAATTTACAGTAATTTAAATAGCTTATATACAATGAGGGTGAAAATGAGACTGGTCGACAAGATGAGACAGTATATGGTACGCCATCAGAACGTATATGAAACCATGAACTATCCATAAACAGGCCCCAATAAAAGAAATTGTGTTTCGATGGTTGCAGAGCAAACTGCCATCCAAAATACAAAGGTACATAAAACTCTCTGAATACAAGTTTGCATCCCCCCAAAATAAAAACAATCCTGTCATGTGAGACAAAAAAAAAAGGAGATTTTTGAGAAAAATTAAGTTAACATCAAAACATTCCTCTTAAATAAATTCCAATGAATTACATTACATTTAACATCGAAAATAAAGAGAGTTTAATGAACTTTATTGTACTGAAACTATTACGCACTACAATTTCCTTAACGTACCATAAACCCTGCTCCAGTGGAGGAAGTAAGGGAAAAGAGTTGCCACATAATTTGATGAAAACATGTCGGTAGTCCCTGCTTCTTGTTCATGCGCAGACTTGGCCAATTGCTGGATTCTCCTCATCTCTGGTATGTTTCCAAAGAGAAAAGAAGGCTTGGGACCCCTCACTCCTTGGCTCCTCAGTTTCTGCCTCAACCACTCTGGTCTTAGCCATAGAATGATGTACACATAGGAGAAGAGAAGGATACAGAGGATGACCGGAGGTACAAGTGCTAGCCATTGCTGTGATGAGAAGAAAAGCTCCATTTTTGTGTGTATGTATGTGGGCAGGTGTGTGAGAGAAGAGGGAGACTACATGTTCATAGCATAGACTACATGTTCATAGCATATTCATATACTGTATACTGCATATTTGCTGGGTGATCCATCTCCATGTGAAGCTTGGAGCTGAAAAGGACATAAAACCGCAAAGAAGCGCCTCACTCACTCTGAGAAGTTAGCATGTAACAATCATACCACACTGCAAATTTACAACATAGAATAGAAATCCAAGGTTAGTGGTAGGAAAATTTAATTTAACATGCATTTTTTTAAGGCAATCAGGGTCTGTTATAACCAAATTATTCACATGGCATAAAAAGGAACAATTTGGGGGTGTCATATAGCTTCAACAGATGATGAGGTTGGGCAATAACCTTCTAGTAAAGAGCTTTCAACAAACAATAAATTAAGACTTTTCGGCATGACGTTGTATGATGGTTTAGCCCCATTTCTTTGGCAAGAGTAGCACAAGATATAGCCTAGAGGCTGCTAGAACAGAGAGAGATATCATAAATTGGTTGCTTGAATAAAAAAACTACGGGCCTCTGCTAAGAGTAGAGGACTCGATTCATTCCCCACACAAGTTATTAAAGGAAGTTTTAGCCTGCACTTAAAAAAATAGATGAGATGAGTGAGGGCACGCACCGTGGCATTTCGAGCTCAACAATTGGGCTCTGTGACTCTGCGCTCTGGACTCTGCAGCTAGCAGCTCCATGCGAAGACCATGCTGATGAGTTGATTGATTACAAGGATCAGCGCGAGAGGCAGCGACGGCGATGATGGAATCGGCGGCGGCATTGTCCCGGCGCCGGCGATGCAGAGAGGATGAGGAAGCCGACTGATTAAGAATCTGAAGGTCCAGATAGATGGAGTCTCCAGAAACAACCCTGTCTATACTTGCTATGCGTTGTCACTTTGTTGGACTCCAGTCAATCAACACTTGGACCCACACGTCAGTGACAAGCCAGACAAATGCCATTTTCACATAAGGGGCTTTGAGTGATGACCTGGCCTCTCACTTTTTCGACCAAAAAAAATGGATTGCAACAATGTTATCCATCATAAAACCCTTGATTGGGTTCAACGAGCTTAAAGTGCTTAACAAATTCATCTTGAAAAAAGGAGCTTAATTAACAAGCATTGCTGTCTGTGGCCATGGACAGGCACCCAGAGTATTTGAGCTGAGATGAAATGACTGGGTGTGAGTAACAGAGCAAGCTCATGGCAGCTTTGTCACCATGAGTGGCAAGCCGAACCCCGGTTCAATGGTCAGCCTGAACGCCGGTGAGTGACGGTACCTCGGCGACGGCGAGAAGGCGAATTTTGTCAGCAGCCTGGCCAGCACCACCTTCAGCTCCGCCATTGCCAAGTTCTGCCCAATGCACGTTCTGGGACCGTGCCCGAACGGCACGTACATGTGCGCCGCCCTGCACGCCGCCGCCACGCCGTTCGCGAACCGGTCAGGGCGGAACTCGTCGGCGTCGGCGCCCCAGGCTTCCTTGTCCAGGTGCAGCATCAACCTGGGCACCTGGACGATGGTGCCGCGAGGCACGTCGATGTTGCCGAGCTTCACGTCCGTCAGGGCCTCCCGCATCATCACCGACGCCGGCGGGTACAGCCGAAGCGTCTCCTGGATCACCATCGTCACCTGCATCATTTTGACATCGTTGTCATTTGTCATCAGCAAACATCCATTGTTAATTTCTACATCTTCTGTTAAGTTGTTACAGGATGAACAATGCAGTTTAAGATGTTAATTTCTCACAATCTTTAGCCGGCGAAGGGAGTCGAAGTCCAATGTCGACCTTCCCTGGCAAACCTCCATTGCCTCAGCCCGGGCGCGTTCCTGCCATTCCGTGTGCATGGCGAGTAGCATCAGGCACCAGATGGCGGTGACCGCCGTGCTCTCGTGACCTCCGAAGTAGATGGTCTTGCAGTTTCCGACGATGAAGTCCTCAGCCTCTGCAGCACCGCGACCATCCTGCGCACCATCGATGATGGAGTTCAGAAGGCTGCAGTGTGAGCCTTGGTAGTGTTGTTGTTCCTTTGCGACATCCAGGATCAGTAACCGGACTTGTTCATCCAGCGTCCGTATTTCTTGGTTGCTCTTGGTTGGCAGGTATTTCCTGCAACAACCATATAGCATGAACCATCTTAATTAGCAGACGAGATCACATATAGCTGTGATTGTGACATGTAAGTCTAGTTTATGGCATACGTGAACTGTCATACTTTAAAATTTAAACAACATGGACGGTTTAGAAAACAGTTTACTGTGAGGTTCTCTACCAATTTGTCTCTACTGAATGAAAAGACTTCTTACCTACTAATCTCAAATTAATAAGGAGTATACATAAAGACTCTTTCTTGGTTAATATCATAATACACACGTGAAGGTTCTCATTTCAAATTGTTCTCTTTTCGTTGCGACTAGTTTCATTTACTTACCACACTGCAGAAAGACCAACAAACGCATCTTGTAGAGAAATTGCTTTTTGGAGCTGCCTAAGCTTGCAAAATATCTCTTCTCCTTTTGTGAAGCTACTCCCAAAGCAAGCCCTGGCAATTACATCTGCTGACAAGTTCCGCAAGTAACCATCGACGACTATTTCCCTACACCCTCCCGCATTGTCAATCATACCCTCCCATGCTTCTAACACTGGAACAGTTGCATCCTCAATTAGCTGCATCATACCCTGCATGCATATATAAATAGCTATTGCAATCATGCGTGTTGTGAAATCTAAGGTTTTCAGTCCAAGAAAATTATAAGCAACCACACTTCAATCGTACCTTAATCTTATCCAAGAAGAACTCCGGTGCAATTATCTTCCTCTGGTAGGCCCATTCATCACCATTCTCTGTAAATAAACCTCCTCCAAAGAGGGCTTTGCGAGATTTCTTTAGATGATTAGGTTTACCAAGCTCTGATGGTGTCCAACGGCCTATGTCCTTCACCATATCTGGGTGAGAAACTTGTAGTATCTCCATAGCTCCTGTTGAGTATAGGAACACTGGGCCTGGTCAAAATTCACATGTAAATTAACTTCATTAAGAAGAATTCGACATATACATTCCCTCAAATTGACATGAATATAGGGAAAATGAGGTAAAAAGCAAAGTATGTATTAAGATTGAATCATTTGTCAAACTTACATTTTTCAGAGCAAAGGAAATGATAAATATGATGGTTATTGTATTAGAATTCTCACTACCAAAGTAGATCAGATCTTGCTTAATCTACAAGTAGTTGGGAAATGTTTAGTTGTCCTACACAAAACTCGAGATAACATATAAAATGAGTATGAAAATTTTAATTGATGGTCAACTACTAAGTCCTTTATATGACTGTCAAGAGTTGAATGGCTATTATATTAAGCTGTAAAAGGGCCCCACAGTCTAAATAAACTATTCATCAATAATTATAATCCTGACAAACTTGTTTAATAATACTCAGTACTAGCATCTGGGCTTGTTTAGAATCTGAAACAGATTTCGCAGGATGGTAAATAGCAACCAAAATGAACAAAATAAAATTACAAAACAAAGGATTAGATATATATATTTAAAAATGTGTGACGGCACCATTTATCTGAAAAGTGGTTATTCTGTTTATAGAATTTGATATCCTACTAAAAGTTGAAAAACAATAAAAAGAGGAGAGATTTAAAAAGTTATGATTACCCTCCAATTTCCTACCAAATGATCAATTCAGGCTTATAAACTAGATTTTAATAGCAGGGATGTTTTGGGGCCCTTTTTCTCCATGGTAATTCATCAATTCAATTCAACAGTTGTACGTGATCAGTTTTCTCCAAGATATTCCATTATTAAATATCAGGATCCTATCATCAGTCTGATCTACTCATGAGTAAACATATGAGTGCAAGAGCCAATCAGGGACAAAGTCACAAAACACGAGCATACATACCATAAGTTTCCCTCCAGAGGAGGAGATGTGGGAAGAGGGTGGAGATGAAGTTGTTGGTGCCTTGCTTCTGCAAAAATTCGAGGTCTTGTTGGATTCTTTTCATCTCCTTGGTGTTACCATGGAGCAAAGTAGGCTTGGGACCCCTTATACCTTGCCTCCTCAACTTCTTCCTTATCTTCATGGCCCTCAGCCATAGGATGTTCCACAAGTACAACAGAGCAAAGCTAAGAAGTATGAGAAGAACAACAATGAGTGAAAACAAGTTCTCCATGAAGCATGGGGAACCAGAGAGGCAAAGTATTTCTGCCAAATCTTCAGTACATTAGGTCTTTCATACACTAGCTTTATATATTTATTTGACACCTCAAGCATGTGAATTCTTTTGTTTGACCTTTTCTTCAACAACTGATTGTTTTGTAGGTTGCTTTCACATCTTGGGATCAACTTACAATAAGTTAGACCTTCCAGTTCATGATGATGCGAATTTAACAGACTCAATTACTACAAGAAAACCATTTTGATCCCCATGTTTTACCCGACGAACATCTAAGAACCACCCTTAAGTTCTGTGCTAGCATACTGCATTATGCACAACCTACTTTAGCTACCAGAAGCATTTCAGGAGAGAAACAATATACCATGAATTAACATATAGAAAAAGAATTACTTCGCCACTAAACATTAGATAATTTTTGGGTAAAAGAATGCATGTTCTGTTTCCAAAGTTATGACAGCAAATTTGTGAGGCACAAACCAATGAAACCTAGACATGAGCTTCAAACAATAGGAGATGAATTACCTCTCCACTGGACATTGGGTAGACTTCTGATAGAAGCACTGAATGCAAATGGAGTCTTCTCTTCCATGGTGATTTTTAAATGTGGCAACAACAGAAGGAAGCATAGGACATCCAATGACACATATATGTTAAACAAACAGCAAGTATCAAAACACTACTTTGCTTGACTGAGCAAAGTGGCAGAAGATTGTAGGCATGTGAATTCTTTTACAACACTGCAGCAACTACAACGTTCGAAAATTTTAAAATAAAACTATTCTACAGAAACATCACTGTAAACAATCACGCGCCACCATATATAGTCAGTTTGTTATCAGATGTACCGACGGAATATTCTAGAACATAGACCACCAACTTCTTTTGGTATCTACATGTACTTCAGTGGCACTTGGGGATCTACAGTACAGTTGCCTTCTACCACTCCTAGCAGGATTTGTAAAGCATAAAACTAGAGCTAAACCGACAAGGCTTACAACTGGAGCAGCGGCAATAAAAAGCCATCCACTGCGCCTGCGTGCATTGTTTGGTTGCTCATCAACACGAACATTGTGTTCACTTGTATTAGTCTCTTCGATTGCACCAACAGCCATATGACGAGTTACTTGGACCTCTTGTTCATCAGAAATTTCTTCCACAACCTGAATGTCTCTTACATTGGTTGTGGCTTGCTTGGACCTTTCATATTCTGCATCATCTGTAGGAAGCTCATATCGGCAGACAGGACATGTATTCCTAGAACTAAGCCATGGCAAGATGCAGGATGAATGATATAGATGCATGCATGGTAGCTGTTTTGCTCTAGCTCTTGTAGGAATTGGTTCTTTGCAAACTGGACAGATCACATCACCGTTTGTCTGATGGCTTGCGGAGATAATCACAGAGGGGAGATTTTCAATAAAGGATGTCGCAGCTGGTGGAGCTCCTCTTCTGGAACTGTTGTCCTCAGCAAATTGCTCAAGGAGCATCTCGAATTGCCTTGCATCAACATAATCATCTAGATTCCCAACAAAATTTGTCCTCATTTCTGGACCTTCTATGCCGTCTAGCAAGCTAGTCACATTTGCTCTTCGACGTACATTCACACTCCAATTCCATACACCATCTTCTGATTCGTCCTCACTCAATCCACTTAGCTGAATATCATGTGATTGTTGCTGGTGCTGGATCATGGTGTTGACTATTTCATCAAAACCAGACTCTTCCACATCTTCCTGGTCATCTGAATCCCACTGATCCAGCCTAGCATTCATGGGATCAATATCGGTATCTGTGTTCATGTAGCTGTCATTGTCAAGTTGAATGGAAATCCTCCTCCTCCTTGTCGTCAGGCTATGTTCCTCTATGGAGGTATCTGAATCCCCACCATAGTCACCAAAACTGATGGTTGATTCAATTTCATCAAACACAGAATCAACATAATTAAGGCCATTGCTCTCATCATCTGAAGCATGCCATCTCTGAGATTGGATTGCTGTCGAATTATACGACGCGTGTTGCAGCAGGACTGTCGAAGAACCAATATCCGTTTCACGACCTTGTCTTCTTGCTAAGTCGATCAGCTGAGAAAACTCCTGCGAGAATGCGTCCTCCAGGGAATCAATGCTTGCGGTCCTGGATCTCTGTCTCCTTCGTGTGTCCTGCCGATAAGTGCTGGTTATTTCATCTCTTTCATCATCGTTGAGTACTGTCGCCTGGCAATCCCTGCATATGGCTAAAGCTTCAAAGGTATCGGTCACCTGAGCATCCAAAGTAAACGGTCTTGTGCAAACTAGGCACTGAACATCTGGTTGGCTGGCAACTGGATGATAGTCGCTGGCGTGTGTTTGATGGTCAGACATGGATATCCTGATGAAGTGAACAGGAGACACTGAAGGTGGTCAGCAGTTCGCCATTGGACAAAGTAGAGCCGCGGAACAAAAAGAAGAAAAAAGGAATGTTGTTGGAGGCAATTTTATAGCGAAATGTAGCAAAATGCTTATACGGCATATGCTCAACAAGAGGAATACCAGCAGGAGATTGCAGAGAAGAAGTGGTGAGAGATCGCGGCGCGAAACAACGGAACCCCCGCCTTGTCAAGCGCTACTGCAGCAGCAGAGCAGAGGAAGCATCCCCCTCATTTGAATCAAGAGAAATTGAAGGGTTGAGGTATACTAGTCGGGGATGGCAGTAGATTTGGAGGCGGCCTAAACTAGGGCTCGTGGTGGTGGGCAGGAGGGACCAACTGCCGTCTGCAGAGACCGATTGACGACAATCTTGACTGGAATGAATCAGTGGAGCAACGCCAAAGACGCGCGGGAAGCAATGGATTTGGGGACTGGATTATTATTGGAGGTTGAGGCAAGAGGAGGTCTGGAGGGAGATGAAGAACGACGACGATAGGGAAGGGGAAAGGGCAACCCAAGCCGCCTGCTTCTAGAAGGCTGTTGTTCCTCTGCTTCAGCTTCAGTAACCGGACTTGTTCATCCAGCGTCCGTATTTCTTGGTCGCTCTTGGTTGGCAGGTATCTCCTGCAATAGCAATATACAACTCATACATAAAAGATTAAAAATATTCTCTATAGCCAGCGTTAAACTGAACGCTACTCAAAGTTGCTATCAGTATCAGTCGTAAATACCAAATACGTCTACTTAAACATGATGTGTATACCGAGAAAAAAAATAAAATTGTACTGTTGAAGTTTTTTTCTCAGAAATATAGGAATAGATCGTCGTCGCGGTTCGACAGTGTGAAATTACAACTAAATCGTAAGACTAACACGTGAGAGTGACAACGGCGGTTGCCGTGCCGTGGTCTCGCTGGTTGGCCAAGCGATTTATTCTAACGGGGGAAGGTGTGAGACCGCGTAGTCTCGTTGGTTGGCCAAACGATATGGCTGGAATTTTTATCTTGGTTAGTGATTAATTAATTACTAATAATGCTAATTAAATGAAGAATAATAATTAATTGCTAATGATATTAATTAATCTATTAATTGCGAGTTCGTCAGTTAGGGATGCAAAGTCTTCGTCAGTTAGGGATGCAAGGTCGCATCCGCTCGCGCGGTCTCGTGTCCTCACCATGCGAAGTCGTGCAATGTCACGTACTCGTCGCGCGGTCTCATATACCTCACGTACGAATTCGTATTTCCATTCTGCGACAATGATACATTTATGCCAATCTTTTCTAAATGTTCCTATAAAACAAAAAAAGTATATTTTTAAATTTTTTTTCTGTACACCGAGACCTATTGTAGCCCTATTGCTTTATTGGTGGTGTCTATAGTGTACTGGCTCTTTGGGTGAGACAAATCTTGTGCGCACGGCCGCTGAACGAAACCATAAACTCACTCGACGGTGGCTGCGTGCGGCTGAAAATTTTGGATTTGATCTCTCACACCACAAAAAAAGGGTACAAGACTACCACAGATATCTAATCAAGCAAAATAGGGTTCCTTACCAACAAAAGAAGAAATCAATCCAATCCAGTCCAATCCAATCCCGAATGTATCTTTCTGTCCAACCCAATAGATGAGAAGGGGAGCAAATGGACAGAGTTCCTTGTTGGCGCACCTGAAAATCAGAAGAAAGTAGGCATGTGAATTCTTTTACAACACTCGACCGGTCACTGCAGCAACTACCCCCACTGATCCAGCCTAGCATTCATGGGATCAATATCGGTATCTTTGTTCATGTAACTTTCATTGTCAAGTTGAATGGAAATCCTCCTCCTCCTCAGGCTATGTTCCTCTATGGAGGTATCTGAATCTCCACCATAGTCACCAAAACTGATGGCAGGTTTAATTTCACCAAACGCAGTATCAACATAATTAAGGCCATCGCTCTCATCATCTGAAGCATGCCATCTTTGAGATTGGCTTGGTGTTGAATTATACGACGCATGTTGCGGCACAACTGACGAAGAATCAATATCTGTTGTTTCACGACCTTGTCTTCTTGCTAAGTCGATCAGCTGAGAGAACTCGTGCGAGAATGCGTTCTCCGGGGAATCAATACTTGCGGTCCTGGATCTCTGCCTTGTTCGTCTTTGCTGTCGATAAGTGGTGGTTATTTCATCTCTTTCGTCATCATTAAGTAGTGTCTCCTTGCAGTCCCTGCATATGGCTAAAGCTTCAAAGGTATCAGTCACCTCGGCATCCAAAGTAAACGGTCTTGTGCAAACTAGGCACTGAACATCTGGTTGGCTGGCAACTGGAGAATAGTTGGCGGCGTGTGTTTGATGGTCAGACATGGAGGGTACGTATATGTTGAAGGAGTAAACCGGAGCCACTGAAGTTCGATCAGCAGTGCGCCATTGGATTGAGGTGGAGACCTGCAGTTGTGTAGCAAAGAAGCGATTATGCGGCACATGGTCAACAACACGAGTACATAGCATACCAGCTAAAGATCGCAGAGATAGAGAAGAACTGGTGAGACAAGCTAGGGAAGCAACCAACCAACCAACCAACCAACATTTGTCAAGTGTTGCTGCAGCAGAGAAGAGGAAGCATCCCGGCCCCAATGGCCCAATCTCCCCCCTTAAAATCAAGAAGAAGAAGAAGAAGAAGAAGAAGAAGAAGAAAGAAGAAAGTTGATGCACACAAGACTTAGTAGGGCGGGATGGCAGTGGATTTGGATTTTGGAGGCGGTGCGGGCGGGCTACAGGGTGTGAAAAACCGCCGGTAACCGCGCGGTTACCGCCCGTACCGCGGGGGTACGGTTACCCGTACCGCGCGGTACGGTTTAATAAAATTCGTCCAAATTCAAAAATTTAAAAAAAAAATCAAAAAAAATGGTGAAGGTAGTGCTTGATTTGTAGTGTTTTATGGTGAAGAAATTTCTCAAAAAAGAGTAATATTTATTCAAATTTGAGAGCAAAACGGAGAATAAATTTGAAAATTGGAAAAGAAAAAAAAATGGGCCGGCCCGTTACTGTGCGACCCGTTACACATCGCACGGTAACCGCGCCAAACCGCGCGGTTTGCCCGAATTTTTGAATTCAAATTTCGATTTGTAAATTTGTCGCGGTTTTGCGCGGTTACCGCCGGGTGACGGTAACCGGGCCTCCGACGGTTTTTGAAACCCTGACGGGCTAAGCTATGGCTGGCAGGTGGACGGACCTGAATCAGGAACCAACTGCAGATTGCCCGGCGCCCACACGAGGGAATGGATTGGTGGGGATTATTGGATTGTTGCTGGATAGGATGATTAGCGACTTGACTGGTTTTTCTCGCAGGCTATGATCGTGGATTATTGTGGATTATTTGATCAAAGTCGTAATGCGAGAATCTTTCGTCACGTCGCCTCTATGCCAGCCACGATCATAGCCAAAATCAAGTAAGAAGCCAGGACATGGGTCGCCATCGGAGTGTCCAAGCTACGAGAGATCACTGTTTTGGGAGAAGTCCCCTAACAGTACGGGGCCTCCTAGGGGCTGGCCCCTTAGACCTGCCATGTACTGTTCTTTTAAACCTGTAAATCTTCTGCTCTATTAATACACAGGTGACGAAGCTTTTGCCCTTTCTTAAAAAAAAAAAGGTGACAGTTTTCTGAATCAACAAACATATGAAAGGGAAGGACTAAACGATGAGATGAAGATGACGTACAAACTCATCCAGCTATTCTGTAAACACAAAAGGGCGACCGGGTTGACAACACCTTTCAATCCAAATTGTGACTTAATTGTGTATATCTATCAGGAGGATATTGCACAACCAGTTCGGTATGTCCCCAATGTTTCACTCAAATCGCACTTCTTGTATCTCACAACTTTCAAATCTAACTCTAGTACTACATGTAACATGTTTATCTACAGGTACTGGTTTCATTTCATACAGTTACTTGCAACACTTGCTCTTGCTCGTTGTTGGGTCTCCCAAAAGCTCTTCTCAGAAACCTTTCGACAACAGCCACGAATTCTTCGGGTCGTTCCTCCTGGGGCAAGTGCCCAGAATTCTTGATCACCTCAAATCCTGCACCAGGAATCGCACGTGCTACGCGCTCAGTATTCCAACGAGGAACAAGGCGATCAGTGTCTCCACTCACCACTAGCACTGCAATGGTAACACAAGCACACAAACCATTCAGAAAGTAACATCGTTTATCAGCCACATGCAAGATAATTCCAACTATTTGTCCAAAATAATGATAGTTCACTGGTAGACTAAAAATTAAATGCAAACTTGGATAATAAGTAGTTTTTCACTTATTTGTATATCATTGAAGGATCCCAAAAGTAGAGTGTATATGAAAACCTGGGCACGAGATCTCAGAAAGCCTTTCTGAGACAGGCACTTTCAATGAAGATATGGAATCTATGATCATGGATATAGCGTACTCCAAAAGAGCCATCTCCCAACCTCTGGATCTTAATGGCTGAAGAAAAGACATAGTTCTCAGTTTTTGCATCAGGACCCGATAGTTGCAGAATTTTCAGAAATAGATAATCACCTTAGTGTAACCTTGAATGACATGATCTGTCACTTTGCTTGGGTCGTACCATGCATTGCGGACAGCCAATATACCAAATTTATCCATGATCAATCTTACCTATGTCACCAAAGTCCAATCAAGAAAAGAATTCAACCTGACTATTTTCAATGCATAAAGAAATGCTTGTGAACTGGAAAAGTCTGCTATTCAGTGAGGCAGTGAGGGTTGATAATTCAAGTTTAGCTAATTGGATTTTAGCTACTTTTGTTGACACATTAACTAAAGTATCCATTCAAGAGGCTATCAACTAAAGCACTAGAGATTAAGAAAAACCTTACCAGCCTCACGCCAACTGATGATCGAAGAACAGCAACAACAGCTTTACAATACAAAGATCGAACAATACTACCTATTGCCCTAATCATATTCACAAGAAACCCTGCAATCCACAAGCATAGCTCGAGGAATTTTCCCCAAATCCTATTGAGTGGATTTGTAGGCAAATTTGAACCATTAGAATCCTTCTTATTCTGCCATTCTTGTTCACCTACACCATACTTCTTCACACCTTTCCTCCTGAAAACTGGCACAAAAATTGCTGGTGCAACCAGCACAAGTGCAGCTACCCTTTCTGGTGCCTCAAAGTATGCCTCCACTGCCACAAGGCAACCAGCTGAGTGCCTGAATCCAAACCATCACACACATGTAATTCATCAGACAAAAAGTAATGCACACAGATTTGAAGTATAGAACAACACATGTTGTGTTACATCCGTACCCGACAAGGACGGCCTTCTTGGCACCAAGTTGGTCAATGAATGCCCACGTGGTCATGACTGAGAAGGCCATGGAGTAGGGGTTGATAGGCTTGGTGTCATCACCAGACCAGATGGTTCGGGATGTCAGACCAAAAGCAGGCCGATCAAAGGCGAGAACCTTTGCACCAGCAATGCGGGCTAGAGGGCGCATAATGTGGGTCCAAGAGAAGACCGATGAGCCAAACCCATGTAATAGCACTATGGGCAAGCCAATTTGGTTTTGGTTGGTGTTTGTGATGGCAGAGTCCGGAGATTGGTCACTGGAATCCTCATGGGTGAAAACCTTGTGGTGGACCCTTACGCCATTGATCTCGTAGAAGCTGCTGTCTGGGTCGGCGAGGGTGTCCGAGTCAAGGAGATCATCCTGGTCGATGCCAGCCACACTCCGGCGGCAGCGGCGTGGTGGCATCTGGGCACTGTCTGGAACTGAACCTACATTAGTTGTAAGGTTTAGTAGTGCCAAAGCTGTTCTGCTAGTTTTGGGGACATTTTATCTTTTGGTGCTAGTTTTGCTACCCAGATGAAAAAAAAAGGCATAATAATAAGCCATTTAAATGGGGGAAATCATACGTTCTACTTGCAAAGAGCACATCAACTTCAAAACCTTCCATTTTAAGAACCTCCTATCCAAATGCTGCAAGTCTTTCACAATGGAGAAGATGGTTACCTGGGAACTCGGCAGAGGCAAAGGCTGGGGGAGGACCATTGGGACGGCGAGGGCGGAGGCTGTGGGAGAAGGCGGTGGAATGTAGAGGGTGTGGAGTCAAGGGTGGGGAGTGGAGGGAGAGTGGGAGATGCATCTGCGTTGACCTGATCAACTGCAGAGCAGGAAACTCACATTTTCTGGACTGAACAATTGTGTGGGGTCCCAACGGAAGAAGCAAACCGAAAAATCAATCTGCATCCACACACTGCAAATTTGTATTGTCATCAAACATAACGGTGCTCCAAATAACTATCAATCTATATTAGATGAATGCACACTACCATGCTCAGCTTATACTACATAAAAGTAACTAGATTAAAGTAGAGAAGGAGGAAAAGACGACCAAAGCAGAAACGAACTAGTCAAAAGCATGTCAAGTACTAAATGAATTAGTGGCTGTGTAAATCATGCTGGTAGCATAGAATGGGAAATGGAAATAATTTTAGTATACTTTGCAGAGGAAGTGTAGAACTAGAAAGCATTATGGATTTTTCTATCTTTAGCAAAACATGTTTAAAATAAGTTACTCAGTCATTCTGTGTAGAAACATGGATTTGATCAAATGAACTGCAAAGACAAGAAAACTACAAGTGTAACCACATCACTATAGATTAACAGTATGCTTCCTAAATTGTACGCTGTTGTAATTGTTGGGCAACAAAATATCCAGTCTTAGTCTCCCTAAAAAATATCCAATATTGAAGCAAGTAAAACATCTGTGAGTTAATAGCATGTGAACAACGCGAGCACAGAGGAATAAAAAAGATGATATCAAAATAGAAAAGGTTGGTTCTAGTAAACCTAAGAGCTTGTATAAGATGTGAGACAACCATTATCTCTCTCGTGCACTATAGATAGTACCAAAAGACAGCTATACAACAATTTTGCCATATATACCATCAAAGGAAACAAATGCCAACTACACTCATAGCTTTGGAAAATTATGTCTTAATAGTACCAGAGCATCACTGGCCGGTCCCCTCTAATGAGCATTATGTCTTAATGGTAGCTACAGTGTTGGAGTTTGACCATTTGAGCAAATTCTACACAGTAGTATTTTTACTAGAGCGATTGGACCTACTACCGTAAACACATAAGGAGTACATAGGTACGAACACTAGCTATTAGTTGGAAATGAGTTGAAGCGAGTACATAGGTACGAACACTGCAGGAGTACCTTGCAGTGGGGTGGGGTTGCATCCACCGGCGGAAGGAAGAGCAACGGCTGCGAGGCCATGGTGGTTGCTCCTAGCCTAGCCGATGGAAGTCAGAGCAAAACCACAATATGGCAGAGGGAGGGATAGCATGGGGAACCTCCTGTAGGAGCTGGCTGGCGTCGAGGGCGGAGGCGGCGGCGGCGGATTGGGATTTGGGAGCAAACCAACAATGTGGCGGCAGCGGCAGCAGCAAACGGCAAACAAATCACAGCTGGGTCTGGTACTCTGGTGTGGTGGGTGGGCACGTTGCAGATAAGGAGACAATACATCCACCAAGTGGGCCGTATTTCACAAAAGCCCGTCCAAGGCCTGGAAAACAATGCTAGTTATGGGCCAGATCTTTCGGCCCGGTCCACGTTGTTAGGTTTGGTACGTGGAGTGGATTCCAGTCCTCGCTGTTGCCAGCTTTTAAAAGCAACCAGCAGATTACCAGAGGGAGAAGGGCATTTCTTCTCTCTTGTTTTTCTTTGCTTTTTTTTTATGTTTATGCATCTGCACCCGCTAGTTCCTCGCATATTGCATTAACAATATTCTTGGATATTTCATATTTTATTATTACTACATATTACTCCCCCGTCCTAAAATATAACATTTTTTTAGTCTTTAGAAATTTGTCCCAAAATATAATAACTTTTTCACCAACATTCTTTTCCTAACCAATCATAATCCTTCATCATTCAATTTCCCCATCTACCTTCACTTCTCATCCAATCGTAACTTTTTTAAGAACTCATGCTATTTATTTATATAATAAAAGGTTTAAAAACAAAGCGCATGAGAGGGAGTAAGAAGAAGTCTTTTTTTGACAGTACAGTACAACCAAACCTTTGACATATATGGGAAATATTAGATCAGTTAAAAGCCATTTGTTTTTGGCTTGGAAATTGTCTAGCTGGTTTTGCCACACTATCTGCCACCTTGTTCATTTCTTCTGAGATCCACTGAATTTGAATGTCTCTTCCTTGCAAAATGTTATGTATCTTTGACAAAGCAGGCATCAAGGACCAATGTCTTCTTTTAGAATTAGTAGTATTATTACCTAATTTTGTAAATAATTTATCCAGAGGCGAGGGTTTTTTATGCAAAAGCAGCGCCTATGGTCTCAGACAGTTTGCAGGGAGGAAGGTGGCGATGCATCAGAGTTAGTTGGTTGGCTGCTCCTCTTCTTTTTGTGGTCGGTCGGTCTCCTCCCACGACCCGCCGCCGCCACCACCATGGCCTACCGCCGGAAGCAGGGCCCCATCGCCGCCGATGATCGCCGGAGCTCCTACCCCCAGCCGCAGGCATGCAACCCTCTCCCACCTCCTTGTCTCTCACTCTTCAGCTTGCTTCTAGTATAGAATACAACTTCTTCTTGATCCCAGTTTTAAATCCCTGTTGATCGGATCAAATTAGATTTTTTTTCCGCTGTCTTAATTGATCGTGCATCTTCATTTATTTGAGGACAAGTTACTCTAGTAAAGCGGGACACTGATTCCCCTTAACCAGTACAGTAATCCTATGTTTAACTGCAGATTACTACTATTTCATTCTGGAAAAAAAATAACCACAAGATTGCTTCTTTTGTTGTGAGATAATCAGAATCAATTTCTTAGGCCTATTAATCAGATCATCACAGTTCCTTAAGAAACCACCATGTGCTGATTCGGCCACCTTCGGCTCCTCCACTGGCTGGTTGATCATTGTGTTCCTTAATGTACAAATTCCTTAAATCATCCCATTTGTTTATCACCGACAGATAAACAAAACATTTTGTTCCAAAAGGATAAAAGAAATCACTACCTGATGTTGGTCTCTAATGATCACTTTGCACTGTCCTTTCAGATGTCTGTGTGTGTCTCACAAATGATGTATCCTAAGCATGTCAATTTGTCTGAATAGGGCTCTTCTTCATCGTACAGTTACACATCAATCAAAAGTATGAATGAACCCAAGCTTGGGCTATGGGAAACTTTGGCAAGAAAAGCCAAGGGAATTCTTGACGAGGATGGCACGGCACATAAGTCTGACGAGTACACAAAAGAAAAGACCCCTCGCAAGTTTAATCCATCCACTGGAGCTCAGGTGAGGTGGCAAGTATTATAAGCACAAAGCAGAATAATTAGGATTTCTTTCTTGATGTTCCAAGTAGCATTTATGTTCACATTGTTTTCGAAATTTGTGATATGTATCAGGAATCTCGATCTCGCTGGTCATTTGAAAACCACAGCAGGATAGGAGATACTGGATCCCAAACAAGGTCAGAAGCTCTTGCTGCTTCTGTTAACCAACTTGGTGGAAGAATCAGAGATGCCTTGGAAGTAATGTCCTATTCTTACCTCAATTCAGCTATTTATATTTAGCATAACTAATGGCACAACCCATCTGATTGATTTCTTAACTCTACATCTTTCTTTGCTGTTGTTCTGGATGTTTCTGGGATTTCCATTTGCTCTCATTTAGTATCGTTTTGGTTTCAATAACCTCTTGTTATCTTCTTTCTTTAACAGGAAGGACTCATAATTGTGGACAATAAGACATCCAATATCATTGAGGAGACAAAGAAGATACAAATTAGAAGGAAGCAAGCCAATTCAAATTCTTATATGCCAAATCCAGCATTAGATACATTAAGACCTCCTAATCTTTCACATGATCAAGCTGAAACTGCAGTGCAGGAAACCCAATTAAAAGCTTCTCGCGATGTAAGGTGCCACATGTTAGGTCTAGTTGTGGAAGTTTAACATAGAGAAACTTAGACCTTTTTAATTTGGCAAAGCCTTGCTATGGTTGTACTTAAAAAGTATTAATACTTAATTTCCTTTTGCTAAGTTCTTGGTTTTCGGTTTTGTGGTTAATATGGCTTGAAATAAGACGTCTCTTCTTCCCATGTATTTGGACAAATATTTTCAGATTAGTGATGCACTGATACCTTTCTCGTATCCCCTCAAAATGTTTCAGGTTGCTAATGCAATGGCTGCTAAAGCAAAACTTGTGCTCCGTGAACTAAAAACAGTAAAAGCTGATCTAGCTTTTGCAAAGCAGCGATGTGCTCAGCTAGAAGAAGAGAACAAGTTCTTGCGAGAAGCAAAGCAGAAAGGGAGCAAAACTGAAGAGGATGATGACCTGGTATGTTCATGTTTTCCAAGCAAGTAACCCCAGAATTATTTTATTCTTGTGCTAAAGTTTTCATGAACTACATTCTTCTTGATGGTGAATTTGTGATGACTCATCCCAAAACTCTGGCTATGACCATTAAAAAGCTTGAAATTACTGCTTTCCCTTACATTTCTGGACAATTTTGAAAAAGATATGCAAATTTTGCAGTACGTTGCACAATGTGGTTGGTTGATATGAAAGCATGCTGTATTGTGATGAAAATTTGAACCACTATATCATGTCAGATAAACTATTAAGCACTGGTACTTTAAGCTGATTATTAACTTCATACTTAGAAGAGTTTCATTGCTTGTGTACAACAGACTTTAGTTATTTTTTACTTATCACTGTTAATTAATGAGTAAAACATGTCTTCTACATATTTAAACTCTGTGCCTGAAGAACACGCTATTGAACAGATCCGTGTGCAACTGGAGACCTTATTGGCCGAGAAATCGAGGCTGGCACAGGAAAACTCCATGTACGCACGCGAAAATCGTTTTTTGCGTGAGATAGTAGATTTTCATCAATTCACCACCCACGATGTTGCCCCCGTGGATGATGGTGACATGGAAGACAGCATACCAGGAGAAGATAGCAATCACACTTACTCGGAAGATATGTTTCCAGTAGTTGAAGCTTATTTAGATCGTGAAGAACTATCTCCTGTCCCCTCCAGGCCAGAATCTCCAATCCTCAGCTCATGTGAGTCATCATCCCCCAAATCCGGCAATTCTAAATGCAGTGCTGCCAATTTACCAAGCAATGTCTCAAAGCCAAATGCATTGGTACCTGACACAGATTGACGCATGTTATTCGTTGTCCTCTCTGGGTCTGGAATTGGTTTGGTTGTGACTGCTGTGCATATCTTTTTTGTCCATTCTTTATCCACATTGGTTTGCAAATGTAATTTAATTATAGGCTTCTGGTTTTGTGTATGGTTTGGGTTCTGTCTAGGTTTGGTGAAATTGACCTGTGTGAATACGTAGATAAAGTTTGCAATTCTCAGTATAGGGTTTGAGTTCCATGTTGGGTTGGTAAAACAACTGACTGGTGTGAATAGACGAAATGAGAAAAAAACTCAAGAGTGAGTTACTGCTTGTGTATATTGAGATTGGTGCATCAAGCTAAATGAAATGCAGTTTTGTCAGTTCACATTGTACATGACCCTTTTAATTTATATTCTTCCATTCTGGTGGTTGGTTTCCTGTTGGTTACCATCTCAATTTGCATGATCCATTGTTCTGTTTACAAGGACATACAAAGACCAACTGATTGCTGATGGCTCCAGCCAACATTTCCAAATGTAAGTATTGGGCCAAAAACGAGGGAGTAAAGGCCATATTATTTACACCTATATGTGCAGAAGCCCATCCTGATAAGCAGGGGGTGCATTTGTTTCTGCCTGTAAGCCTGTTCCCTGAAACTCTGCAGCCGTCCAAACCGGACACAACTGTTGATAAATTATTTGCTGGCATTCAGCACATCTAGGGGATCGATCGATCGAGACGAGACCACTGTAGAGTATATATGCTTGCATTTGTTAGGTAAGGAATATCAGATCCGTTGCGAAATCAAACCACTGTAGAGTACTTCCCGTTGGTTTTCCTTCAGACTTTCAGTATGCCATGCTAACTAAACTAAATAGGCTTGCCAAGAACATAGTCACCTGCTTAATTCCAGCTTCTCTACGTACACAAAAGGATCTAGCAGGTTGTGTTAGCAAGTTCCTTCGCGATGTTTGCCACCAAAAGGACCGTCGCGTGCTGTGTTGCATGGGGTTAAAATGGTCGTCGAAATTCCCTACCGACATAGGGTCGTTTCCGATGTTCTACCGACTGAACCATTTGGAAAAGGTAACCAACAAAAAAGTAAATAGAAGTGGTAAACAATACGGAAACAATTTTGCTATCCTACCGTCTGTTCCCTTATTTTTATCATATTTATGTGAAAATTATCGTTTTTATAATACGGTAATCACCGTATTTCTAAATTAATATTATCTGTGGTCAATATCTCTATTCGGTCCATAGTTTAAATTAAGGTCGATCAACTCTTCAATTAAACCCATAAGGCTGAGTTCGTATGATTGAGTTCGGAACTCATCTTCATTGCACGCAAAACGGAACGACTCATTAGCACATGATTAATTAAGTATTAGCTAATTTTTTTTGGAAAATGAATTAATTTGATTTTTTAAGGAACTTTCGTATAGAAACTTTTTGTAAAATACACTACATTTAAAAGTTTGAAAAGCGTGCGCGCGAAAAACGAAGGAGATGAATTGGGAAGAGTAACCAAAGAACACAGCCTAATTTGAGTACATGGCTAAAGGGCAAGGTTTGTAATTTACGTAGGTGTAAGCTTAAATTTATGTGGCCATATTATATACTCACATTAAATTACATATGTGATTTTATATTTTACTGTTTAATGTTTCCGACACAGTTTATGACCAATACCAGTATGATTCTATCTGTTTAATTTTGCTTATAATTTTCCAATATTATTGTTTTTGGCTCTAGCGTTTTTTATTTCATTTCCAAGAAAAAAATGAACATGGAAATGGTTGAGCCCTGTTTTCCAACCGTTTTCATTCCTCACATATAACACTGCCTATAACGTACTCTGTCTTGATCAAGTAGGGGAGAAAAACAATTTTGAAGAGCAGAATGGTTTCTGAATTCTCCTCCTTGTTTTGGAAGCCTAAGCTAGCTTGCGTACATCAGTACATATTTATGACTCTCAGAAAGAACAAGAGGACAATGGTCCTTGCCAGCATGTATGCATGTGTGAGGCCGGCCAAGAACATGACAAATCTTGATCGATCACCCTGGTAGCTAGTAGTACCCATAGATTGCACCCGTAAGTCCACGCATTGGGGATCAAATGTATTGCACATTGATGATTGCAATAACACCACTATCAAACCTTCTGCTACAGCCTACAAGTTCAGGACCACTATGCATGGTTAGTACTGCTGCATGTAATTTACTGTCTAATGTCTGAATTTATAGAGAAGAACCCATCATTCACTTGTGAATATTGCTTTTGATAAATTCATATTTTCCATATCGCAGATGATTTTGAGCTCGTTGCCATCCTCATATAGACATCATTTGTTAATTAATTGCATGAATAATTCAGCACGGGCGCGCGGCAAAAGTAGGACCAGCTCCTTTACTCAAACTGTCATTATCAAGAGCATTGTTAATGTTTAGAATTAGTACTTTCTTGCAATAATTGGGTTTCATCAATGGCATTGACTTGTGTTTTCTGAGGGCGAATTGAGTTGACCTCCTCAGATAGTACTAGCACTAGTCCAATTCGTCCGTAAATTTGATCGATGCACAACACACTGTAGAGGATAAACTAAAGTCAGCAGTAAAAGTCTTTGCTCAAAGTCTCCGAAAAACAAAATACGGAAAATCACCTAACTAGAGCTGTGTATTCTTGCAATTAGAAATTAATTGTACCACTAACTATTGTTTAAACTATTGCCTATAAGTCTTAGCCAATTAGTACGATTTTTTCACCACTTGGATTTAGAATTCAAAGAGTACAAATTGCCTAAAATTATTTATCGTTTGTATCGGAGCTAGTTGTTGGATCATGTGATGATTTTGGTGATGAACAATCGTCAAAGGTAAGTGTTTGTGAAAATACGGAGTTGTGTTTTCAGATGGTGAATAGTGCTGACAGGCTTTGCCGGTCAGACCGGGCGTTGGTGGCCGGTCAGACCGGAGCTTGTGTGCGGTCAGACCGGCCAGCCCGCGGTCTGACCGGCCGACTCCCTGTCGGTTTCGGATTTGGGTTGTTTCGTTGGATTTCTGTGATTATTCAATGTCTACGACTTCTATACGGTTTCTATACGTATGTGATGCTGCTGTGTGCTAACAATGAGTCAAGTTGGGGATAACTTGCACTCGGATATGGAGTTTCTTTGTTGTTCACGTGCAGGTGTTGTTTGAGGCCATGGAAATATAGCCGGTGATGGATCGGGGCTAGGCTTGGGAGAAGTTGAGGTCCAGACGGTCGAGGATATCACGCGGGATGCTCAGGTTAGAGAACAATACATGTGGAGGTGAAGGTTTCCATATGGTGTACACGTGGTGTTGTATGCGTATGGAAAGCGGAGTCAAATTTGGTAGGAGTCCAAATTTGGATAGTGTTGAGTTTGTTGCTTGTATGGGAGGTTTCCTATGGGATTAGGACTTCTTGTATGAGTAGGATTCGTGGCTTGGGGCAGCCACATTAAGGGTATAAATAGAGAGGGAGGGTGTGGCCTCCTGGTATCGCTTGTGAGTTATATCGAGTTTTAGATCAAGTTTTTAGAGCTTTGAGTTAGGGTTTTGATATTAGTCGAAATTGTGGAGAGGAGTGCTGTGGTTGCACTTTGTGAACACTAGTTGATGCAATAAAGTCGTGAGATTTGATCTACATCTTCAAGTTTTTTTTACCGGCGTTGTTCTGGATCTCGACGGTCAGACCGAAGTACTACGGGCGGTCTAACCGGCGAGAGGCAGCGGTCCAACCGACGACACCACACCGGTCAGACCAGGGCGCTCGGGCGGTCAGACCGGCGTGGCGGTTTGACAGCAGCGGCGGCGGCGGCGATCTACATCGAAAAGAGGGTAACTTTAATTTCCGCTTAAAGTTTTTGGATTTGGTTTACAACCATTCACCCCCCTCTGGTTGGCTTAGTTCTTGATCTTCGATCCTACAAGTGGTATCAGAGCCTCGTTCTCTTCTTTGGATTTTTACCGATCTAAAGTTTTTAAGCCATGGCTGACAAGTTTTCAACCAAGCCACATGTTTTCAATGGTGTCGATTTTCCTTATTGGTGTAACAAGATGCAATTTTATATTATGGCTTAAGATTATGACATTTGGCTTAAGGTTGCTCAACCCTATGAAATTCCAGATCAAATTAACACTACTGCTTTGAAAACTGAGCTTGAAAATAATTGCAAAGCTAGAAATATTTTATTGAGTGGAATTTCTCGCTCGGATTTTGATCGAGTGTCACATCTAAAAACTGGCAATGAAATTTGGAATGCTTTACGTAATTTTCATCAAGATACTTCAAACATTAAAGAATTACGTAAAGATCTTTTCAAAAAGGATTACATAAAATTTGAGATGAAACCTGGAGAAGCTTTAGATGATTATCTTGCTAGATTCAATAAGATTTTGAGTAATCTTCGATCTGTGGATTCTTCTTATGATGTTAATTACTCTCAATCTGAAGTTTCTCGCTACTTTTTGAATTGTCTTGACATGTCTATTTGGGAGATGAAAGTTACATCAATTCAAGAATCTGTTGATATGTCTTGTTTGACTTTGGATTCTCTTTACACTAAACTCAAAACTCATGAGATGAACATTCTTTCTCGAAAAATTGATCCTAAGTCTAGTGCTTTGGTTTCTTCTTCTTCTTCATTGGATCTTGGTGCTTCTTCGTCAACTTCTATTGCTCTTGCTTCCATTAATGCCACATCCGATGATCAACTTGAACTACTTGAGGAGGAGGATTTGGCTTTGGCTATTAACAAGTTGTCTCGAGTTATGGATAATGTCAAGAACAGGAAGCGTGGAGGACCCGTTCGATGCTTTGAATGCGGAGAGTTGAATCATATCAAGTTTAATTGTCCTAACCGCAAGAACGCGAACAAGAAGAAAGAAGAAGACAAAAAGGAGTTCAAGAATTTCAAAACGGAGAAAAAGAGAAATTGCGTGCAGATGCTAATTCGAGAACTTTTAGAAGCTTGTGCAGACGAATCAGAAACTGAAAATGAGAGCAATGGCAAAGGTAAGCAAGTTGTTGGTTTAGCTTTGGTTGCTCGCAATGCAAACTCTGATGTGGATGAATCTGATAGTGATACTGAAGAAAAACTTAGCTATGATCAATTAGAACATGCTGCTTTTAAATTTGCTGAGAAACTTAAAACATGTTCTTATAAGCTAAATAAGAGGGATCACACTATTGAGATTCTAAATGCTGAAATTGGTAGATTAAAATCTCTAATTCCTAATGATGATGATTGCAAATCTTGTGAAGTTTTATTTTCTGAAATTAATGATTTACGAGATGTTAATTCTGTTAATTGCTTGAAATTAGAATCTGAGATTGAAAATACCAAAAAGTTTGAGTCTTCTTTTCCTCTTGGATTTGCTTTACATGCTCGTGTTGTTGACGAGTTGATTTTAACAAAGAATGTTTTGAAAAAATATAAAACTGTTTTTTGTGCAAGTGCTTTGTTCAATGTTTTGAGTGCAAAAAGGGTTAAACAAAACAAGGATATTTTGATTTCGCAAAATTGCTCAAAGTGCTTTTTGAATGAAATGAAATTAAAAGACTTTAGGACGTATTGAGTACATGGAAAATATTGTAAAACAAGATGAAGTGCTTTCTTGTTCTAAGTGTCGCAAAAATAAAGGTGTTTTGGTTGATTGTGAAAATTGTGTTAATTTGGAAAAAGAAGTTTTTTATTTGAAAAGTTCTTTGGAAAAGTTTTTAGATGGTAAAAAGAAACTTAACATGATTTTGGATCAATCAAAAGTGAGCACTTTCAATCGTGGTGTAGGTTTTGATACTAATGCCTATTTTACAAATCACCAACCTGCTGTTTTGAACATAACGGAAAAAGGTGATGTTTTGACAAAACGCGAACAAAAGAAAACGATTTTTAAATCCGCTAGGATTTTGTCTTCTCTTTCTTCAACGATTCAAGAGAAAAAGTCTTTTGCAAAACCATCAATTTCAAAACCATCTACTTCAAAAACTTCTTGTCGTGAGAAGTATATTTGTTCTTTTTGTGAAAAAGTTGGACATTTGGTTGGTTTTTGTTTTAGACTTGCTCGTAAACAGAAAAAGGACAGAGAAATTGCTTTAGCTAAACAACGGTGGCAAAAATCGGGTTTTGGATCGAGGAGCTCGGTCAGACCGGCCTCGACTAGCGGTCAGACCGCAGTTGTATCGACGGTCAGACCGGAAGCCAGGTCCGGTCAGACCACAGGGACAACAACTGTCAGACCGGCCTCAGGGCTATTTTGCGCGTAATTCAAATCGGACTTTTGTGAAGCGACAAGGTAAGTTTTCAAGTAAGTCTGATTTTGATTTTGTTCGTACATATGTATCTACTGGTTCTATTAGTCGTGTGACTCAGTGTTGGATTCCAAAATTTCTTATTTCTAACCCCAACACGGAGACCTCGACATTTTCTCGTTCGTAGGTATTTTTACGGCATACTCCCTATGTGCGTTAAATTTTGAGACGACGGTTGCTTTTTAAGGTAACATCAAGGTAATTTTGGATTGATATAATTTTGTTCTACTCTCTCGATTATTAGCTTTTCATGTGCTAGTTTGTCAGATAGTAGTTTTGGTTAACTCAAGTGAATATATGTCAATTCATAAGAATCTTGATGATATCATTGGCAATTGGATGTCTTTTTCAAATCTCTTGATTTCTTCTTGATTTTTTTCTTGAAGGGAAATTGAAGGTTAATTTGAGGGGGAGTTTGTGCTTTTTCATGCATTCATGGTTATTTTTATGCATTGGATAGTAAATCTGAAAATAAATAAAAATGATAAAAAAGAGAGTTTTGTTTTATACCTCTAGTATATTCTTGTGCATGCTAGCAAAATAGTTGAGGTTTATTTATTGCTATGTTAGCTTGTATCGCTTATGAGTTATATCGAGTTTTAGATCAAGCTTTTAGAGCTTTGAGTTAGGGTTTTGATATTAGTCGAAATTGTGGAGATGAGTGTTGTGGTTGCACTTCGTAAACACTGGTTGATGCAATAAAAGTCGTGAGATTTGATCTACATCTTCAAGTTTTTTTACCGGCGTTGTTCTGGATCTCGACGGTCAGACCAAAGTACTACGGGCGGTCTAACCGGTGAGAGGCGGCGGTCCAACCGGCGACACCACACCGGTCAGACCGGGGCGCGCGGGCGGTCAAACCGGCGGCGGCGTTTTGACAGCAGCGGCGGCGGCGGCGGCAATCTACATCGAAAAGAGGGTAACTTTAATTTCCGCTTAAAGTTTTTGGATTTGGTGTTACAACATTCACCCTTTCTTTGGTTGGCTTAGTTCTTGATCTTCGATCCTACACTAGTGTCTTTCGCTTAATTAGAAGCTGTAATGGCCAAACGCTTCGATTAGTTTGTGCATTCGACCAGATTATTGGTGTGAGCATTTTCACATAAGGTGAAAGTGGGTTATAAAGTTTTTAGTCAGGGATGAGTGCGTGATTAGTCATTGTTTCTAGCCAACTGGACTAGATCATCACTACACGTATAGATATGCGCATCCATTTGGTAGCGTCTAGTGTTGTTTTCTTTTGATCCCTTGGACACCAAGTGAACAGTATTATTGTCTATTAGTACCACTAGAAAAAAGATAAAACCAAAGACATGAGCAAGATGCAAGAAAGAGATGATGACAAGCTGATTGCGTCACAGACAAGAATCATCTCTTCGTCATGATAATGGAGTACACTTGTGCATGCAAATGCTTCACTCTCGAGCAAATATCAAACCCAAGTGCCAAATAAACAAAGAAGAGCACTGTCACTCACACAATCTTTTCCAAGTGCTCATCAAGAACCAACGGCACATGATCAGCTTCTTTGCCACGTGAAAGCACTTTTTTGTTTTGGAAAAGACTTTCGACAGTTAACGTTGGGAAAGAGATTGTTCTTGTTCGGTATCATTGTCACTGGTCGGTGGGCCTCACAGATGTGGCCCCACCCCAGCGCCAAACGTTTTTACATCGACAGCAAAGCAAAGAAAAGGTACGCTGGACGCCGGAAAAGGTACGCTGGACTCCTCCATTGTGGCCCTATATGTCAGTCTCTCTGGACCGGACAAACTTTACATCAGACATAGGTCTTGTTTGGTAGTTTTGGCAGACATAAAAATAAACGATGAAGATTAAGTGTTTCACGTAAAACGATGTGACATTAACGTGTGATTAATTGAGTTTTAATTATTACAAATTTAAAAAATGGATTTATCTCATATTTTAGAACAACTTTCAGATAGAAAATTTTTGCACGAAACGCACCGTTTAGCAGTTTGAAAAGCGTGCCACGAATATCTATATCTTTTATCAGGAGTAGCAGTAGTATCGAACGCAGCCATAGTATTTAATCTTTATGTATTAGAAGCTCTCTTAAACAGTACTTGGATTATAAGTATCTATAACGGTAGAACTCAAAAAATAAATTAGAAACAAAAAGTTGAGAAACTAAGCTTTTCTAAATTCTTGCAAGCTGGCTTGTTGCTCATGATCTTAAGCTCCCACCATGGAGTCTCAGAGAAGAGAAGCATCAGTTGCAGAAAAGCCCTCCAAAAGAATCCAAACATTAGAAAAGAGGACACGTTGCGCTGCGTTGCGCTGAGTTGCCAACACAAAGGCCATGTTCGAAAAATGGGTTTGGGATATGATTTTTCACCTCTTAAAGAGTATCTTTCAATTTTAACCATTCATTTTTCTCACCTCATTTTATCCTGTCCCTACATTTATTTTCATTTCTCAATCCTCACCTTTCCTAACCCATTTTCCAAACACACCAAAAGAGTATGGACCTCCCCCACCAACTGACAGCCTGGACCCACAACTCAGCGACCAGAGACAAGAAGCCTCACGATTCTCCGCCGTCCAGGGACAGAAGAGTAAACTCCCGCGGTGTGCCAACTGTAATCCCGTGTCTTTTACCCGGAAACACATCTTACTTATTTCCATATAACCCCCTGACAAAATATGCAATTCACACCGAAGCCCTCACCATCATCCCCTTCCTTCCCACTGCTTCACTGTCGTCTCGCCATCAAATCCCCAAACCCCTCCTCTCCAAGTCCTCGTCTTGGTTGTCGCAATCATTCGTGGGGCGCGTTAATCCCTCCCCAAATTCCTCTGTGTGGCCGCCTGCTTCCCCGCTTGGATTGGATTTCTCCAAGATTGATTTCCTCCCTCCTCTCCTCTCATCTCCTCTCCTCCCAATTATTCACTTCCTCTATCCAATTCCAATCCAATCTTGGTTTTTGCATTGTTTCCTCTCGATTTGTCTTGCTCTTGCTCTTCCTCTTCCTCTCCCACCGTATCTTGGACTCGGTCCTGTCTGTCCGTGCCTCGCTTCCATCGCCATTGCTCTTCTGCTGCTAAAGTCTTCTTCTCCTTTGGAGCTAGCTCGCCCGTGTTCACGGAGTAAATGCGCGTCCTTACTGCTGATGGTCCCACCATTTTCCGCTCCAAATCTCGTCCTTGCTTCCCCGACTTAAGTGGTGGAGATTCCGCTATGCGCGTCACCCGCGGTCGTAGATGAGGATGAGGAGGAGATCCTCCTCCTGATCGACTCTTCTTCTTCTTCAGCTCCGCTTGCTGCTCCACTCCCGGATCCCTGCGGGAACCCATGGATTTCTTGGCCTGCGTCTGCCTCCTCCACCTGCTCTTCCTGGGCACTTCTCGGGTGGCGGCGCAGGCGGCGGCCACGTCGCCGTCGAGGTCTCTGGACGCAATGCTGCAGGACCACGCGTACCGGGCCTTCGTGCACCCACACACCGGCATTGTCTACAACGCCGCCGTGCCGGCCAACCTCACCGGCGTCGCCCTGTCCGCGGTCCGCCTGCGCAGCGGCAGCCTGCGGAGGAAAGGATTCTCTGACTACTTAGAGTTCAGCATCCCCACCGGCATCGTTGTGCAGCCGTACGTCGAGAGGGTGGTGCTCGTCTACCACAATCTCGGCAATTGGTCTGACTACTACTACCCGCTGCCCGGGTACACATATCTCTCGCCGGTGTTGGGACTGCTGCTCTACGACGCGGCCAACTTGTCGGCGGTGGGGTTGCAGGAGCTGAGCTTTGTCGCCTCCGGGAGCCCGATTTCTATATATTTCAGTGATGTTAGATCAGTGCCAGCCGGCGGTCCAGCTCCTCTGTGCGTGTGGTTTGATTTGGATGGTGTGCCACAATTCCGGGGCTTAGAGCCAAGCAATGTGTGCTCGACATACCGCCGAGGGCATTTCTCGATAGTGGTGAACTCTAGCGAGATTCCTCCTGGTCCAGTGCCTTCAGGCAACATTACACCACCGATACCTACTCCTACAGGTCGTTCTAAGGGCAGTTCCAAGGGGTGGAAGATTGCCGTTGGCGTCGTTGGGGGCGTCATTGCATTGGTGTTGTTGGCATCGCTTGTGGTGTGCTTGGCGAGGTACAAAAGAGATAAGAAATTGGCGCTGATGGAGCGGAATGCAGAGACTGGGGAGACACTGCGCATGGCACAGGTTGGGAGGTCACAAGCGCCTGTGGCACTAGGGACAAGAACACAACCGGTGATTGAGAGCGAGTATGTTGCATAGATGTTTTCTTGACATTTCAGCAGAATTCAGGCAACAAGGGTCACCGGTTGTGCCTGCAAGCATGGAATTGCTCTTCGGTCGGATGAGGCAACAAGTGTTCCATATCAATGTGCGCGCCACAAATTGCTAGATGTAGGGCATAGTCTCGGCTCAAGAGGCTCAACACATTCTTTTAACAGTTTTGTTTGGAGGGTTATTTGTTCTGCAATGGCTCTTATTGATGTTCACAATTGCCATGTTCATAGTGGGGAACTCTTTTCATCTCCAAGCAAGCAATGGGGAAGAAATGATTGTCATGTCAGATTTGGAATCCCTTATTTTTTGGATTGCTGTATTCAAAAGGATTTGGGCTTGGCAATAAAGGTGAGGGAATTTTATTGCGCATTGCATGATGCTACTTCAGTCAAATTCATTCAAGCTTAAGTGCAATTTCATTTTTGTGTATTTTGGCTTCTTATGTTTAGAAACCTTGTAAAATGTACAATTGTACATGTTTAGTTGTTTAATTGATTTGATAACTAGTCTGATAAATTATATTTCATCCTTGCTTGTTTTAACATCCAGACTGTATGCAGTGACAACTTTCCGTTATATTCTCCAAAACAATTGCATTCCTATTTGTGTATCTTCTTGTTGGTCAGACATTATGGTCAATCTCTAAAGTAATATTGGAAGTCTAAACATGATAATTACCAGAGTTTCAGCACTAATATGATATCCTTTTAGTTTCTGTTGGCCTGAGTTCTGTAGATCATATTTCACTTTGAACGGCTTGAATTTAAGCATTTAAAACAGAAAAATAAGGTTAATATATGCAAGTATAACCTGATGGCAAGCGATGAATTAAACAGAGGGATTGAAGAAAGCTCTGTTAGCAAAATGAATAAGTTTGCATTTTCTTGGTTTAATTTCGGTTGGTCTGCTTTTGTCAAGCTAGTCAGGAGCATCGTAGTTCCAGCGTAGAGGTGTCATTGGGGATTTGGATGATCAACGAGGAAAACAATATGCATTCTATCTAAATTAGTGGCAATATGTTACAGAATTCATTTTGTTTCTTATTGACCATCTTGTTCCCACCTCACTGAACCATAAAAGAGGAAAATTTACTGAATTCGATTGTGGATTTGTAGCTCAAAATGATTGTCATAAAAGCAAAGCGCACCAAAAGAGCGCATGCACAATCTATAAAATGAGAGCTGACCAATGCTCTGAGGGGGCATGAGCTGCGCTTTTTTGCATCGTGAAATTCATGTTGGACATCGTGTTACCATGAAGAATTAGCTGTTGCTTGCAGATTGTCTTGTGTTGGTGGAATGCAGTTCCCAATTCAAATTAGGTGTCCACATTCTCTGAAAGTTCCTTTTTATAGCTGTACTGCCCTGTACAGTACTTCTGCGATTTGTAGTGTTTGGCAGATGCAATTGGGAGTAGTATATTAGTAGCATTTGCTGTTTTTACAAGCATGTGTCATGGTAATTAACTAGATCCGCACACATGTGAGTGGCATCTTTGATAGTCTTACAAACTTAAGGGCAAGGTCCAACCAGATATGCCAGCCAACTGAAATGGATCAAACAAAATGCTTGGGGACCTGGGGGAAAACAAGTGTCTCAAGCTTCTGGTTTTCTTGTTCGGATGCAGAAACCAGCAGGTGTGGTAATTTTGTGTCATGGGAGAGAAGAATGTATGCCTGAACTGAACATGTTGTGCTGGTAGTTTTTGAGTTTGTGTCAGGCAATTTTTGAAGGTGGTGCGTTTCAGCTAAGCAGAATCTTTTGCTGTCGCACAAACTGATCACAGCTCACAGATCATGTGGCCGCCTATTTCCTCACGATTATGCGTGTTTTCTAATGTAACTGATGCATTCGCTTTGTAATGCTGTACTGGAGTGTTTGTTTAGTTAAATCAGGTGTTGGAGTATGAGCTGTTGTTTACGTGTGTAAATTAATTCCTGCAGCTGGGTTGATACGTTTGTTGGAGCGACTGAAACCATTGGTTTTAGCAGGATAGTAGCACAGCTTCAGAGCTACTGTTTCCATCAAGATTCAAATAGAAAAGGCGCTAATCTGCTTCTGATAATTTTTGAAGAGTAAGGTTTGTTTAGTAGCTGAACACATGTACTGGTTGGTTGGTAGATTATGTGCATTTGATAAATCGTTGACTAACAGTGCTAGTAGTAGCATGAACTGAACCTCGGATTGAAGATTATGAGGTTGTTAGGAGATTAGTCGTGATCAGCATGTGTGATGTGAGACATTTGTTTTGAAATTAGTCAATCTGAAACTATTAATGTTCAGGTAGTGTCCGGTTTTTAATACAAATGGAGGGTGTAGGTGGAGTGGTCCACGACTGGTGGCAACAAGACAGTGAGGATCGTGGATTCGGAGTGGTTGTGCATTTACTAATAAACTTAATTAACTAATGAATGATGGAGCCCTAGATTTTGATAGTCGGGTGAGCCCAATTCTTTTCTTGGCCATAAGACTTGCTTCTCATAATTTCCTAAAGTGGGCCGAAACTGGAGTACGTCCTTTTCAATTATTTAGCTGGGCTAGGCCGTTGCTAATGGATGGAGTAGTTCAAGGCCTATTTTGTTATATGCGATTTATAAGTCCTCTTTGGCACAGCTAAAGATCCAATATTTCATGAAGCTGGGTATTCTTAGCTCCACAAATCCATGGATCTAGATTTACGATTACGTATATAACACTTGAATAAATCATTTTGTTTTTGTTTTAGATGAAATTTAAAATTTTAAACCACTATAATTTAATATCTAAACATCAAATCTACAGTGGATCTGACATCTGGAGCTCTGCCAAATAGGGTCATAATATAATATATCGAATTTTGGTGTTATTAAATTTTGATAAGATTATAAGCTGTCACAAAGACTAGATTTCTGAATGTACATCTAGGAAAAAGTAACCAATTTCACTGTAATCTTCATTTTTATCTACTATAAAAATTAAAGGTGATTTTGTGCTCATCTATCTTCATCTTTCGTATTTTCGACATGTGTTTGTGTACGAAAATCGGGCAGCGGTACAGCACCATACGTCTGAACTGTTCGCTAGAGCCCATGGGCTGATGGGCTCCTGGCCTGGTGCTTCTCGTTGCTGTGGGCCTGCCTGCCCAAGGCAAGGACGCAACACGTGGGCCCACATGTCGTACGGCGAGTACCGTGCGATCTCGGATCAGCGCTAGATCAGTGCTTCCAACGTTGGATCAGATCAACGCTTCCCCTGCCCGTTCTCTTCGACCCAATGCCTTTGCAGCAGCAAGGGCGAAGCTTAGGTATCCTCCAGGTTAGAGAACTCTTGCATCATCATGCAGTCCATGCAACGATTTGCACCTTAAAAGTATGCATGAAATTTTAATTTTCAGCCTCATCGTTTCCTCTATATAAAATCAACCGTCGTTACAAATTAAATTATAAAAGTTGATTTTAGATAATTTCAACTCAATATAGTTTCTTTTTCAATTGGTTTCTAAGTCACTAAAGAACGCATATATAAAAGTTACCCATAAATTATTTTTTAAGTCACTAATAAGTCATTTTGGCTTATAATCAGTCTATGGCCAACCAATAAGATCTTTAGATGTGTTTCGTACAAGTTAATCAAATGGGCAATTTCTCGTATCGCATAACAAAAATATATCGGTTCCATGAAAACAGCAACCCAAGAAGGGAACCCTTTAATATTTTCTTTGTGACTTTCAATGATCATACACATCAACTTACCCCATTAGCTCATCACATCAATTCTTTTGTACAATGCCCATCTACCATGTCTCTTGGCTTTTCTCATTGCGTAACCCTGGTACTCAACCCGTACATATCAACTCAGCCCATCACATCAATCCTTCGTATGATGTCCGTCTACCATGTGTCTCGGCTTTTTCATAGCCCGGTTCTCATCATTTATCATCTCAAGCCTCCTACATATCAATAGACCAAATGACTGTATATGTTTAGTTAACTTAAGTGCACACATAATACTGTAAAAAAAACTGTGCTTTGTAACTTCAAAACTAAAGAACATGTATGAACATGTCAATTTTTCATCATAATTCATCGACCATAGTGGGTGATGGATCGGTAACTACGATAGCATGTGAAAATGACAACTATATAAATGGTCATAAGTATTTTATATTTACGACAAGATTCAGTTAAACTTTTAAAATTCTAACCATCAATTTTATATTAGAATAATTTTATAGAGTCTAACAAGTTCCTGTACTATAACAAATACTTTGTAAATCTATGTTAGCTTAATTGTTTTGTATTTTAAATTCATTTGAAAAATTATTGATGATCGAAATTCTAAAAGTTAGACCAAATCTTATTCTAAATATCTTTTTTTTATGACTAGAGGGGTTCAGTTATTTTAAAATGGTCTTTACCCGTTGCAATGCACGAACATTATTGCTAGTATAAATAAATTCTAAGATATCATAAATCCTAAAAATTTAAAAAACTGTTAGGACATATGCACGCCAATGGATGCGCCGATTTTCTCCTATATACGCGGTACTGCATGAACGACTGCACTACACAGAAGAACGATATATAATCCCAGGTCCCGAGCTACACAAAAGTACAATTAGTCACATACGCAAGAGCAGATGGTGAAAGCAAGCCTATGATCCAATTTCAAGGTCGTTAAAGCATACAGCTCAAATCTATACTACTAACTTTAACTTTATACCGTACTATTAGAATAGGTGTCGAATATACTAGTTTTACTAGTAGTTAGACTTGAAATTGTAATAGATGGTAAAGGGTGAAGTTAGAGTCGGACTCTGTAACCCGATAGCTCTCTTAAATAGAGGGGGGACACCATAATGTAACCATGATGACTACGATATAGTGTAAACACGCAGGGAGATGATTGCAGCGAGGCCATGGACTCGTAGCGGCTAGGTGCTATGTTGATTGGGGAGGTGCACCCATAATCAGAGCCCTCGAAATGTAGATTTCGGTTGAACTTCGTTAACAAATATAGTGTTTATGTGTCGTCATCTAGCGTGTCTTGGGTGATCAATGACTGGAGCGATCAAGAAGGTTAGTCGTCGTTCCGCTATATCGACTAACTTTTATAACAAGTGGTATAAGAGTCGAAGATTTTAGCATTGGATCAAGAAGACATGTGAAGGAGAAAACATGAGGTGGGATCGCGCATCGACAGGAGATCATCAGGCGTGGCAATGAGATCGATGGCGATAACGAGGATGTTGCGGAGGCGACGACCTTGCTCGCGATCAGACCGGCGATGGCAGATGAGATCGATGGCGATAACGAGGATGGTATAAGAACTTATACCATTTAAATCTTGTTATATAAGAATTTCTAACACTATTCACAGCACCACTTATCCCATGAATTAACTCATATTCAAAATTTTTACATCTTACCCCCCTTCCCCTCCCACCCTCATATATCTCATATGTATTGAAGGTCACTGAAATATTTTTCTTTTCAACCTTAATTTCTATTTAATAAACTAAAAATCCTTATATTTTAAAATAGAGGGAGTAGGTTGTACACATGTTCATCAAAGGTTGCAATTTCTAGTAGGAAAAAGTCCAAATTACCCCCTGAACTATTGCAACGGTACGAATTACCCCCTTAAAACCACAAAATCAGACATCCTTCACCCTCAACTTTTCATATCGGGCAAATTACCCCCTCCCCCCTCCGACTTGCTCTGGAGCGGTTTTGGTCCTACATGGTGCACACATGGTAGTCCAGTCAGTATAAAAATTTTTTAAAAGCGATGTGCCTGATATGTCAGTTTTGCTTCTTTCTCTCTTGGTCTCCTCTTTCCTGACTCATCTCGGTCGCCATCGATCTCTGCTCGCCGCTCACAAACCATGAGGCAGAGGGAGAGAGGAGGCGAGGCGACGCGCATCAGGAGCTCGACGAGGTGGTGGCGGTGGTGATGGAGGCAAGAAGCGAGGAGCGGGTAAGTACCTCTCTCAATGAGCTCATGGAGTCTGCCATCGATCAAAGCTCCACGTGGATCCGACGCCACCTCGAGCTCCGCTTCCAACCATCTCCACACCGTGGCAGGTCTCTTCCCCACACGGTCATCTGACTTCGCCACCTCGCCAACCCCAACCCCAACCCCAAAGCCAAGCCCTTGTCGCTTGTCGTTGTCGTTTTTGCCGCCAAGACCCACCGCACCTGAGGCCGGGGGTGACGGATTTGCCACCACCAAGACCAGCCATACCAGAGGCCGGGGGCGGCGGATCCGCCTCTCCCGGGGCCAGGGACAACGAATCTACCGCCACGCGAGCTTGCCGCCTTTGTCATAGTCGCTGCCACACCCAAGGCCCGGGACAGCAGATCCACCCCTTCTAGGGCCGGGGACACCGGATCCATCACTACTAGATCGATGTGAAGCTGTCGCCGCTGCCACCATAGAAGAAGAGAGCCATGGCCACTGGTCTAGCTCCGTCATGCTCCCCTTCCCCATCTCTCTCTCTTTTTCTTCCCCATCTCTTGGCTCCGTCGAGCTCAAGCAACTTGTCATGACAGCAGCCTCATTATCGCCGCCACCGTTGTAGCCGCCTTAGAGCCCAATCAGCTAATACGTCGATTCCGCCTCCGCTACCACTCCATCCACAGCGTAAGAGTCACGCTCGGGAGAAGATATGACATGTGGGCCCCGTCACTTTTCAATTTTTTAATACTGACCGGATTGTCACGTGTGCGTCACGTAAGACCAAAACCGCTCCAGAACGAGTCAGGGGGTAATTCGTCCGGTATAAAAAATTAAAGGTGAAGGATGTCCGATTTGATAGTTCAAAAAAGTAATTCGTACTATCATAATAGTTCAGAATGGTAATTCAGACTTTTTCTTGTCATATACATGCTCTTACTTTCATCGAGTTCTGTGGCCAACATGTCTCAGCGTGTCCAGCCCACTAACATTTTATTCCCCACTGCCATGATCAACTTGTGCCTGCAGGCCAATGAGATCGAAACTGGTTGGGTTCAAGCTCTGAGACAGTCAACCACGCGCAGACACGTGATAGTAGTATATGCAGTTTGTGATATATACATGGCACCATATATATAGAAGAGACAATTAAAAGACCCATGACCCTCACAGAGCACTATTAGTATTTGTAGCACATGTAAATTGCTTTTCAGAAAGGCATTTGAAAGCATCGATCAATCAGCAGCAAAAACAGCTCAAAGCTTTAGCACATTTGCATTTTACTTTGCTGTCCTTTCCCCATCTCTATCTCATCTCTGAGAAGAAAATTTTCACAACGAAAGTTTGGAGGGCGGGAAATAACACACACGGAGAGACAAAGACTAAATTGATCGAGTGAATCGTAATCACTGCTTGGATCATATGTATTCTTGATGATCAAATGACAGGGTAAGTTTTGCACGAGCGCAACAGTAGCCTGAATGCTTGATGTGCAAAATCTGTAGGCAGCCAAGCATGTATGCAAAGAATCAGTGAGAGGAAATGATCAATGGCACGGTTCGTGCTTCTGACCGGCAATGGAGTATGAACAAGCAGTAGGCTGCTGAGTAATCGAGTCGGGTTGTCGTGTGGCTTTCTCATGGTGGACCTGACCAAACAAAGCCCGATCAAAGCTAGTAGCTCTTCTCCTCGATATCCTCTCTGCAAAAGGAAAAGCAAAAGCCGAAGGAAGAAAAGTTAGAGCTGTCCATTCTCTCTACTATAGTACTTCCTTATACTATTATACTATAGTACTTCCTTAGTCTCGTAGCATAACAAATTTTGGATGGATATAATATATCTTAATATTATGAATTTAGATAAATTTTTATTTCAATTTATAATACTAAAATATGTTTCATCCATCTAAAATTTTTTATATTATATTACGAGACAAAGGGAGCAGTAGTAGATCAGTGGATAAGGAATGGCAGCCAAAGCATCCGAATCATTTCAAGAACCGACAGCCTTCAACCCCACTCCTCTGTCCACTCTCTACTGCAATGTATAGCAGCATGGATTTACTACTAGGCTAGCTACTACAATTACATGGCACTTGAAACATTGCGAAATGTCACCTCCTAAATCAGATATAAAGCATAACATACTTGGGAGCCAGTAAAAATTAGATCATAAGTTAGTTATTAGGGATAAAAGAAAGAAGAAATGTTAGTACGTGACACATCTAAAATACAAAAAACAAGAAGCAAAGGCACTAGTAGGATGGCCACATGAGATCAAGGCTGAATTCTTGAAGCATCCACAAGCTGACAGTAGACCAGCCTTTGTCCCCTAGTCACCCAACTGTTCCTCCATCAGTGTCACTTTCTCAGCTAATCCCCTAATCCAACACACAGACATAACCAACCCTGTTTACTAATTTACACCTTGAAAGATGCAATTTTTCCTATCTGCAGACATGCAGTCATGCAGGCATGCAGCTGGGTGGCCTGTAGAAGAAAGGGAAGCCAAGCCAGAGACAGCCAGACGGGGGGGGTCTATTGGCAAATTGTAGGTGAATGCATTGTTCAAGCCGAAAAGTAGACGAAAGAATTAAAGAATGGATTTTTGGAATGTCTGTCAATGAAATGAATAGTATCTTAATGATCTTTTGTTTAAAATATTAATCTTAATGATGACAGGCTACACTGCACGTCGATGACTCCACCAGCCGTTATTCTTTTGTTTCGTCCTCACTGATGGCCGCTCCTCCATTGCCCACATTTCTTCGAGCTTTTCTTTTCTGCACAAAGGGAAGGGAAAGAAGAGGAAGCACGAGGGTTTGGTAGCTGAGCAATGGGGCTAGCCAGCGACAGCCCTGCGTCGTTCCCCTTCTCCACCGCCAAGCTCTCCGCCGCCGCCGCCGCCAACTCGCCGCGCTTCTGCAACCCCATCAGCAGGAGGTACCTATGCTGTTCCTTTCTCTTCCATTGCTGAGCTCGGTGGTTTTGGTTTTGCCGCGGTTTATTGGTTTCAGAACATGCAATGGCGAGTGCTGGTGCTCCTTTAGTTTGCCTGTTTTAGCCCAAAATTGTCCTTTTTCCCTCTCCCTGATGGAGTGATTTTGAGTGTTGTCGGTGCTTTGTACCAAGAGATGCAGAGCATTTTTTGGTCAGCATCTTCCTTGCCAACTATTTTTTGTTCATTTTTGCTGCGCAAGTTTGTATTGTTCATGTCGTATTTCTCGTGGAATCTCAAAGAAGCAGAGAAGCACATACACCCTGCTGGCTGCAGCCACTCCATGAGGAGTGCCTGCTGTAATGGTGGTAGGAGAAGCTCGCCCAACGGGGTTCGGAGTTTAATTCTCCGAACCCCCTGAAAAATATCAGGGGGTCGGAGTCCAATTTTTCCGACCTCGCTGGTGGGATATCGGGCTGTGGGGATCGGGGTTTAATTCTCCGACCCCGTCAAATATACTGGAATCGGGAGGTGTAATTCTCCGAACCCGCTTGGAATATTGGTATCACGCAAATGCCATCTCCAGAGTTTCAGATGACATCTGAAGCATCCTCTGTCGAACTGAAGAAACCAGTGTAGTGTTAAACCTTAAAAATTGCTCATCGGATGGTCCCGGGCATCACAAAACGTCTGCACTTTTTTTTTTATCCCGTCTCATGACTTGGCTAGAACCACTGAGTCAGATCCCTACCACAGCATCCCCTTTCTTATTATGCTGCATCTGATTCTCAAACAAGTCAATGAAAATGCAGTCAATTTTGGGAGAACAGATTGCAACCCTTACAAACATTAACTCAAAGAAGAGAGTTTGCCGGTATATTCGTTTCAGAAAATGCAATGGCGACTGCTGGTGTTGCTATAATTTGGATAGTTTTGGCCAAAAGTTGTCCTTTTTACCCTCCCTGATCGAGTGATTTGAGTGCTGTTGTTGATGCAGTGCAATTTCGGTCAGCATCCTTGTCAGTTTAGATCAGTTACAGCTAGTTTTTGTTTATTTTGCTGCGAAAGTTTGGATTTTTTTTTTCATGTGGGACTCTCACAGAATCAGAGAAAGGCATAGACCCTGCTGGACGCTGCAGTGCAGGTGCAGCCACTCCATGAGGAGATTGGAGAAGGTCACTTGCCTGCTGTAATGGTGGTAGGCGAAGCTCGCTGCTGGCCCAGCCCCACCACGCCGGAGGCCAAGGGGGTTCGGAGTTTATTTCTCCGACCTCCCCTTGAAAAATATCAGGGGTTTGGAATCGAATTTTCCGACCTCGCCGGGGTACGGATATTGGGCGGTAGGGGTCGGTGTTGAATTCTCCGACCCCCCCCTGGAACACTGGTATCACCGTATCGCGAGGTGGGCGTTCGTAGTTTAATTCTCCGAACCCCCTGAAATACTGGTATCTCAGCAAATGTCATGTCCAGATTATCAGATGACATCTGAAGACTGAAGCTATCCCCTGTCTAACTGAAGAAACAGTGGCAAGCCTTTGAAATGCTCAATGGATGGTCCCGGGCCTCAGAAATCATCTGCACTTTTTTTTTTATCTTGTCGCGTGACTTGTCTAGAATCAGGTCCCTACCACAGCATCCCCTTTCTTATGCATTTATGCTGCATCAAGTTCTGAATAAGTCAATGAAGCAATTTTCTTCTTTCTTTCTTTTGGAAGAAAATGCATTCAATTGTGGTAGAACAACTACAACCATTAGCTTCATTAACTCAAAAGATCTACTTCTTATGTGACCAGTTTCTTCTCTTCGGCTTGAATGTTTGGTTGGTTTGTGATTGCAACCTACATTGGCACTTGGCACTATGTCTTACTGGACAAAAAGAATCTGCACCGGTTGTTTGATTTCTGTAGCAGTTGCCACTGCCTTGTTCAATTCCTCTGTAGAAAGGGATATGATTTCAACTCATCATACTTGACATTCACATGCTGCAAATGCAAATGAAATTCTTGGTGTCTAATACTCCAAGAATGTTCCTTGCTGTGCAGGATATTTTCTGATGTTGCTGGCGATTTAACAGTATCGGTGGGTGGCCAATCTTTTCTACTACACAAGGTGCCTTATCTATTTCAGTAGCTTCATCTTATCCATTCTCTGTAGTGTGCCATTTTTTCTGTCGCAATTTTTTTTCCTATCATGAGTTATCAACTACTCTGCACAGTATGAGCCTAACAAGTATACTTTTGGGGCTATTGCTTAGTTGGGCAGTTGGTTTTCTTTGCAGGAAGTTAATTACCTGAGAATTTTATAAGTGGAGTAGGAATGCCATATTAAACTTGCCACTCCTTACTTAAAAAATTGCTTTACATGAGAACCAATGTGATTGAAGTGAACACCTTATTACCATTTGGGGACATAAAGAATCATAATGTATATCCTTACTGATGTGATAATTATACAAGCATACTATTCTTTATACTGTGGGTAGTGTTCCATAATCACAATTTCTTAAATGTAGCACTCTGCAAAAGGCATATATCTTTCTTAGGGTGTTTACTTCGGCTTGACAGGGAGTAATTGGAGATGAAGCAGTAAATGGTTAATGGGAATGTATATGTTCTTTTGTACATTAGTAACACTTTTTGAGCTTTCATATGGAGCTTTCATAGGAAGGGATTAACAAAGAAAATGTAATTGAGCTCTCTGCATGATGTGTAAAGATTATGTAGACTGAAGCAAAGTTGTGAAATGGGTTTAATCATAGTGTACTTCTGTACTTGTTTTGCAGTTCCCTCTAGTCTCTAGGTGTGGAAGAATACGAAGAATGGTAGCCGAATCCAAGGACCCAGATCTCTCAAAGTTGGAGCTAGTAAATGTACCAGGGGGAGCTTTAGCATTTGAACTTGCTGCCAAGTTCTGTTATGGGAGTAATTTTGAAATTAATACTGTCAATGTGGCTCATCTCCGGTGCATTGCAGAGTATTTGGAAATGACAGAAGAGTACCAAGAGGAGAATCTCATTGTTCGGACGGAGACATACTTGAATGAGATTGTAGTCAAGAACCTTGATAAATCCCTAGAAGTCCTATGTGCATGTGATGGGTTGGATCCAACAGTGGAAGAAATCGGACTAGTAGACATGTGTGTCGATGCAATTGCGATAAATGCAAGTAAGGAGCAGCTGGTTTCAGGCTTGGCTCATTTGGAATGTGATGTCGGATCAGGAAAATTGCGCATGCATTGTCAAGATTGGTGGGTTGAGGATCTTTCTGCACTAAGAATTGACTATTATCAGCGTGTTATCGTTGCAATGAGAAGAACTGGGGTGAGGCCAGAGAGTATTGGCACATCCATTGTGCACTATGCTCAAACAGCTCTGAAGGGTATAGAAAGGCGCCATGTATGGGACTCAGGTCCTCTTGTTGGAGACAACCAGCGAGTGATTGTGGAAACGCTCATTGATCTGTTGGCAACAGAAAAGATCACATCTGTTACCTTGTCATTCTTGTTTGGCATGCTGAGAATGGCAATAGAAGTTGATGCCGGACTAGATTATAGGATTGAAGTTGAGAAAAGGATTGGACTTCAGCTTGAGATGGCATCACTTGATGATCTTCTGATCCCCGCAACGCAGACAAGCGACTCGATGTTTGATGTCGACACTGTCCATCGCATATTGGTGAACTTCTTGCAAAGGATCGAGGAAGATGATTCAGGGAACTTGTCACCTTGCGGATATGAGTCTGATGATGGACTAAAGTCTCCGAGCCACAGCTCAGTCTTGAAGGTTGGAAGACTGATGGATGGTTACCTTGCAGAAATAGCACCAGATCCATATCTGAAACTGCAGAAGTTCATGGCTCTCATCGAACTCTTACCGGACTATGCGCGAATTGTTGATGACGGACTCTACCGTGCCATTGACATATACCTGAAGGTAAGCTAAGTGTACTGCAAACCTTATTGTTCTTTTCCATCAGTAACTTGATATCTCTTTCTGATTATGTCCAATGGCAAATTCAGTAACTGCCACTCTGCTAGCATTGTAACACTGTTGCTTGTTGATGAAAATGTGACATGAATACTTGCAATGCGGAATGTGACCACAAGAATTATTTGCAATCTATATAGTATCTGATGATGTACAGCTTGTGCTGTGTGTGTGACAAACTGAATTGTGATGACAGGCTCATCCATCTCTGACGGAATCCGAGTGCAAGAAGCTGTGCAAGCTGATCGACTGCCAGAAGCTGTCGCAGGACGCGTCGAGCCACGCCGCGCAGAACGACCGCCTCCCCATCCAGACGGTGGTGCGTGTCCTCTACTTCGAGCAGCTCCGCCTCAAGTCCACCGTGTCGTCAACTACTCCCCACACCACCTCCCTCGGCGGCGACTGCGGCGGGTCGCTATCGCAGCGGATGATGATGATGACCGGCGGCAGCGGGGTGGCGAGCTCGTGCGTGTCGCCGCAGCGTGACAACTACGCGTCGCTGCGGCGGGAGAACCGGGAGCTGAAGTTGGAGATCGCGCGGATGCGGGTGCGGCTGACGGAGCTGGAGCGGGAGCAGGGGGTGATGAGGCAGGGGATGCGGGATGGCCGTGGCGGGGAGCACGGGCGGGCGCTGCTGGCGTCGATATCGCGGGGGATCGGGAGGATCGCCATGCTCGGGGGAGCGCAGGGAGGAGCGGAGAGGAGGAGGAAGACGAAGACGAAGAAGAGCTCGCAGTCGCAGTGGTCGTCGGATGGTGGCGGGAAGATGATAAGCAGCAGGCGGAGGCACAAGGCGTCGTCAGTCCCCTACGCTGCTTCCTGAATCATCATCCAACTGCATGCATTTTACAGGAAAATGATGGATTTTACTGCAGGAGAAAAATGTAAAATTCTACAGCTAGGTGAAGATTAAAGTGTAACACTCCTTGTTAGTTAAGCTAATCTAGTTCTAATGTATTAGCTGAATAGCAGTAGCATTTTGGGTGTGGCCTTCTCTTGGTCATGGCTGCCTCTACTGCGCCAACGGGAGGGGAATTTTGCACCAAGGACTAATCCAAGTCATTATTTTGCAAAGCCCCGACCGTCAAAACTGATTGGAAACTCATCAATTTTAAATTGAAAATTTTATAAGCAGATCAGAGAAATTATACATTTGAAACTAATTACATCGATAAATTGTTAATTGTTAATTCAAATTTAAATTTGATTTGGTTGGGGTGCGCCACGCCCAGGCTGTAGTGCAACGCCTGGGCGACACGCGAGGGCCCCAGTGGCAAGCCACTGTGCTGGACCCTCCCCCATAAAAAATAAATTTAATATCGAAGTGAACACATGGCCCACATATCAGATATTAAACTGATAAGAACAGATACTACACTTGATCTTAGCCAAAAGGCCGAGAAAGGTATGATTTGGGACAGAGCCCTCCGCCTCCTTTTATATCTCGCGCGACCGCCTCTCCCAGCTGAACAGCCGAGGTGGTACTAAACTCTCCCAGCAAAAAACAAGCGGCAACATGCGCTCCTGCGATTTCCAATCGCCGTGGGCCTAAATCCTTCCCCGAGCCCAAGTAGTAGAGCAGCCGAAGTGGCCCATGAAGTCGGCTTGTTTACTTGTTGTTACTCTGACATGTGGGGTCATATTATCTTTGCACCAGAGGCCAACGTCGGACACGATTCGAGTTGTTTCTTCTCTCTCTTCGATGTCGTACGTGCAGTAAATGTACACCAAGCCATATATATATGTTGATGTTGGAGTAGGACGAATTGAATTAGATCTTTGTTTGTAAGCTTGGATTTTTCATTACGCAAAAAGTTGAATGAAAAGCAAAACAAGATTCTTTGACATGAACATGATACAGCTAGATCATCAGTGCAAGCAAACAGCATCTTCATCTTTCGTTTAAAGGAGAAAGCTCCAGCATCTCAAATTCTCAACTTTCTCAAATCTGTATACCTGTATTCGTTTGTAGATGTCCGTATCTGTTGGTCTTATTCCCGTTGGATCACAGGATACCCGTCCCCACCATGTCCTCACGTGTCCTTGTTCAACTGGTGTAGGGATTTTTGTGGGACCCAAAACCCTATCCTCCGACGTGGCAAGTCCCAAGCCACGTCCACTTTTCTTTTTTCCCATTAATCTTCCTGGAAGAGTACTGCTAGTCCGCCATTGATCGTTTACGTGGACGGAGATGAGCCTAGCACCACTATCAATGACAATGATCAACAGTGGATCAGAGTTGCAATAGTGCAATTGTAGCTTTGTGAATGTATATATCCGTGCAAAAACTATTCATTCCATGGTTCAGATCACCTTGTCTTCATCAACACCAAGTCTGATGCTGATGGCACGTACTAGTGAACATGATCTGTTGTTTATTTTGATGGACAAAGTTACCATCATCAAGATGGAAGCTAGCAGAGAGTAGTTATCAGAAAGTTGAGATCAGTTGCAGGAAATGGAAACTGAAGAAGAGAACATCGGCAAGATGCAAGTAGCGGCCGATACACGACTTGCTGACCAGAACGCCTCTACAACCATGCAATTTTGGGAGCTATACTGCTATTATATAGTCCACTTGTTGTTATTACAAAAAGGTAGAGTTTAATACATAACAATGAAATGACATGGAATCTCTATAAATCCGATCAACGAGGATCAGATATTCAGATCACAGCAAATCTTTCCTGCCTGCTTTTTGAGAACTTATTACCAGTTACAAGAATTGGTTGCCATGTCCCGGCCGCTCACTGCCTTGCTCTTGATGCAAGCTTCCACCTCCAACGGAGACATCTCTTCTTCTCTTGTACCGGTCTCTGCTCCTGCTTCAGCTTCTGCATCCATGGATCGGACAAGCCAGTGGTATGTGTACCAACCTCTGATGAATTCTTGCTCTTAATTTGTCACTCTTTCATCTCAACTCACCATCTCCTTCTTCCATCCAAATCGATGCAGGGTCTCGTCGCCGGACATCCCTGCCGATCTTCTCATCCGGATAGCCAACGACGTCTTCCCTCTCCATAAGGTTATTTTTCCTTTTCTCCTTTTCACTCCACCTCTTCTTCAATTTGTTCTTCAAGTTCTAAGAACAAGAACAGACTCTGTTTTGCTCTGCTTTTGATCAAACTCTGACGTCCACAAATCTTCTTCCTTTTCTACTATGTGCTACCAGGCGGTGATGGTGCCCAAGTGCGGCTACATCAGCAAGGTCGTCGCAGCGGCGCGCGGGGGACCCACGGCCATCGTCGAGCTCGACCTCTCCGCGCTGCCCGGCGGCGCCGACGCCTTCGACAAGGCCGCCCGCTACTGCTACGGTGCCAACTTCGAGATATCCTTGCGCAACGCGGCCGCGCTCCTCTGCGCCGCCGCCTTCCTCGACATGCAGCCGGCGGACGGCGGCCTGGCGCGCCGCGTCGAAGACTTCCTGGCCAAGGTCGGCCTCCGCACTCTGCCCGGCGCCGTCGCCGTGCTGCGGTCCTGCGAGGTGCTCCTCCCGGTCGCCGAGGAGATCGGCGTCGCGCAGCGATCAGCTGACGCGATCGCGCTCAGGATCTGCAACGAGGTGCTGTTCCCGACAAGGTCGCCGCCCGAGTGGTGGACGGCGGAGCTCGCCGCCCTCTCGCCGTCGTCCTTCCACAAGGTCATCGCGGCGCTGCGCTGCCGCCGCGCGGAACCCGAGGTGCTTATCGCCGCGGCCACCGCCTACGCCGAGCTCTTGCTAGCCGAAGTGCTCGCCGACGGCCATGCTGCCGATCACTCCCGGATGCACCGCGCGCTTGTCGAGTCCGTGGTGGCTGTGCTCCCTTCCTCGGACGACGCGCCCCTCCCCGCCGAGTTACTGTGCCGCCTCCTCCACGTCGCCGTCACCATCGGCGCATCCGCCAAGACGTGCCGCGACCTGGAGCTCCGCGTGGCGGCGGTGCTCGACCAGGCCACCGCGGGCGACCTGCTGACCGTCGCGCTCGACGGCGCAGGTGAGCGCGTCCAGAACGTCGACACCGTGCGCCGCATCATCACCGCGTTCGTGGAGCGCGACTCGGCGTCTTCGGGCGGCGCGAACGGGCGGAGCCGGAGGGCATCACTGAGCGGAGCAGGAGCGCTGCAGGGCGATGGCGCGATGCAGACGGTGGCGAAGACCGTGGACGAGGTCGCGGCGGAGATCGCGACGGAGGAGTCGCTGCCGATCTTCAAGTTCGTGGGGCTCGCCGGCGCGGTGCCGAAGGAGGCGCGAGCGACGCACGACTGCCTGTACCGCGCGGTGGACATCTACCTGAAGGCACACCCGGCGCTGGACGAGATCGAGAGGGAGAAGGTGTGCAGCGTGATGGACCCGCTGAAGCTGTCGTACCAGGGGCGGCTCCACGCGTCTCAGAACAAGCGGCTCCCGCTGCAGGCCGTGCTGAGCGCGCTCTACTACGACCAGCTCAAGCTCCGCAGCGGCGGCAATGGCGGCGGAGACGAGGGCGGCGTGGGGTGGGACGCGTATGGCAATGGCGTGATGAGGTCGTCGGCGGCGGGGTCGGCGCGGAAGCAGGCGAAGGAGGAGGCGTCGCTGGCGAGGGAGAACGAGGCGCTGCGGTCGGAGCTGGCGCGGATGCGGGCGTACGTGTCGGGGATGCAGCAGCGGAGCAAGGGGAGCGGGTCGTCGTCGAGGGGGAAGAAGGGGATGGCGAGCTTGTGGTTGCGGACTTTGAGCCGGCTGAACCCGTTCAAGGCCGGCATCTGGGCCAAGGACACGTCGACCATCGCCGACAAAAAAACGGGCGCCATGCATTCCGTCAAGCCCAAGAGGAGGAGGTTCTCCATTAGCTAGGCTAGCTTACGGATGATCCATTTCATCTCGTGCTAGCTAGTACATGGGTGTTGTCAATGAGTGTATATTGATTGGTTGGTTATTCGCAAGAAACATTACTGTTCTTGTGTAGTCTAAATTGTAATTAAGTTCGTATCCGCAAAAACGAACGAATACTTGGATTGGTCCAAACCATTGCTTGAATCTTGCAGGAATGCTATTCGACGCATACACGCTCGCGACGCATACTTTCGGTCCACGTCCATTTACAAAGTCAAACGCACACGTTTCCAGAAAAACCTTATATGTTTCTTCGGTCCTTACTCATCTCGTTTGTCGTTCCCCTCTCTTGCCTTCTCTGTTAGGGTGGGTTTCGTTACATGAAGTTTCTTAAAGCACAATCTGTACACGGAAAACGAAACGGTCCATTAGTACGTGATTAATTAAGTATTAGCTAAATTTTTTTAAAAAAAAGATTAATTTGATTTTTTAAGCAACTTTTGTATAGAAACTTTTTGCAAAAAAATACATCGTTTAGTAGTTTGAAAAGTGTGCGCGCGGAAAAAAAGAGTGGTGAGTTGGGAAGATGAGGAAAAGAACTCAGCCTTAGTCTTCACCATCTCTCCCATAGTGTCGACGCCATCCTCCCCCTTCCCCCTTTCATTCCCATTCAATTCACCTTTTGATTCTTCCTTCCATAGCGTCGAAGAAGACATTGACGATGAGGGCTACCCCACCGCCACATCTAGGGGAAGGAGCATCAGCAGGAGGAAGCTGTCACTTGGAAGGACAACGTCGAGGATGAAACGACGGCGGTGTGTGCCCACCTATCCTCGCAACAGCTTTGTCTTTGGCGCCATCAACAATGATTCATTCATTTTTCCTCTTTGTGAGTTTCAGATTTTCGGATTGAAACTTTTCGTGATTTTAGGATGAAAGTTTTAGATTTAAATTGAAAGTTTTGTGATACTAGGTTGAAGGTTTTAGAGTTTCATTTAAAAGTCCGTGCTCCATTCCATCCCAATTTGATCATCATATTTGCAAATGGCGTCAAGACCAAGGCAAGAAAACCTTAATTTTTCTGAAACTAAACCTCATCGATCCAGGTGCTATGTTAGGCATGCATGCGAGGTATGCATTACTCCTGTATAGATAAACGAACAGGCATGCAATGATAACATTTACTTGTGGACACATGAACGAACTAACATGCAACAATGTTATTTATTTTTGCACAAATAAACGTATAGATATCAATTAGATGATGATTAATTTGGGTTGACCTAAAAAATCTTAGGTGACGATAAAGGTGGGATGGTGTTGATGCAAAAACACGGCAGCCTGAGAAATTTGCTTTACTCCAGTGCAGGTGTCACGCCCGAAAATTTTCTCAAATTTTCAGACCATTTTGTGTATTAAGTCTCTGTCCAGGCATCAACCAGGGTACACAAAACGACAAATCAATAAACAGATCCAAACGTAAATAAAGCGATAAATACTTACAACAGAGATACTTGGTCCTCACACCAAAAAGAAAACAGCAGCGGAAAGAGACGATCCTAGCGGGGCTTCAGCTCCACTCCACAGGCAAACTCAACTGGGGTCTGAGCCTTGGTCCTCTAACTTTATCTTCAACTCAGAAGTACTAAACTTCTGAAAAAGGGGAAAAATAGCAAGATTGAGTACAACCACCGTACTCAACAAGCCACACCAATGATGCAAACATGCACAGGGGAAACAAAGGGAGGCTTGTGGCTATTTGCAGAAAAACGGTTGAAAACCTTTACATTTTAAAACAGTAAAACAGTTGTTTAGTTAAGACAATATTAAATCTCCACTGAACAACGCTACAACCACGTTGAACAGGCCCAACCATTCCACCTGAACTACACCAGTTCATTAAGTCAAATTAATTAAGCATGTGGGACTAATCACGGTGAATCTGGTCGATCGCCCATAACCGCGGGCACGGCTACTCGAATAGTTTTACTCTGATCAGAGGTGCGCAACTGTACCCACAAGACACGATTCCACACATGTTACCATGCCCCGAAGTATCACCACGATACTGCAAAGGGGAAAATCGTAATAAGACCTTTCGCTTAACTCCTCCTAACCAAGCGCACCACACCGCAGGTTTCGCCCCCACCCCTCAAAAGGCAGTGGGCAGCCCCCCCTCGTGCCTTGGTGAATCCGGCAGCCAAGCAACCGGTATATCCCCGGCCGACTCAACTCCATCACGCCCACCCTTTCCGGGGAACGTCGGCTAGGAAAGAGCTATGCTACGAGTCCAGCAGTTGCCCATTCTTGCTTGTGGTAAGCACTGTTATTCTTCCAGGGTTTCCCATGAACCGGTCCTTAATTGCCATGGGTGCGACCAGCAAAATCATGCACCCACAGCCCACCATTAAGTCATATTTTAGTTGGATAATTACGACCAATGAAACATGGTCCGGTGTCTCGAGCGAACCGCTCGTTAGAAGCTAATTGTAAACAGTGTAATTATCCCATTAAATGAGCTAGTGGTAATTAAGCATGGCTAAGCATATATAATTCTAGCAAAGTCAACATAAGTGACTCACACTAGTCAGATTATCACCCAAGGTTAACAAAGGACGGTATAACAAGTAAACATGGCTCAAGCGGACGGATAGGTAAACCCAATTCCCATGTAATTAGCAAAACATGCACTTTATTTGCAAACGTAAAACATTTCGTAAAATAGGTACAACACACTCAAGGGGAATTGTATGACTTGCCTTGCTTCTTCAAACAATCTTCCGGACTCTTTCCGCGCGAACGCGAACTTCCGAAACGGCGAAATCTACACGTTGGCACGCAAAATGAGGAAAAACTCTAATAAAAACCAAGTAAACAATACATAAAAAGTAAACAAACATGTAGAGCTCAATTTTAGATGAATTTTGCAAGTTGAATGACTCAATTTGGAGTTCGTATGAATTAGATATGAATTTTAGAAGTTTTGAGCCATTTAAATGAATTTTTGGAAATTAAATCGGTTTATTGCGTAATTATTAATTAATTTTGCAGAGAAAAGGGCTACGCTGACAATTGGCGCCGGAACGGCGGGTCCCACGTGTCAACGGGTCAAGGGCGGACAGTCCACGGTGGACCAAGTCCACGCACGCACGGGTGCGGACGAAACGGAGAAGGTAGCGCCGACGTGGACGCCAACGTGGCGAAGCCGCGGGCGGCCACGTGGTCTAGGTGTGGATTAGAGCAAACAAAGGGGGCCCACGTGTCGGCGACACATGTGTCGGTGAGCAGGAGAGAAAAAGGAGGTGGAATGGACTTTGCAGGGGAAAGGGGAAAATTAGGTTGAGAGGGAGGAAAATTGGACTTGAGGAGGTGAGCTGGATTTTCTCGGGAAAAACTTAAAAGGGCCGAGGGACATGAAGTGGACTTTTCGCGAGAAGATGGGCCAATCGGGCCGAGCGGGGTGATGGGCCGGCCTGAGAAAAAGGGAGGGGGACGCAAAATAGACTTTGCGGGGAGATGGGCCAATCGGCCCGACGGCCGCTGGGCCGGAGGGAGCGGTGGGCCGGCCCGGAAGGAAAGAGCCGACCTCTAGGCCGAGGCGGGCGGCTAGGGTTCGGCCGAAACCCTAGCCGACCCGGTGAGGGCACGGCGGCGGCGGTGCGACGGCGTGCTGCCACCGGTGGCAGCGGCGGCGGCACGGGCGGCGGCGCGCACAGCGGCGGCCGGGAGAGGGGAAAGGAGGGGCGGCGGCGGTGCTCACCGGCGGTGACGAAGGAGGCGGCGGAGCTCACCGGCGCGACGAAAACGACGGCGGCGACAGCGCTAGGGTTAGGGTTTGGGGGCGGCGGCGGCGGGGAAAACGAGGAGGGGCCTCGGGGGGGGGGGAAATAAAAGGGCGGCGCGGCGGGAATCCCGCCGGAAACCGCGGCGGCGTGGGCGGCGCGGCGGCCGGCTGAGTCGGAGACGACTCGGTCGCGGCCCCCCCGCCAGCGGGCGCGCGGCGCGGGGAGCTGGCGGCGGCTCTCGGCCAGCCTTGGGCCACGGCCTCGGGCCGGCCCGAGAGGAGGAGGGACGCGGAGGCGGCGCGGGCGCGGCCTTGGGCCGTCTTGGGCCGGTCCGAGGGGGAGAGGAGGAGACGCGGGCCGCACGGGAAGGAGGGCATGGGCCACGGGGAGGAGAAGACGGCCCAAAACGAAAAAGAAGGTTTTTAAATTGTTTTTCTATTAATTTAATTGATTAACTGATCTTTGTGACTTTAAAATTATTTCTTGAGCTCCAAAAATTCACGAAAAATTTTGGGGAGTACTTTAAGGCACAGAGAATATTACAAAAATATTTCCGGCCATGATTTTTAAAGGAAATTTTTGATTTCCTTGCTAATTTCACTTGTTTAATTACTTTAATTTTTTATTTAATTTCTAGAAAATGTATTATTAGGTAATTTTTAATCTCGATCGAAAATTGGGGTGTGACAGCAGGTCCAAATCTTAGAATCGAGTTCAGAGCGTGCCAGTTGATTTGATCCTGCAACCAACAAGATATACGATAAAACAGGTTAAATCTACGATAGCCGATTAGCTGATAAGCCGATGACATACCGTATAGAACTAGCCGATATGATAAGCTATGAGATAAATAAGATTAATTAAACCCTAAATAGGTTCCATCGGCTATAGACGTGATCAAACATATAATCTATGAATAAAGAATATATCTAATTAAGCACTAGCCGATGACACCATACTTAGGTTAAAAACTGGATATTGTATTGGTTAATACTCTAAAACAACCTTATACAAGAATATCAAACTAAGTAAATATATCGAGACAAGCTTGATATATTTATCTAGTATGATATCCTTGTATAAGGGACAAATATAACATAAAAAGTATAATTAAAGAAACTTAAATCAAATTAGATAGTTATATTAGATAAAATTGGCTAAAACTCCAACGAAACCCTTATTGTAATCAAGAAACAAACTAGAGATTATGGTTCTAATCATGAATAGGGCTGATACAACATGAAGTGTAAAAAGAAACATAACACCTAGACAATCAAGTCTTTGAATATTTTTCAGGGTGGTAGATACCTTAGCTAATCTAAGTTAATCAACTGATTTAACCAAGACTGACAAAACCTTCGGTAAGGCTTGACCGATACAAGTAAATTGAGCCATCGATTTATATTAGCTAAGTTATGTGGTAATTAACAAGCCATACCTCCAGTTGAAGATCGAAACCGATGCCCAACTCGAAGCAAGAACTTGTCGAAAAATAAAAAGAAAATTGTGACGATGCGCCTAAGGTGTTTATTGAACTGATGTTGTTTTTTACAATATCTCGGGCTTATATTTATACCCATATACACAAACCTTGTTCATACCGGATATTATTTACAACTTGCCTAAACAAACAAGTTCTAGGTGAACTCTTACCATAAAATTATAAAGGAAACTAACTCTTATTCCTAATTAATAGATACAATCGTCTCTCCCGAACTCAATTACTAATTGGCAATACCTTCAAGTTCTTTTTCGAAACCAGCATGAACTGAAGTTACCCATACCGCTTAACCGAGTCCAATTTATATTACCTATATGGGCTATCCGAGTCCGATTCCATATCGGTCGATACGGCTTCAGTCGATACGATGTTTGTTCTTGGAAACCACCTTATCCCTTTAAATCCGTCTCGAATCCAATCTTGATTATCGGTGCATATCTTACCAAATTTTGCTGTTAACAGACGGAAATAGTATGATTTTGATTAAAGTTTCAAAATTTTCAATAAAAAGTATTATGATTTTGAGACGAATGTTTCAAATGAATTGGACGTTTTTTCTGATTTTGAGAAGCCAGATTGGAGGCACAATGAAAATTTTAATTTAAATCATCCACTGTGTAGATTGTGCTTTGGAATCGGAGTCCAACTCCCCCTTGGAGCGAGTAGGGAGGCTAGCACTTCATGAAGTCGAATTAGTGAGGGGACGCGCCACTTGTGTGTTGCCACGAATGTGCGCCAACTAGCGACCCCTCAATCTTGAGTATGTCTCCTGTCTTCACCGAAGAACTACATACCTATCCGTGCGGCCGAATTGTCTTAGGCCAAAACGTGCCACCCCATGAACGATGGTATTAGCATGTCACAGGCACGTCGGCCTGTGGCCGTGCCGTGCTTGCAGCCCAATCATGGGACCAGCACGGGGAGATCACCATCTTAGGAACCCAGATACATCAAAATTTGGTAAAAAAAATGAAATAAGTTTACTTTAGATCCCTCCAGTTATTGTTGAGTGTGAGATTTGTCCTTGAACCGCAATACCAGATATAACGTGTCTCTCAACTTTCAAAACCCCCCACCGTCATTCAAACCGTCTTGAGACCTTAATTGTACTGGTTTTTGAAAGTTAAGGGACACGTCATATTTGCTATTGTGGTTAGGGATGAATTGTAGACTCAGCGACAATGGAGAGATCTGAAGTAAACTTATTAAAAAAATTCTTCTCTACTAAAGACTAGCTACCGAAATCCGCTTGGGCCACCACGTTGGCTCAGCAAAAAAATTGGCCAGACGTGCCGGGCAGCCCGTTTGTGGGAGTGAGTGGGACCCACCTGTCGGTATCACTCTCATAAGAGCGGGGAGAGTCGGAGCGTTGACCACCGGCGTTGAAAATGGAAGCGCGCATGAATCGCATGTGCCCCGTCCCGTGGAGCTGGAGCACGACGACGCCTCGCCTCCCGCTACTCCTACTCATCGCCCTCGCCTCCGACATGGAAGACGCCCGCCATCACCACTGGCCAATGGTGGAGCGCCGCGGAACTCACCTCTGGGCCTCCGGCCGCCCCTTCATCATCAACGGCTTCAACACCTACTGGCTCATGTCATTCGCCGCTGACCAATCCACGCGCCCGCGGGTCACCGCAGCCATCGCCGAGGCCGCCGAGGCTGGACTCAACGTCTGCCGCACCTGGGCCTTCAGCGACGGCGGCCACCGCGCGCTGCAGACGACGCCCTTCCACTACGATGAGGAGGTCTTCCAGGTGAGGTCACCTATCGACTATCGTGGTGGTTCTCTGGCCGTGAGCATGCATGGTCAGCACGCCAACTGTTTGATGAAATGCGTGCTCGAGGACCACCTGTCGTGCCTGTTAGATCATAGGACAGTTCCATGTTTTGTCCTTTGATTTTGGCAATCTTGTGGTGTGCACGGCAACCATTCGATGATATGGATGTTTTGTTTGCATGCCAGGAGAAGTTTTCATGTGACACTCGCCAAAAGTTGCTCCTTTATTCCCAACTGGATGCCTATCATAGACTGCTCGTGTCAAATTCTCTGCACTGTTTTTAACACTTCGATCTCTGCCATTTTTGGTCTTCACGTTACTGAGATCTGGTTCCCATGCCTTTCTTTTTTTTTGTCAGGCATTAGACTTCGTGGTCAGCGAGGCAAAGCAACATAACATGAGGTTGATACTGTCACTTTGTAACAACTGGGAAGATTATGGAGGAAAGGCACAGTATGTGAAGTGGGGCAAGGAGGCTGGCCTTGATCTTAGTTCTGAAGACGACTTCTTCTCTGACCCAACAATTAAGAGCTACTACAAAGCTTTTGTTGAGGTAAATATTATGCTTCTATCCCTGCATGAAATGACTGGCATCAACTAGTAATTATCGTTGCAAAAATTGTTTTTTCACTATTATTTCTATGATTGTGCCATTGTATTGTACACATAACACAATTTGAACATCATTCACTTAGGCTGTCGTGACAAGAATAAACACAATCACAAATGAAGCCTACAAAGATGATCCTACAATTCTCGCCTGGGAGCTGATTAATGAGCCACGTTGCCCTTCAGATCCATCCGGTGTTACTTTGCAGGTCCTCAATCTTTTTTGTTGTGGTAAAGTTTGTCTTCCATGCTCTGTTTGGCTGCAATGCATTTTGAGGACAAGGGTTTATTGTAGGCATGGATAGAAGAGATGGCATCTTATGTGAAGTCTATAGACCCTGTGCACCTCTTGGAGATTGGTATCGAAGGCTTTTATGGTCCATCCACTCCAGAACTTCTTCCTGTTAACCCAGATGAGTATTCAGGGCATGCTGGAACAGACTTCATCAGGAACCATCAAGCGCCTGGAATTGACCTGGCTTCTATTCATGTTTATTCTGATACTTGGTAAATTCTCACACCCAATTTCATGTTATTAGTTACATAGCTGAGCATCTAACAAGAGATGAATTTAATGTTTTATTGAAATGTAATCTATTATCATGACTGGACTGAGATCCTTCCCTAGGTTGCCTCACACGATAGAGGAAAATCACCTTCAATTTGTGAATGTATGGATGCAACAACATATTAATGATGCAGCCAATTTACTTGGGATGCCAATTGTGGTTGGGGAGTTTGGGGTATCAGTTAAAGACGGGAAGTTTGGTAACGAATTTCGTGAAGCTTTCATGAAGACAGTTTACACAATTTTCTTAAGTTCTTGGAAGGGAGGAGTAATTGGTGGAGGCTGTCTTCTTTGGCAGCTCTTCCCTGAAGGAGCAGAACATATGGATGATGGTTATGCAGTTATTTTTGCAAAATCACCATCGATGTTAAGCTTACTTTCAAATCACTCAAGCAGTCTGGAATATTGAGACTCGAAGTAGTGTTTCCCTTTGTATATGATAGTGTCTGTTTTACTATATTTGTAAAGCAAAGAACATTTCTGTAAAGTCGAACAAATGTTTTAACTTTAACTTGTAAGGCCCTAATGCCGGTCTTCCATTTTTAAAAAGACAGCATGATGTCATGCAAATGAAAGATAGATGAATATTCAATGTTTAAATGCAATTCCTTCCTTCCATTATGCACTTGAGTAGCCTCAAACTTGTTGTTTGTACTGACACCTGTATATCTTTAACTTTTTAATGATATGCTGATCTAAAATGGAAATACAAAGCTGACTTGAGTTCCATGTTTGCAGATTAGAGTGCAATTGTTTTTCATTAACTTTGCTTTGCTTGCAACCTGCCACCCTAATACCATGCAGACATGCCATGATCTCCTGAGGAGCATGATTCACAAAGATGTGGCTCTAAATCAGTTAAAGTTGTTGTGTATATGCAGTGGTACAATAATTTGGAGAAGTCTCCTTGGATGTTTGAGCTGTATGCAGATTTACATCATAGGGATTTGACTATTAGATTAAAGAGCTGTTCTGGTGCTGAAAAAAAGGGGCTATGATCCGTATCTATTTCCAAAACCTCACTGGGTGGCCACTTCTTGATCATGGAATCTTGTTGCTGAGGGTCCAGCATGTTGTCACGTTCTGCCTTTATGAAAACCCGTTTGATTCGATTTAGTCTCTCATCGTCTCCTTCAAAGCTTGCAGTGCTAATAGCTGTCACAGGCCATGGACGCATCAGCATTGAAGCGAGTACTGATTCCTGGCCAGATAAAAACAGGTATGTATAAGTATATCTGTAATCAAAGTTTACTTCTTCATTTGACTACGATGTTTAGTTGTTGGGGAATTGGTTTCTCAAGAAATTTGAATGGGGAATTATAATATTTTTCCAGGAATTAGCTATAATGTATTATGATAATACCAGGCTCAGATTGCGTTGACAAAATCAGTAATTATGTTTTTGAGGCACATTGCCCAGTGTCACCTAGCTGAGTATGTGCACTTCCACCCTTAGATATTTTTCCATTCTTTTTTTTTGACAAGAAGATATTTTTCCATTCTTGTTTCTCAATCCTCTAAAATACATTATGATATAGCCATATGGTATAATACCTCTTCAGGACTCTGTTGGGATAATCGATCTCTCTGGAATTCTGGTCTCAGGGCAGCAGTTGTTGGAGGATCATCTGCTCCTGTGCCGAATGTCAAATCGATCATATTCTCAGGCAATGTTGGTAAACCCTGTTAAACATTATTATTCAGAGGTTGCCTTTAGTAGTACATAGTCCTATTAGCTTATAATTATGATATGCGAAACGAAAATAACAGAATATTGAACAAAGAAACACATAAATTATGCTCATGAACATTACATCTTTCTTATCTTCGTCAGTTTGAAGTCCAAATGGTAGCATCGTAGCTGCCACAAAAATTGCTTGTCTAATCCTGTCAACGAATTGGTGCATTGCATGAATAAGACTCAGCCCTCCTGTACTATGTCCAACCAGAATCACCTGAAATTAGATTGAGTTGAGTTAGCTACGTAAACCAAATCTACCTTTGATCTGTATCTGCAATTAACATGTTGCAATTTTGATAGTTTTTCCTTATGTAAGCTTCGAGACTACCTTAGCATTTTGTAGGCATTGAAATTGAATGTGTAGTGAATTTCTAATCAACATAAATTTTACCACTTCAGGTGAAGATACGAATCAATGTAGATCTGTTCTCTGTAAGGTGTTTGATTCAGCGTTGTTGTAAATGCAAAGAGCACTGACATTTAATACAAACAAGTTCCACCTGAAACTAGCATAACTGTGGCCTTTCATTTAGTCCAATTTCTCCATTTTGTTGAAAAATGCATGGAACAATTATCTTTTGATCATTTCCATGGAAATGTGGTGGTATGCTAACAGTAATAACATGCCGCTTAGGTTGAACTAGATGGTCTTATAAGTTAATGTAAATTGCATGAACACACGAGAGATGTACCTTCTCATCCTCTGGTATGGCTGAGATGAGGTCCAGGAGCGGCTTGTCATACTGCTCAAATGATCGAACCGTGTTGGGGTCGGTAGGGTCAACACCAGCTCCAGCAAGGTCTATGCATGTTACTAGGTAGCCAGAGCTCTCAAGGAGCCAACGAAGCTTGAACCAACACCAGGCCCCATGTCCTTCTCCATGAACAAGCACAAAGTGCTCCCTTGCCATGCTCATTTGGGCTCTGCGTTTGGAGGCCAATTACCAAAGGATGGAGGGGAATTATTTGATAGATACCCGGCAGGGCAACTGCATTTGCACTGTCAATTCCAAATGCCAAACCAAGCAGGTCGTCCAATGGATTCTATTTTAAATGATCGTCTCATAGGAGATGTCTACATTTCTGGCATGTAAAGTGGCTGAAAATATGTAACATGCAGGAAATAGCGTACGGACCAGCTTGTTTTTCTCCCTGCATTGTGCTTGGCCTTTGGCCTTTTTTCCCTGATGGACGAACTAACTTATCGAGGAGGTATTCTTTTTTTCTTCTCTTGCTATTTTTCTCCATAGATGTATGTTCGTTATGATAAAAAAAACTCCCCAGAATACATATCCTGTTATTATTCCTGTACGCATATTTTCCCTGTGATTAGGTCCATGTTAATGTACACTAATTTGAGCGTACATTTTGAGGTGGAAAAAACCACTAGACCCTTGTTGATTTGCATGGTAACTGTCTTAACTGACATGTAAACATCACATATTGCAGAATCGTTTAGGACAAGTCGTTGGCGATCAGTAGGTACATCATGCAGCAGAGAAGTATCTTCTAGCTTGGAATGTGAATATGCATGGTGCCGTGCGGTCACAGCGACTTGAGGATGAGGGTGAAGAGAAGCTCCGGCTCGGAGAAGAAGGGGCTGTGGTCGGTGTCCATGACCATCACCTCGCTTGGTGGCCACCGTCGGATCATTGCCTCCTGCTGCTCTGGCTTCACCATCTGGTCGTTTGCCGTCTTTATGTAGACGCGTCGAACCCTGTTGATGACGCTCTCAACTCCTCCATCGTTGCCGGTGAACCTGGCCGTGCTGAGCGCCGTTGGCCATGGCCGGAGAAGAATGGAAGCAAGCGCAGAGTCCTGAAGAAACACATCAACCATGCAATCCTTGTGCAAACCATTCACAGATTCACTGATGCAATTCAAAAGACCATGTAGCTTACAGTAGTACATACCTCTTGGGGGCTTTGTTGATAGAGAATGATGCGTTGGAACTCCTTTCTTAATGCCACAGCTGTAGGAGGATGATCAGCTCCCAGACCAAATGTCAGGTCATACACATCTCCGTGCTCGGATAAATCAGGTACACCCTGTTAATTTTCAAATCAATTTTTTCAATGAAGAACATACATATGCTACTACTGTAGTCATTGCAAAGTGGGAAGATGAATCACATCTTTGATATCTTGTTCAGTCTGGTAGCCGAACTGAAGCATGGTTGCTGCGATGAAGATTGCCTGCTTAATTCTGTCCCCAAAGAGATGCATTGCATGGACAACGCTTAGACCTCCTGCACTGTGTCCAACCAAAATTACCTGACAAAGAAGAGAATTGTGCATCAGTTTAGATGGTTGACCGTTGACGTAAAACATATTGATCTGAAGTTGGACTAGAGTAAAAGATGTTGATGGAACACTGAACCATAATCTGAAATCACCTACCTTCTCGCCTGCCGGTAAGCTGGCCATGAGGTTAAGCAGCGACGCAGTGTAGTCGTCGAAGGAGCGGACGTCGTTGGGATCGACGAGGCTGCCGGCCGCGCCGGCGAGGTCGACGGCGGAGACACGGTGGCCGGAGTCTTGGAGAAGAGAGAGTAGCCTGAACCAGCACCAGGCGCCATGGCCGGCGCCGTGAACAAGGACGAAGTGCTCCTTGCTCCTGCTCCTCTCGGAAAAATCGTCGCCGGCGTCCATATGCATATTTGTCACAAGTCGCAACCTGACACGCTTGATTGTTTGCTCCTGTGTCTCTACTCCTGTGCTGTTTATATACTACGTCATGAACTCAAGATACTTTTCAAATGACAAGTGGATGAAAGCTGGCTGCCATGGATTTGATTGCAGCTGTCAAACATCACCTGCATATTAGATGGTGCTTCTGAACCAAACACATACTTACATTCTTATATATTCTGATTTTTTTAATCAAACTTTTGTTAATTCGTGTTACATATGGCCGTAAACTTACGGTAAATACTTTTGTATCCGTTTTGCTTGTTTTTACCTTATTTGTCGGTCACCTTTGATTGGAGATTTCGCCAACACATTGATTGATTCGTTTGTAAGAAAAAAGGAGTAAGACTTTATACCTTGTGTCAACCCCAACTCAGGGCTACTAGTAGAGTGTAGAGCTTAGCCTTTTTTTTTCTTTTTCTGCAAAGTCAATCGGTAGATCAACCCCTGAATCGAGAACTTATAATAAGCATATTACTACATAAAAATATGGAATTATGCCAAATAAAATATGGATAGACATGCAAGTATGCAACTCCAAGGTATAAATTAAAGTACTACTAGTATTTGTGTTTTATGGACGCGGCCAGCAAGGTCCTTGCTTTCCTCCGATGAAACAGTAGATGTAGAGCTGATTGGTTTTAATTTGTCAGGTCAACTTGCTCTTTCTTACACGTATATACTACTACTACCCAGCTTACTACTGACTACTGAGACGTTGATACTGCGTCATACTATCTCATCGTTTATATCAGATGGCGACGACACAACGAGATAAACGGATCTTTCATCTTGACTTTGATCATCGTTTCATCTCTGCGATAAGAAGATATATTGCAAGAAACACGACACATGCCCGAAAGTTGGACTTAGTTTAGCCCAACATGCATATGCTCTAGTAGTAATTGTCTTTGGCCCATTCGGCCTGATAGGGTTTAATGGGCTTGGCTTGGTCAGCAATTTGAGGCTGGAATTACAAGGGCCCAATTAGGCCAGTTCCATTTCAGAGACATTATTTGACATGAACTAGCTAGCTAAGTAGTACCCACTGAATAGAATTAATTTCCTTTACGACCAAATGGGCAGGAACTAGCTATCGGATGTATGGTTGTAATGTCGTGCTCACCAAAATCTTGAGAAGCTAGAGTTGGTTAAGGACGTGAACAGTACGTACACAAACTTAATGAAACGCATTATTCTCCCACAAGCTGTACAAATTTAGTGTCGGCAACAACCTATCAATCATTCAATCGCTGTGATAAGAATAAACAAGAGAACAAGGAGCAGCAGGTCTACCATGCATGTCCAATTGTCCATAGGAATCAGCACGTGTGCCTACCATGCAGCTAATTCTAAAATGAGTTGGAATTTTGCTACTACTGAGTAAACTTAACTGTGAGATCTTTGTGTCCTTGAACTGCACAGAGAAAATTCATGGTCAGTAGTAGGCAGGTGAGTCTTGAGTCCCCATCACCATTCATGAGCATCATGTTTGTCCCGAAATTTTGACAAAATGACTCTTATAGAAATAAACCATGTCAAAAATTTATTTTAAAAATTAACCATCGGCTCAGCACCGCCAAGGTTTAACGCTTCAGCATCATGAATATTGATGCTGACATTTTATCTGATGTGACACAAATTTGCTAGGTCACAGGTGGTTAGTGTCATTATGCTTGGCGCTGAGATACAAACTATATAAAATGATATGCAGGACTGACTTGTTCACGTGTGTTCTGCTGGTGGAATGATAAGATGCTTTTGTTCGCAGCCCTCAAACCATGGTTCGAGTCTCCCTTGTGCACTCCTTTAAGAATATTTTTACCAATCCGGCTTCGTATTTTCTTTGAGAACTATACATTTTTGCTTCTTAAAATTTTTAACCATTAAATGTTATATACCATATGTTCGCATATTTTTATTATGGTATTTTTAACTCTAATTATAAAATTGAATACTATATATTTTATCTTGACACTTTCATCCTAATTTTTTCTTTAAAAATTACATGTCTTATATGTATTTTTCTTGTTCTAAACATAAAATTATAAAATGTTAAATACTGTGTACTTTCTGAAAGGGTCAATTAGGCCTAGAGGTGGGGTGAATAGGCTAATTTAAAATTAAAGTAAAAGTGGACGTGGAAGTAGACCTTTTTCGAAAATTCCGAAAATGGTTTTTCGGATAAGTCCGAAAATGATTTTCAAAAATTCCAAAAATTACAGACCAAGCGCAAATGAAAAGGAATGCTAGATCTAGCTGCCTACAACAAAGAGAAACTAGTACAAACAGCAACTAAACTAATAGCAGCATAAACAAGTAAAGCTAGAGGAGGGAGAAGGAGATTTCATCGAGGATCTCTCATAGTGAGATGTTTCCGAAGTTCGAATCCTTGAGGGGATTCTAGTCTCCGTTGAGGAGCTCACAAAAAGCCGGGAATTTGCTAACCCTTTTCTCAAGAGGTTGCACAAAACATTCCTCTTTCCACTAGTGGTATCTCTTCCCTTTCGGAGGTGAGATCCAACCTTTACAAACTTCTCTCGCTCAACCACAAGTAGATCGGTGGCTCAGGAGTGACACCTAACCGTCTAGGAGTCCTCAACCTCCAAGAGTAACAAATGATACAAAGATCTCTTGGGAAGTGAAATGAATGCTTACAAATCCTCACGAAGTCAACACAAGCACTCACACAAATTTGAATTCACAACTCTCACACACACACGAAATCCAAATCAAAGACCGGTGGAGTAGTAAATCAAGCAAGCAAGACTCAAAAGTGAATCTTAAGAGTAGCAAGCCAAGGACACGAAAATATTCAAGTCAACCAGCAGCTTGGGCTTGGAGAGAGTGAGGGGTATTTATAGCCCTCTCTCATATCTAGCCATTGAGTGCAATAATTGCACTTTTCGAAAATTCCGAAAGTCAATTTCAGACAAGTCTGAAAATATCCAGAACCAAAAATGGCCAAACAACGATTTTTGGAAATTATGAAAATCATTTTCAGACAAATCCAAAAATTTTCAGAACCAAGTTTGATCGCACAGAATTTTCGAAAATTCCGAAAATGGTTTTCAAACAACTCCGAAAACATCCAGAACCAAATCTCATTTTTCGAAAATTCCGAAAATCATTTTCGGACAACTCCGAAAATGTCCAGAACGGTTTTGGCCTTCCTGGTCATTTTTGGAAATTCCGAAAGTGATTTTCGGTCATGTCCGAAAATGACCAGTACCGACTTCTAGCTCCCAGACTTTTTTTGGAAATTCCAAAAATTGCTTTCAGAAATTCCAAAAAACACAGAAACACATCAATTAAGTTAAGAATCACTTTTTCAAAAAGATTTTTGAGCACTCAACTCATTTCTCATGATCAATGCATCATCCCCTTAATAGTACGACTTTCCTATCAATGCAAATAACTTAACATTTACAATTTACCCAAGATTTTCATTGCCGTTTTTCACACATCTTTATTCACAGGGGTGTTGCATCGAGTTATCCACGTATCCGGACTAATGTTCCTTCACTTAAACTCAATTTCAAACATTAGTCCTTACTCATCGGATTATCATTAATCACCAAAATAATTAGGGGCATAGATGCACTCTCACTTTCAAAATTTTATAAAGATCTTTTCCTTTTATGAATATATGTACTAATGCTATAAAATTTGTGTTCTCAAATTTTTTGTTCCTAAGACAACAATAAAATATTTTAGAAGTTAAAACTAAGAATATAATATATTTAATGTTTTAATTAAAGATTAATTATGTAGTAGATATTATTTTATATTTTAGATTAATATAAAATATTTTCACCAAGAATATATGTAATAGATGTAATTACAATTAAGAGTGGTAGTAAAAAAATCCTATGGTAATATAAGAGTGGTATTAAAAAAATCATGCAGACCTAGGATTCGAACTGCGACCCTATTGGTGCAAGGGCAAAGTCTCCTGCCACTGCACTAGCCGAGCAGATATGAGTAGCATTGAAAGTTTAATTTATACGTTCATAACTTAGCGGCAAGTACAGTGACGCTTACCACCTATGATCTAGAAAATTCGTGTCACGTCGGTTAAAATTTCAGCGCCAATATTTATGATGCTAAAATGTTAAACCTCAGCGCCAACCCTCTTAGCGTTGAGCCGATGCCGATGGTTCATTTTTAAAATAAATTTTTGACATGATTTATTTTTAAAATAAATTTCTAAAAGGGTCATTTTGTCAAAATTTCGGATGTTTGTCTCGTCCCCAATCAATAATACCTCTCTTCGTCTTCTCCACTGTCCTGGTCCTCGTTCCTCTTTCTCAACCTGATCAGGTCCTCATTTAGTCCTTACCAGATAGACCTACTTGAGCTACCCATTAATGCCCTTAGTAATCTTTTTTACATTGTGCTTGTCTTACAATTTTGCATATGGGTTACCTATACAAAGGTAAACTTGTTTAATCCTTCAAACCAACTGACACCAAACCGGTGGATCAATGTATTCCCCCAATTGCTTTACTTCTGTTATCAAATATACTATTCCTTCCATTTCATATTATAAATTGTTTTGATTTTTTAAAGTCAAACTTTTTCAGATTTGATCATGTTTATAGACAAATTTAGCAACATTTACAACATCAAATTAGTTTCATTAAATAATATTGAATATATTTTGATAATATGTTTGTTTTGTGTTAAAAATATTTTTTTCTATAAGCTTGATCAAACTTTTAAAAAATTAACTAGAAAAAAGTCAAAAGGACTTATATTATTATTATTATTATTAATTATTATTATTATTATCACTATTATTATTATTATTTCATAAGAATGCTCTACAGCTGGACTTTTATTGTTGCGGAGAGCCATATGTAGAGTTGAAATATAGCAATGGCCCGATTAGAAAACGACAAATGCCTGTCACTATGAAGAAGAATTATCTCTGGCAAGAGTGGCAACTCCCCCCAGCCAACAATGCAATTGAGCTTTAAGCAGTCAACTTGATTGCATGAGTCAACAAGGCAAGGCATTCCTTGTACTTAGGCTGAGTTTGTTGCTATGAGTTAAGACCTCATTTTTAGCACGTAAAACGGAACGACTCATTAACACATGATTAATTAAGTATTTATTAATATTTTTTTAAAAATAGATTAATATGATTTTTTAAAGCAATTTTCATATAAAATTTTTTTTGCAAAAAACATACTGTTTAGCAGTTTGAAAAACGTGCGCGTGAAAAACGAAAGAGATGAGTTGGGAAGTCTATGAAACGAACAAATACTTAGGCCAACGTTAGAAAGTTTAGATTTTTCCAACCGAACAAACAGATTAAAACCAAGAGAATTCTCTTGTTTGACGGGATACACACGGCGGCCACAACGCAACAGGTGAGAGATGCCAGTCAGCCTCATCAACTCATCGAGTGAGGCTGTGTTATTTTTCATATATATTTTTTAAAAAATTTAGTTAATATTTAATTAATTATATAATAATAATATATGCTTCGTTTGATGTGACAAAAAAAAAGAGATGTTTCCGAACACAGCCTGAGTCCAAGTAGTAACTAAGACCCTGTTTGTTTACAGGGGCTAATTTTTAGACCCTGTCACATCGGATGTTTGTACACTAATTAGAAGTATTAAATGTAGACTAAAAATAAAACCCATTCATAACCTTAGACTTTTTTGCGAGACGAATCTAATGAGCCTAATTAATCCATGATTAGCCGATATGATGCTACAGTAAACATGTGCTAATTATGGATTAATTAGGCTTAAAAAATTTGTCTCGCGAAATAGCACTCATTTATGCAATTAGTTTTATTATTGGTCTATATTTAATACTCTTAATTAGTGCTCAAACATCCGATGTGACATCGTCTAAAAATTAGCCCCTGTATCCAAACTCCACCTAACGCCCACGCCTGTGCGTGCGAGGACCACTCATCCAATCCATCATCTTTCTACTCCAAATCCATGTAAGAGAGACAGAGAGCTGTCTCTTTCCTTTCCTTTCCATTCCCCACACAAGAACAACACACACACGACACGAAGAAGAACAAGGAGCATATCAATCGAATTGGTCCTCTCTCTCCTCTCCAAGTCCACGCTGGCTGGGGGCTGGGCTGACTGCTCTTCCTTTCTCCTACCTTTGGTTTGGCTTGTCCATTAATGGCTCCCCTCCCCCTGGTATATTAACCTTCTCTTCGTCCCTCCTGCTGCTTTGCTTGATTGCTTCCCTTCCCTGTGCGCCCTGGCCGACAAAAGTCCACTTGTTTTCCTCACCTGCTACCTACTGTTGGTTCTTGCCTCTTTCTTTCAGGCCTCGCTCGGCTCAACAGAGGAGAGGAGCCAAAGGATGATCGAATCTTGAGTCACTACTTCCGGAGGATCTGAGCAACAAAGGTGCGATTTTTCCTTCTTTCTCGCATCTGTTTTCATTCCCCCTGAAATAACTAACTGTTCCTCTAGATCTCCAACTGTTCCGTCAACTTAATAATTAATCCATGTATCATCTATATAGTTGGATGCTTGGTAATTTGTGGGCTGACTTGCCAACCATTATTGATCCCTCAACTTCATCGAGTTTCTGTGGACTAATTAATTTATCCCCGAAATATTTGTTTTTTTTATTTTCTACTCCAGACCATATATATGCTACTGCTATGGTGTCCCTCATTAGATGCACCCAATAATTTAACTTGTTGCTTATGTAGATTGCTGCGCCTAGCATGTAAGAAACACGACCGTACCATTACCATGGAGTTCCTTTAATCCAATCATTGGAGCAAGCTGCCAGGAAATGGATCAGTAACTCAACAATGATGGATCCCATTTTGCCCAACTGCATCTAGTTTCTCTATATTTGACCAGCTGCTCAAGAAACACCATTTCCATGGAAGCTCCTAATCTCCGTTTCGTCAGATGCCCCGGATGCCTCCAGCTTCTTGTGGAGTACCCAACCATTGCTGTCTACCAATGTGGTGGCTGCGGTACTGTTCTTAGAGGTAACAATCACTTAATCTTCCTTTCAGTTTCCTCATTAGATATATTTCTGTTTCTCATGTACAGTATTGATGACTACTTGCATCTGTTGTGCAGCGAAAAATCGAGTTGCGCCAGCAGCGAATACTAATGCAGAATCCGGTGAACACAATGAATTTTCAAATAGTTCAACAGGGGATTCTCAGAACAATCAATTGATATGTACAGATGGGCAGAAAATTCCACCATCCTCCAATGCACAGCCTGGTGTGCTGCAGGAGAAGATTACCTTTGCTAGCGACGAAAAAACTATGTCCTCTAGCAATAGTATCGACTCCAGTGAGCATGTTAACATCGAGTGTTCCTTACTTGATGGGTATGCCAGCAATCATGATGTGAGGACTGAAGGCATAAATGATGAAGATAAAGTCACTGTGTCTAATTTAACTCTTGATTCAGTGAGGAAAGTAGAGAATGTTGAAACTGATGGAAATGAAAAAGGTTCCTTTACGGATGATGGGAGCATCAACAATGAAGTTGCTACCACCCAAAGCATGGTCCACATGGATGGAGCTGGTTCTGATAATAATTTTACAGAAGTACAGAGCGCAGCTGAGGGCAAGTGTACACTTAGCAATACTAATCTGGACTTCCAAGAGATAGTTGCACGTTGCCAACCTGATAACATTTCTGTTGGCACAAAAGAAAGAGTTCAGCCATATGAAGGTTTTCATGTTGAATCACATGAAGATCTGATTGAAGAATTGGTGAGGTCTCTTTCACTCAGTGATGATGAAGAAGACTTTGTCGATATAGCAGAAAACAGTGAACTTAATGATGCTTTACACTCTCAAATGGGCAGCTGCAGATTTTCATTGGGGAGCAAAATGAATGATGGCCCTCGAACTGATCCTCATGGCCGGTTGATTGAAGAATTAGAGATGTCTTTCAGTGATGCTGAAGAACCACTAGACCAAAATATTATGGTTTTCCTCAATGACATAGAAAAGCCTACTTTGCATGAGGTTGGTAAAGAAAATCACATTTTGGATGAGGATGGTAAAGAAAGTCACATTTTGGACGAGGATGGTAAAGAAAGTCACATTTTGGATGGGGATGGTAAAGAAAACCACATTTTGGACGAAGATGGTAAAGAAAACCACATTTTGAATGAGGATGATAAAGAAAACCTCATTTTGGATAAGGGTGGTGAGGAAAATCACATTTTGGATGCAGGTGGTGCTAATTCATATGAAGAAAGAGTATTGCCATTGGATGACGGGCATCTCCAACAAAGTGAGCTGGCTGCTGTTAACATGGCAGAAAAGGATGAGGGGCATCTAGAAGAAACCAACATGGGTAACCATGCTGAAGCAAACAGTGGAATTTTTGCTGTTCTTTCAAATTTGTCAAATGATAAATTTTGTGCCATATTGCCGCCTAGCTGTGATGGGAGAAAAGAAGAAAAATCTAACATACATAGAGGTAGAGAACACTGTCAAGGATTATCACTTGATTCTGTAGACTTCCGGTCAATCCAAAATTTTATCGAGTCTCAAATGGATGGGACCTCAAGTTCTCTTTCAAGTGGCTCTCCGAGTCATGGTGACCTGGAACATAATAGATCAAACAGATTCAAGAAAATTGATCAACTTGAGCGCCTGAGGAAGATGGATGATCTAAGAGATCAGTTAAATAGGCTTTCTAGCCAGAAAGGTTTGGAAAATAGGTACAAGAACAAAGGCCCTGGACTCCTTCAGGAGCAGAGTAGCTACAAACACCTTGAACGGCATCCTTGTGGTTTTGATGGTGATTCTATCCTGGGTTCTGATATTATCGATTCCTATTATAATCAAGGAAATGCACCAAGGTACCCACCACCAGATCCTTTCTCCCCAACTCATTCGCACTATCATTGTGGACATGGGCAACCCCATATCCCATATAACTGCAGTGCATGGGAGTTTAATTCATATTACCAGTCCTCATATGCGGGAAGTACGGTTCTTGAACACGAGTCACTTCGCTCGAGCTACAAGGAGCAGAAACGTGCAGTGAGGAAAAGCATTCTGCGGTCTCTATCTGGTGCTTCCCCATTTACCATCTGCAATGGCTGTTTCAATTTGGTTCAAGTGCCATCAGACATCTATGTATCGAAAAAGAAGATCGCTAAGTTCCAGTGCGGTCGGTGCTCCAAGGCTCTTGTGTTATCATTTCCCGCTACAAATAGTGAAGATACAAGGCTCAGGAAGGAAGTAAATCAGAACCTAAACAATCCTGTCCACAATAGTGTTGTTGGTATGGGGGGTGGCTATTCTTTTTCTGCTGAATGCTCACGAGGGGATCCTGTGAGCATAAGTGAAGAATGTGGAGGTTCAATCTCAAGGAGCTTCTCTGGTAGAACTAAACCAGCAATTGCTGCATCAGGAAGTGGAAAAAAAGTGTCAGATTCGGCACTTCATCGGCTCATGGGGTATGATTCAGCAAGCCAGTTGTTACGGCGAAGCAGAGTGTTTGACGATGGATATGACAGTTTTGAATCCATGGTGCCAGTTTCCAATAGAGTATCAAGAAGAAAGAAAATGTGAGATATTTCTGTAGCCTTTTGATTCCTACCAAGCAGGATAGGAAGGATCAGCAATTTTTTGATTATGTACAAGAAATGGACACCTTGCCTGCAAGTTATTATATTTTTTGTCTTTCAGAAGATTTTGGGCTTTTAATTCTGAAGTTCTTTGGTTAGTCATTCTTCAATCAAGGTACAGTAATTCGTTATTCTTGTTGTAAAGTTGTGTATATTTGGTGGGATAAGATTGTATAACAGTTATTCATGCCAGATGTTTGTTAATACATGCTGTTTCTTTACTTTGTAATTTTGTATACATTGGATGGGAGGCATTTTGCACACACCAAATAGAGCGGCACAATGAATACTTATGATGTTTTGTGTGAGTAAGTTGGACAGCACAACAAGACAACAACTCTGAATGTAACCATCATTTGTTAGTTGTAACGGACCATGTGGTTTGTCTTTGCATGAGACAATGAGATGCATCTGTTGCTGTCACAATAAAATGTCGACACGTTGTTTTGGTTATTGTTCTATTGCAAACCATGTACCAGAAAACAGGAGCGGTAGACACAAAGTTGTTTTGATTTGGCTTAGATCATGATGAGACGATTGGTACATGGAACTACTATGATTTCTTTGTTAATATTTCAAATACGTTTATTATGACGTGTCAACGTCGCATTGGGCGCTGGCTTCCCAAATCGCTCGGAGGGCAGCTAATCCAGCACCTTTAAGATATCTATTATTATTTGTAAAATGGAGATGGATGCTACATACTGGACCAGATTTTTCTATGTGATTGCAGGGTCAGCCATGCTGGTGACAGCAAAACAGGCAGTCGTTCCTAGTGGTTTCCGGCAGCATTGCACACTGGTAACATATACTTTGCTGGGAAAAGTTTGTCTCGTCTCTCTTACTATTAGTTTTAGCTGCCTGATTTTCCATTGCCGGTGCAGCGGCTAGAGCGGATGATCGATGGAAAATTAGGCTTCCAAATTTTTGTTTAAACTATGAAGAAAGCCCACGTAAATACGCGGACAATTTATTTATTATTTATAAAAAGAATACTAAAAGAAGTCTAACCTCACCATATTCACCATAAGAATCATATATTACCATATAATCGTAAGAAATACTTATATCATGAAATATATCATATAGACTTTCATATATACTAAATAATAATGTCTATCATATTCAAATAAAAATCACTTTTTCTTGGCTATATAAACTCGTCTATCATCATCCTTCGCAAACATACGAGTTAATATGTGTTTTGTTTTATTTTATTTTATTATAAATCTAATTTGCCTATCTTCAAAAAGCGTTTTAGTACCTAACTATCAAATTTAAGGTTAAGTTCTAAAGTTATTATCGGATCGGTTACTTATTTATTGTAAGCATGTTTCTCAAACAAAAACTGTGTGTGTTTTGCAAATACATGGCTAAGTCCACCAGATTAAATGAAAATCGACGGCTAAATATTTTGTTTTTTTCTTAGAATATTTAGGATTTATTAGAGTGCCACATGGCGGTCCAAGAGCATTTGTAGGGGTTGGATGTGGTGGTTTAAGAGGTTGGTCCGCGCGCATGCGCGGGTATCAGTATTGTTAATACATAAGAGTCTCTCTCTCTATATATATAGTTTGTTTAGAAATTATGACTCATAAACTAAGTACATACTAAAGGTCAAACGTATCAACAAACCATTTATAGACTTTGAATAAAAGATGAATTAAGGTCATATAACTTTTGAATTGACTTTTACATCCGATGAATAATAAACTGTCGCTAGTTAACTATCATACATAGTACACATACCGTGCATACCATGCAATATGGCTACAAGCAAAAATTTTGAAAATAAGGAACCCAAAGTTCTTGTAATTAAATTGCCTCGGGAGGGTGCATGATGCATTGACAACCAAATTTAGGATAGAGTAAAGGTTGGATTTTTTTCCTCTAGAAGTTCAACAATTTTATATTTTTCTCACCATTTAAAAGAACTTATTTGTTTGAAATATGACCTGGATTATATAAATTTAATTAGTACTAATAAATTTTGAAGTGTTTCATAATTGTATTTCTGTCATATAATTCGATTATATCGTGAATATAGTTTTATAATGTCAATTATAATCAATAAGTTATATGATTTACATCATCGGTACTAATAAAACTTAGTAAAAAAAATGTCTACTTAACAAAAAAATAGTTCGCCTAATTTGTTTTTTCAGTTCAAATTAGCACATATTCACCTTCTTATCGGTGTCTTTGTCACTACTAAAACTCTTCGCACAATATGACATATCATGTCATCACATATATATTTGTAAGTTATTTGTCATTATTCTCTATCCACTTATTAATCAGTAGTATCCTTCACTCACTTCTCATCTTGTGACAGTCGTATAGAACATATATTATCTACTTATTTAGTTTACATATAACATATATTATCTACTTATTTAGTTTACATATAGGGGCAATGCCACATTGCTCCTCCCTCATGCATGGACACAGGGTCCAAAATAATCTTCCCAAGACATATTCTTCACTTAACACATATATTAGAACATTAACTATGCAATATATATGTATACAACACATTGTAATTTTTAATCTAGCTTTGCCTTTATTTACATGCATTTAAATAGTGTCTAACAGCAATCAATGCTGACATATTGACTATTGTTCTTTACTTAATTAGAGTAAATCTTCTAGGTTCATCCTATGACTTTGAATACCCATTGATCACCATGACTCGTTGTTAATGCCAGAATTTGGTAAGCCCCAAAGTCATCATCGGCCTAGTTTGTGTATCGGCTCAGAGTAAATATCGGCCTCAAAGTCTGTATCGGCTTCGGAGGTCTACAAGCGGTTGATAGGAGTTATCCATATTTTCAGCAGTCAGATTCTTGTTAGATTCGGGAAGATCTTATCCAGAGAAGACCGAGTTCAAGAAGGATGCGGCTTGTATCTCTTAATTAGGAAGAGTTTGTTAGTTTTCTGTTTTATCTTTAGGAAAATGTGTTAGTGTTCGGCAAGGACTTTATTTGTTTCTTTTTATCTTTAGGAAAGTTTGAGTCGTAATCTGTTAGAATCTTTGTTAGTCTATGGGTATAAATATGTAAGCCCAAGGTTCATGTAAAATTATCACACGATCAATACAACTTCGGCGCATCGCCACCCTTTACTTTTCGTCTTTTTCGGCGAGTTCATGCCCTTCCTGCGAGGGGTAAGTCTCGTTATGGTTGCCTGCGCTGTCGGGGCTAGGGCTTCGACGTTCTGATCTCGTCAACGTAAGCACCTACTATCATATATCTTAGTCAATCTGGTTCGGCTTCTCGATTTCGTCTTATCGGCTGAGATTCGTTTTAGGATTTATGCCGGTATCGACTAAATTGCCTTGCTAGATTAGATTGGTTAAGTTATCCACCACTCTGAAAATCAGTCAAGGGCTTGATTGTCTAGGTCTTGCGTTTCTTTTCATACTTAGTGCTGCATCAGTTCGGTTTGACCTACTAAGTCGTGATTAGAACCGTAATCTCTAGCCTATTTGTTGGCTGTCAATAAGGGTTTCATCGGAGTTTCAGCCGATGAGTTATCTGGACGTTGCATCGGCCCAGGAGTTTTACATATAGATTGGATCTGGCCGATGACAACAGAGTATTGATTGTTTATCTGCCTGTTGAGAGTTTATGCCATCGAACCTCTGGCCGATGTGTGTCTTATTCTTCAGATCAATGTTTATTTTTGGATTATGCTATATCACATTGCTATATCATCATGTTATCATCGGTCGATCGATTGTTTTGGCTATCGGCCGATCGATTGTTTTGGCTATCGGCCTATCGGCCGATACGTTTTTGCCCTATCGGCCTATCGACCGATAGACCTTCCGTTCTGCTATTTTGCATATCTTATCAGTGGCAGGATCAAACTGACTGGCACGCCCGCGCTTCATCAATTTTAGAACCTGCACTGGAGCTAAGCAGATCTCCTAGGCCTTCGTGTGTCCGCACGCCGGATCCTCATCGGCGGTACGGATTCGGCGTCAACACTCGTATAAAAAAGAATAGCTGAAATTTATGGATTAAGAAATTATCTAATTTTTGTGATAGCTATGTAAGGGTATAAACAAAGTTGAAATGTTGTTCTGAAAAAGTACTCCAAGAAATTTTCATATGAAACTCACCATTTAGGAGCTTGGAAAGCGTGTAAACGAAAATCCAAAATCACGATTCATTGAAGAAAAACAGGGCTTAGACTCCACTATAACATCCTTGTCTTGGTATCTTGGTAAGAGATCTATTGATATAGGTTAATATTATACTCAAAATCATATAACATAATAACTTTTTAACCTGCAGAAACAAATAGTACTAAATCAAATACAACCTACTGCAATCACCAAACAGAAAGGGGTGCACAAAGGGGGAGCGGAGGGCTACGCCACGTCAGTGTTTTTCCTGTTCCTAGAACAGTGTTCTGTGATTTTTGCAAAAAGGCCCTTTAGTTTGTTAGTTATTCTATTAGGTCCTCCCCATGCCTTGGTGAGCAGGGTGTGAAAAACCGCCGGTAACCGCGCGGTTACCGCGGTTACCGCCCGTACCGCGGGGGTACTGTTACCCGTACCGCGCGGTACGGTTTAATAAAATTCGTCCAAATTCAAAAATTTAAAAAAAAAAAGAAAAAAATCAAAAAAAATAGTGAAGGTAGTGCTTGATTTATAGTGTTTTATGGTGAAGAAATTTCTCAAAAAAGAGTAATATTTATTCAAATTTGAGAGCAAAACGGAGAATAAATTTGAAAATTGGAAAAAGAAAAAAAAATGGGCCGGCCCGTTACTGTGCGACCCATTACACATCGCGCGGTAACCGCGCCAAACCGCGCGGTTACCGCGTCAAACCGCGCGGTAACCGCGCCAAACCGCGCGGTTTGCCCGAATTTTTGAATTCAAATTTTGATTTGTAAATTTGTCGCGGTTTTGCGCGGTTACCGCGGTTACCGCCGGTAACCGCCGTACCGCCGGGTGGCGGTAACCGGGCCCCCGGCGGTTTTTGAAACCCTGTTGGTGAGCCATGTACCTGCATCTTTCTGTTAGTTTTTAGAGTCTAGGGGCTTTTTCGAAAAAAGAAACCCGCAATTTCCGCCCAGCCCCCCAGACCCTCTCTCGGCTTCTCCTCTTCCTCTTCCCTTCCCGCCGCCTCTTCCCCGCCTCTCCCTCGCCGCCGCCGCCGCCGCCGCCGCGCCTCCTCCCTTTTCTCTCTCTCTATCCCTTCGAGCGCCGTCGCTCCGTGCCCGTTCTACTCTTCCGCCGGCGCTTCCGGTGCCGCCGGCACTGCGGCCACGGCCGGACGAGGGTGTCAGTGATGAGCCTGTTAATGCGAACGGCAGCGACGAGGCCGGCGGATTTGGAGGCGCGGCCTGGCGTGCCGCGGCGATGGGAGAGAAGGTGTGCGGCGGCAAATCTTATTGGTGCGGCGCCACTCGTCGCCTTGTGCCGCCAACGACATGTTGCGCTCGCCGTACAAGAGCTTCTCGCCGGCATGCGGCAGCGGTCGCGATGCGAAGGCGAGGGCGTGGTGGCGTGGTGCCTGTGCAGGTCGGCCGCCGCCGTCGCCGTACCGAAGGCGGCCATGGCGAAGAATGGGTACAATAATTGTGCTGGTGCGGTGGTTGTCGGTGGCCGCGCGGCGCACAGCGGGCTGACTTGCAACAATGGCGGCGTGGTGGTGGCGTCGAGGAAGAGGGCGACGAAGGTGGCGGAGCCGTTCGTGTCATCGTCAACGGCTTTAGCGAGCCACTTGGTGGAGTCCGTCATGCCGGCATGCCGAGCACCAGCGGGCGAACGATGCCGGCGTTCCGGCCAGATCGACGCGGTGGTTCGGGCAAAGTGCGAGAGGCTGCGCGCTGATGTGAGGCGGCAGTGCCAGGCGGTGGCGAGGCGCCGCGCTGCCGAGCTGGAGGGACGCCTCCGTCAGGCGAGCGCCGAGACGAAGGCGTGGTGTGGCCTGGCTCGCAGCAATGAGTCCGTCGCCGCGGGGCTCCGCGGCACGCTCGACCACCTCTTCCTTCGCGCCGCCGTCACGACGTCGCCGCCCGTGGCGATCGAAGGCACCGGCGAGTCGGACGACGTGCCGGACGCGGAGTTGTCGTCGTGCTGCTTCGAATTCCATGACGACATCTCCAGCGAGCGGTGCGGGAGGTCGCCTACGAGGTGGAGATGGCCAATGAACGGGACCGACGGCGGTCACGGTGGTCTCTTCCCCCTTGCATGACTCTTGATTGCGAAGACGACGACCGCACGAGCAACGTCACGACGTGGGCGACATATGAGGAGAACATCCTGGTATGTTTTATCACAGAGGTTGGCCTTTTTGTCTGCAATTCTGATTGCCCTGGTGCTTAGTTTGTGGATTTAATCACAGAGGTTTGCATTTTTCCTCTGAAAGTCTGAATGGATTGGTGCTTGGTTAGTGCAGCAATTAGAGTGTGAGTGTCCTTGTAGTTATTATTGTTAACAAAAATGTTATTGTAGCCAATGAGTATGTTGGTTAGTGGTTTTCAGTTTCACTCATAGATTTCGCGCGGACGCTAGCACTCCCTGGCTTGGGAATTGCCTCCTGGTTTCCTTTGTTTTTTCGGTTTTGATTCGCTGTAGGACGTGGTTGATGTCCACATTCCACAGGTCTGTGAGAGACTATGTGCTTGTGACGTGTGGGCCATTGGCCCACTTGTCAGTGCCTCTTCTTCTTCCTGTGCCTGTGCGTGTGGGCCATTGACCCTCTTGTCAGTGCCTCTTCTTCTTCCTTGTTGGGTGCGCATACGTTTGTGCCTTCTAGGTAGCATCGATGGGTATTCTTTTCTACACTGGATTGCTTATCTACTCCCTGACTGCTATGTGGGTCCGCATGTTTTGGGCCCTGTATTTCAGTCACTGTGTACTACTGTCTTTATGTGATTATTGAGGGTGAGTGAGACAACCTGCCTGCTTTTGGCGCACGTTTGTCGATGCCGAAGAGGCACTCATGGTGCTCTGTATCCCTTGGAGTTTACTGCAGATTTTTCATACTGTCGCTGGTATGGTGGTCCCATCGGTGGCTGGGCCCTGCATCAGTCAATGGGGGTAAGGTCTGTCTTGTTTTTTTTTGTTTCCTGGGTGGGGATATATTTACGATGGAAGGGCACTCCACGGCTTCACTTGTCGACCATATCGCTATCGGCTACCTTGTTTCATCCGCTTTCAGATTTTCTGCTCGTTGGCTCGCTGTGTTTTTGGTTCTGGGGGTGTTGCTTCCTGGTTGATCTCGTCATGGGTTCCGAGGGGTGATGTCATCTGGTTGCTGTATCTGTGGGGTGCGGCCTTGCTTTTTCTTTTTGGGGGTGGGTGAGGGGGGAGGGGTTCCGGTTGGTTTGTTCCTGTTTTGACGAGCTGTTATGTTTTGCAGGTCTCGTTGGTTGCGTCGTGAGAACGAGACGCCACCGCGTGGCTGCTGTGTCTTTGTCCATCAGTAGAGGTCGGCATTGTGTGCCTCTCTTTGTATTTCGTTCTTACGTTTTGTCTGTATCCTTCGGATTTTGGGTGAAGGGGATGACCGGTTGGGTTCCACTGGATGTATTTTTTGCTCAGCGATTTTTTTTCGATTACGAAGGGTTTTTATCAGCTTGGTATGTGTGCTGTTTGATCTTCTTGTGTTCCAAATATATATATTTCTTCTCTTGTGTTTGTTGGTTATCCCATTTTGGAAATTGATCTTTTTTACTCGCTTTCGTCTATTGAGGCTGTTTCGCTTTAGTTTGCTCAGAATGTTTCTTACATAGTTAATAGTTTTAGGCTTGCTTTGCTTCAAAGTCTTTTCTGCATGTTTCGATCTCCACTCGATTCACTTATCTTTGTACTTTTGTGCTTTATTTTTGGTCTTTTTGAAATTAGTTTCGGGTTCTCTGCGCTTGTTTTCTTGTGTGTTCTGACAGGGAATGCTGCATTTGTGCAGGTATTTGTGGCTGTTACCTCGTGCCCTCGATCTGTCTGCAGTAGGTATGATTCTCGTTATTTATGCTGGTTACGCTATGTTGGTGTGTATTCTTCTTTTTTGCTGACATGCGAAATATGTCGCCTCGCAGGGTCTTTTTGCTGGATCTTCCTGTCGTCTCTATGTCAGCAAAGGTAAAGGGCATGTTGTTTACTGTGTATTTCGTATGTTATTTACTGGTTGCTTGCCGTGCTTAAATAATGTGGTGCTATTTGTGCTCTTGCTGTTTTGTTCACTTCTTTATGGGTGCTCTTGTTGCACCATGCGTGTTCAGTTCTTGCATGGAGGGAGGCTGTGTGGTTAGGCCAGCTGGTCGACGAGCGCGTCGTCTGCTTGAACGTAGTAGCGCTTCTGTTAGATGTAAGCTTCTTTATGGATTGTATATTTGTTGGTACTTCATATGTCCTTAAGGTTTCGAGTGTTCTAAGTTTTTCCTTATTTTTGTTCAGTACATTCATCTGTGTCACCTGCTGGTGAATATAGGTGGGAAACAGCTAGGCCACCACGAGAAAGTAGGTGTAATAGTCTTTTCTTTGCTAATTGTGCTGTGGTTGCTGATTTTTTGATTATATTTTATTCAATGTGTGCTGAATTTCAAATAGGCGATGGATTTTTTCCTGTTTATCCTCCGTCCTATTGTGCAAAGCGGCGTGCAAGGCGTAAAAAAAAACTAACCTTCAGGCGCCTCGCAGCATTAGGTTTTTTTTGTGTTTGCCTGTTATGTGGGTCGTGTTTCTATTAATTGATGTGCCTTATGTATGTGCTTTGTGTGTTCCCATGTTTGCTATAGGTAAAAAGCCGCCTCGTGTGCCATCCACATCTTGTAATAGGTTTGACAGTGAGTACGCTGAGTTTTTAAAAGGTTGTTTGTTTCCCTTGTTTGTTAGGTTATTTTGCTCCCACCTGTCGCATGATAGATTAAACTTCTTGTTTCATGTGTGCATAGAGACGTCAAAGGATAGATCCTATTATGGAGCTCCTGAGTACCGGTGTCACATTTGTGGCGCTCAGTTTTGGTACCAGGAACGCTGTAAGAGGGAGTCCGTTGTTACACAACGTCGTATGGTGTATAACAATTGCTGCAAGGGTGGGAAGGTTTCGGTTCCTCCTTTCAAAGACCCACCTGAGCCATTAAAATCGTTGCTTAGATTTGATGGAGATGCTCGCAGTAAACATTTCTTGCAGCACATACGTCAGTATAATTCGCTGTTTGCTTTCACTTCGATGGGTGCGAATATCGATGACAGCCTTAACCAAGGTGGTGGCCCTTATGTTTTCAAAATAAACGGTTTGGTTTATCATCGCATTGGCTCACTCCTCCCTGGTGAAAATAATCCTCCTAAGTTTGCGCAGCTGTATATTTATGATACTCAGAATGAAGTTCAAAGTAGAATAAGTGCTGTTCTTCGTGAAGATGCCACTTCTGCTGCCTTAGATCCCCAGATAGCTGCTGACTTGCTGCATATGTTAGATGAATGCAACCCTCTTGTTAAATAGTTTAGGATAGCTAGAGATCATTTGGCTGAACATGGTGATGACGAAGTTGCGATTAGAATTGTAGGTTCTGATGACAATGGTCCTGTTCAGTATGAACTACCTACGGTTGATCAGCTTGCTGGTTTAATTGTTGGCGATTTCTCGCTAGAAAATCCAAAGCGTGATATAATTGTCCAGAGTATTCCGGGCCCACTTCACCATGTGTCTAGCTTACACCCTGCGTATATGGCTTTACAGTACCCTCTTTTGTTCCCCTATGGTGAACGTGGTTATCAGCTTGGCATAAATTTAAGAGGTGTTGATTTGAGCCGTACTGATATATGCACGAAGGTCTCGCAGCAAGAGCATTACTGTTACTGCTGCCATTATCGAAGAAATCAGTTTAATCCATTTTTATGTTGCGGCCGCTTATCATCTCAAGCTGATGTAGACTGCTATGCCTGTGTTGAGGAGAGTAGGCTGACGTTCATAGCTGACCACCAAGATGATTTGAGGTGTGAGCACTTACAGGGAATTACCGATGCAGTTGGAAAAGGTTGCTTAGACGGTAAAAGTGTAGGGAAAAAACGGTATTTGCCAGCGAGCTTTACTGGTGGTCCAAGATATTTGTATCAGAACTATTAGGATGCAGTTGCTATATGTCGTGTCTATGGTGCACCTGATGTGTTCACCACTTTTACGTGCAACCCAAAATGGAAAGATATTACAGAGGCGTTAGAGTTTGAGCTAGGTCAGCGTGCTAACGATAGAGCTGACATTATTTGTAGGGTTTTCAAAATGAAGCTTGATGAAATGGTATCTAACATTATGTTTGGAGTCCCTTTTGGTCGAGTGCGCACCGGTTAGTATTTTTCTACTATTCTTCCTTTGTTTCCTTTGTTTTGTTTCTTAGTTCCCTCTTTTTCCCTTTGTTGTTGTTTTTTGTGTAGTTCTTTATAGTGTTGAGTTCCAGAAGCGGGGCCTCCCACATGTCCATATATTGGTGTGGCGTGACGCACCAAGCAGCGAGGCCACTCAATCAGTTGTTGATTCCTACATTAGTGCTGAACTTCCTGATCCTATTGAAAATGAGCATGACTTCTTATTGGTTGAGGAGTTTATGATGCATGGTCCATGTGGTGATGATAATAGGAATTGCGCTTGCATGAAACGTGGTTCTTGTTCGAAAAAATATCCTAAAGAATTTACTTCAGAAACTACGGTTGATGATAAGGGTTTTGTTGTTTATAGACGTCATGACGATGGTAGATCTGTTTGTAAAAATGGTGTTAAGCTTGATAACCGTTCAGTTGTCCCATACAATATTGAATTGCTGCGCACATTTGAGGCTCATATAAATGTTGAATGGTGCAATAAATCAAAGATTATAAAGTACCTATTTAAGTATGTCACAAAAGGCCCTGATCATAGCAATGTTAGGTTCAGCAAATTACGAAAAAGAAAATTAGCTCATGTTGGATGTTCAGAAAATGGCGCTGTTAGTTCTAAAAAAAAAGCGTGGTGACGGGTTTCAAGAAGATGCACCGAGGGATGAGATAGCTGAGTTCATTGATTGTCGCTATTTATGTGACAAAGAGTCTATTTGGAGACTGTTAGAGTATGAAATTCACTTTAGAAATCCTCCTGTTGAACGCCTAGCATGCCACTTACCAAACATGAATACCGTTTCCTTCAAGGCCAAAACAAATTTGTCGTCATTAGTTTCTAATTCATTCCTACAAAAAACAACATTAACTGAGTGGTTTGTTGCAAATCAGAAATACCCACAAGGTCGCGCACTGACATACTGTGAGTACCCTACACGGTTCACGTGGCATGATGGTTTTAGGTACTGGAAAAAGAGGGACCATGGTTACAAAATTGGCAGAATGTACTATGTGCATCCTTCTGCGGGTGATGGTTATTTTATGAGGATGCTCCTCATGTATGTCAAAGGTGCAACGTGTTATGAGGATATTAGAACGTATAATGGGATTGTGTATGATACATTTAACGACGCGTGTGCTACTAGAGGACTACTTGGTGATGATAAAGAATGGTCATTTGCATTTGATGAGGCTGTTAGTTGGGGGACTGGGGGCCAGCTTAGATCTTTGTTTGTGCTAATGCTGATGCACTGTGGTATTGCTGATGAAAACGCTTTTTTCGCTAAACATTGGTCTTCCATGTCTGATGATATTTTATACAGCTTGCAACAAAACTTACAAAATCCTTCATATGTGCTTCCTGATAATGAGCTTAGGAATTTGGTTCTTCAAGAATTGCATACACTGTTTGTTCGCAATGGTGTTTCCATTTCATCTTTCAATTTACCTACCATCAGCCGTGACAGTACATCTGGATCTTCTAATAGCCTCATTGATGATGAAATGTCGTACGATATAGATGCATTAGATTTGCATGCTCCATTATTGTACAACCAGCTAAATGTTGACCAGCGTAGTGCATACCATCAAATTGTTGATAGTGTCATGACAAAGACGCCAGGTTTTTATTTCGTGTCGGGTTATGGTGGAACTGGTAAAACGTTTCTTTGGAATGCTGTTGTGGCTTACCTTAGATCGCTCAAAAAAATTGTTCTTACTGTTGCTTCATCTGGGGTAGCTTCTTTGCTATTGCCTGGTGGTCGAACAGCTCATTTGCGATTTAAAATTCCAATTGACATTGATGAATCAACACCTTGTAACATAAAGCGTGGCACAATGCTAGCTGATCTTATTAAATCAACTTCTCTTATTATATGGGATGAGGCGTTAATGACACATCGACGATGTTTTGAGGCTCTAGATAAAACACTTCGTGATATTCTTAGTGAAGATAATTCTTCTGCTAAATCAATGCCGTTTGGTGGTATGGTTGTTGTTTTAGGTGGCGATTTCCGTCAGATCTTGCCTGTAGTTGAAGGAGGTGTACGATCAAAAACAATAGATGCAGCTATATCAAATTCACCTCTTTGGTCATCTGTGACTATTTTAAAATTATCAATCAATATGTGTTTGCAATCCACTTCATTATCCTCTGATATACAGTCCGATCTCCGTCAGTTTAGTGAGTGAGTTCTTTCTATTGGTGATGGTACAGTTGCAACATCAACGTGTGGTAGTGAGAGTGAACCTACATGGATTGAGATTCCACATGATCTTTTGGTTATGAACAATGATGACAAAGTTGGTGCGATTATAGATGCCGTTTACACAGATTTGCATCAGCAGTATAAAAATCCTTTGTATTTACAAGAGCGTGCTATTATATCTCCCACCAATGATGTGTGTGATGCTATTAACGATCGAGTTTTGCAGCTTGTTCCTGGAGAGATCAGAGAGTACCTTAGTTTTGATTCTCTTGCAAAAACAAATGAAAAGTGTGATGATTTAGATGTCTTGTACCCAATTGAATTTTTAAACACAATTAAGATGAATAATTACCCTGATCATTGTCTGCGTTTAAAAGAAGGTGTTCCTATAATGCTCCTCAGAAATTTAGATCAAACTGCTGGTCTTTGCAATGGAACTAGAATTATCGTTACAAATTTAGGTGATAGGATGCTTGAGGCCCGTATTATAACTGGCAGCAATGTAGGTGATACAGTTTATATTCCACGAATCACTCTCAATGGATCAAATAAAAAATGGCCTTTCACATTGGAGCGTCGTCAGTTTCCTGTTCGTGTTTGCTATGCAATGACCATAAACAAAAGTCAGGGCCAGAGTTTGGGCTCAGTTGGTATTTATTTGAGGAATCCTGTTTTTTCACATGGTCAGTTATACGTTGCTGTTTCTCGAGTTACATCTCGCGCTGGTCTTAAAATTCTTATCGAGGATGAAAATGGCGATTGCACCTGCCATACACGTAACATTGTGTACCGTGAAATCTTCTCACGGTTGCAAGATGAATGATACTTTATGTTCCTTTCTACTGTACATACGTTGTTTGCTTTTACTGTCCTGTCCATATTTTTTGTATTTTGACCCTGCTTTCAGTGTTCTGTGCATTTTTCTGTGTATACCCTACCTTTGTTTCGAATTGTGCATTCCTTTGTTTCGTGGCCTTCCTTCTCTACCTGTCTTGTCTTTCGACACATTGGGAACACTAATGTTAAGGTCTATTTGTTTCACTTTTGTTATGTACAACCTACATGTTCATTTCATATTAATACATTTTGCTCTGCTATGTAGATGGCATTTGATCTCCTCAACAACATTTCTCCAGCAAGTAAGCACTGGAACATTCGTGTTCGGGTAGCACGAATGTGGGATTACTGTGGTACAACTGACCAGCAGCCCCCTATACATGTTGATTTGGTGCTTGTCGATGAGAAGGCAAGTTAGCTTAGTATGTTGCACACCCAACCTTACCTTTCTTATTTACCATAGTTTATTTATGTTATCTATACTTTATGTAGGGAAATGCAATGTATGCGGAAATTCCAGGTGATGACGCTGACAAGTACAGGCCAATTCTAAAGGAAGGCGATGTCTATACGCTCAGCAAGTTCTTTGTGGTACCTAGCAAGCGTGCATACAAACCTTTTGCTAGCAAGTATATGATCAAGATCACTCCATGGACCAATGTCACTGAGGTTGCTGATGTTCCGCTTGATTTCCCAACCCATGTGTTCAATTTAGTTCCATTCTCGGATCTGAGCCTTCAGGTTGGGATGCAAGAGTATTTCACCGGTTTGTTCTTCTTCTTCTTACTCTCTTTTTTCCCAACATCTTATAATGTACATGTCATGTTGTGTTTTACATCATACAACTTTATTTACAGATGTTATTGGGATGGTTGTTGGCGTATCAAAGTTGGCATACATTCGTATGGCCTCAAATACATCGGATACACCTAAGAGGGTTCTTGCTTTAAAGGATCTTTCGTATGTGTCCATTGCATCTCACTATTGTCCACATTCTTCTCGCTCTTTGTTACCTCACGTTCAAGTTTCACTATAAATTTCTATTACTAAGTATCTGCGTTCCGTTTTATTACTAAGAACTGTGAGGTTAAGCTTGTTCTGTGGGGCCAGCGTGCTTTAGATTTTGACGCTGATTCCATTCATGATATTGGTCAAGACAATGCTGTTGTTGGGATATTTGTTGGTACTTTGATGAAGGCATACAATAGTAAGTTGTATGCAAAGTTGCTACTTTACTGTTTTATATGATTTGGCTTTTATTAATTTACGTTTCGCACACTTTTCAATGTCTTTTCTAGACGAGGAAACTCTTAGTGGAGGATCTGCTTGCCGATGGTATTTAAATGAAGATATACCAGAGATCAATGCCTTTTTTGACAGGTGGTTTTCTGACCTTCATTCATTCATTCTTATTCCGTATGTTGCCTCTTTGTAATACGTTATGATTGTTTTTATTCTATTCAGTTTGTCTGATAATGCTTCAAAAATAAAATGGATATCAACTGGAGTTGAATCTTTTGGTTCAGTACGTCGTTCAACCCGTTCAGAGCACAAAACCGTTGCTGAACTCAAGAAAGTTGATCCGTGGGAAGCTGATGTAATGAACATTGAACTTTTTACCCTGTACCATGATTTCTTCACTTCATTTCTTACGTTTATATACTCCTATAAATTTTTCCTACCTGTGCAGGGTTGTAACTTCACATGTACGGTCACTATTGCTAGGTTGGCCCCATCCCAGCCATGGTGGTTCTTTTCATGTTCTCGTTGCCATAAGTCAGCACTTCCATATGGAGATAGTTACAAATGTTCTGGGGGATGTTCTGCGGTAGCAGCTACACCAAAGTAATTTTTTCCATATGTTATATAGGATACACATTGTCATTACTTTTTTCCATTGATTTATTCCTATTTTTTTATCTGTTTGTCATGCCAGGTTTCGTCTTTGTCTCATAGGAACTGATGGAACTGATTCAGCAGAGTTTGTCCTCTTTGGTCGTATTGCCCAGCAAGTCGTTGGTCGCCCTGTTATGAGCCTTATGAGATTTCAGGGCAAATCAGACAATCTTCCAAGAGAAATTGCTGCTGTTGTAGCACAAAAATTCACTTTCGCTGTCTCTTTTACTGACAAAAATCTAATGCAGAGAACTGTTTCTTTTCAAGTCAATGGAATTCAGACTTTTTTTGGAAGACAAGGCAGTATTCCACATATAAAAGAACAAGTTCCCCCCATGGATTCTTCAGGTGGTACTTTTGTTGTTGTTAACTTGTCTACAACCAAAGATGCTGCTCTTCTCGATAGTGAGTCAGAACCAGTTGCTCTCTCTACCACACCTGTTGCTCTTATAGATGAAGTTCCCAGTGGCAGCAAAAAACGTCGAAGTATTACACGTCGCGTATGTAGTTTCTGCTTCCTAGCAAATCAAACTGCAGATAGCCATTGTTTTAGTGTTTAGTTTTTAATGATCTGAATGGTTATTGCAGCCCTTGGGAGTTGCTAAAAAGCTCTCATTCGACACACCTGGTCCAGAACAGAAAGACAAGTTTCCTGCTACTGGCTCTGTTAAGTAAGAACTACTCTCTACCCTTTATTATTAACAGAAAAAAGATATAGCGCCTGTGTTGCTTTCCCTCCCTTTAATGCTCCAGCATTCAGTTTTACTGGTAGCAAAAGTGACACATTATAAACAAGATGTATATCTTAGCACATTGGCCATATAAATTACACTCGCAATGTTCTTTGTCAGTATATCTCAATTTTAGTACAAATAACAAATAATTATATGAAGAATAGGGTGCTCACATATACTACAATAATTTACTGTCCTTTTTAAACAATTAACCAATCCCTTTGAAATGTGACTAGGCCTATAAACCTGTCAGTACACTTTGTAAACTCCTGTGCATGTGTAGTGGTTGTTATAGCCCTGCTACTTTCATGTGAGCATATGTTTGTTTCCTGAGTGATTGAGTTTATTCTTGTTTTCCTTCCCAATTAGCGCTTCTGTTGACGATGCTACATTCCTCGCTGAAAACGAATCCATGGTGCTTGATCATCTTAATGTATCTGTGTCTTCTACCATGTCTGTTCTGGCAGCTACTAAGGTCGATCAACTGAGTATACTCTTCAGAGTTATATCTATTCATATTCTCATGTCATCCTTCTTATCATTACAGTTATTTTGTACATGTATTCATACTTAACGACTAAAGTTAGTTTCTTGTTTCTTTCTATAGGGCAGTGATGGTACATATTCTGAAGATAAGAAGAAAGGGTTAGCTCCCACCATCTAATTGTTATAGCATAATTCATAATTTAAATTTTATCATGTATATATTATGCTTGTGTTTATTGCATTTTGGTTTCTGTGTAGTGATACTATGGATTCTGCAAGTGTTCCTAAATCTAAACCTGCATCAAAGAAGGGGAAGTGAAGTCTCAGCTCAGTTGTTTGCCCTTACGTAAGTATTCTAGCCGCTTTTTATGTTGCCATGCATAATTTCCTTTAATATGATTACTAATAATAATGAATACTTGTTTGTAGGACTGAAGGGAGCTATCTAAGAAGCTCAGTGTCGTGTGACAGCCCCACTTTTGTGTTTATATAACTATGGAGCTGGACAACCTATTTCATACCTAGATATAAGAACCCCTTGCACTTCTCTGCTAACCTGTATGGTTACAGCTATGCATGTACATATAATGTTATGTCGATGCTGGTGCATTAGGTTCTGAAATCTAAAAGTCTGTCGCTATCTGCATCCTATGACTTTGGGTCCTTTTGGTAGATATGTATCAGCTGCTTCTCATGGATGGTGTTATAATGCGTATTCTCTATCTTATTCTGCTTTCAAGGCCTGTATTGACAGTTGTTTGCGCTTCTCTATCGGTTCTTGTTTATCCCAACACACGTGACACACAATGGCCATCTTTCGTTTCGATACATAGATAGACAGTTATCCTCAGCTTTCTTTTTAATTCCGTAGTATATCCCTTTCTAATATTTCTATTTTGCCCTGATTTTATGTATTCGTTCCATTTTTATACGTGTTACCCACCGTAAATTATCAATTGACATATTATGCATAGTAAAGTGGCCTTAAAAAAATTTAAATATCATGTCAGTGCAAACACGCTCTATTGCTACAATGAATCTTTTTAATTTTTATTGCACATATTTAAATATTTTATATGCTAACAAAATGTTTTTTCTAGACGGTGTCTATCATACGTAATTTTGTGTTGTTTTTGTTCCAACGATAACAAAAATATCAGATCCAAGTTTACTACAGTTTATGTTCTATCAAATAGATAATACGATATGCTTTATTGAAGATAACTACTCTCAAGCCTTGTTTGCATACAGGGACTTTTTTTTTAGGTTCATGTTACATCTATCTTCCAGCTCAGCAGCAAACCTGACATGCCAGTCCTATCGCCAGCTTACTCCTTTCTATTGTACCTGCTCAAAGTACCTATTCTGTTTTTTGATAAAATTAAGTAAGGAAGTGCTGTGATTAGTTAAGATGAAAATACAGGTGAAAAAATTTAATGGGAGATGGTTGTGATTGGTGGAGATGTGGTAGATGGATGTAGAAGTAGTTATATTTTGAGACAAATTTAAATCCTTCTGGTAGCTGTATTTTGAGACGGGGGGAGTAGACTCTATACATCAACCACTTCTCATTGAACCCATAGAAATCAGAGCTCAAACATGAACAGCGATGCTACAGTGTACCCCCCAAGTTACGTTCACAGGTAAGATTTTTCTGTCTCTGCTCATTGAGACGACGTGAGCAAAACCACCTCACTATATAACTCCATGGCACATATTATACATAGATTAATGCACTTATACAGACCATCTAGCATAATAAAATTCCATGGATGTTATATTACATATGACTTTGACACCCCACAACACTTATACGTGCGCTTGCAATATATAGTGCTCACCTGGTGAACATTTTATAAGTAACCATGGTGACATGCCACTTGCAATATATAGTGTTCGCATGCAAGTTTAAACCACTAAGACTAGCTACCACATATAACTACCCTTACATCACACTACATATATACAGTTAGATGTCCTACAGATTCATATAATACACACAACACATACTATAGAACAGAAGGTTGTTCAGTACATTACAACATTAATATTTCACATATATCATTTTCACAGGTGCAAGAGTTATCCCTCTCGCTCGGTTTTTCCTTCATCTTAGTTCGATCTGCATTAGTACTCATCCATATTGAAGCTAAAGGCTGACTGTGAACTGCTACTGTCTTCACTTGTGGCTACAATCATTCAACGAACCATATAAAATTCCTAGTGGCATTTATATCTTTCATACTACACTATATGCTTTTATAATGAGGGTTACCTGCCATATGACGCAGACTACGCTCAAATTTACACATTTCCATGCGTTCCCTTCGCTCTTCATCAGCTTCAGGCCCACCCTCTTGCATCAACATATCACAGACTATTTTATATTATGTTTACAGCTAAGCTACTTTTGATGAACAGTTGAAAATTTTTTGTACCTGCAATACGTTGTAACCTGTGCTGAATTTCAAATGCTTCTCTAACAGCATCTGAATCCTCATTCAGTTCAGGATCCTCATCTGTATTTACCATAAATTAATTATCAAAATAAGGTAAGCTATACATAAATATTAAATTAGATTGTTAAACACAGAGCATCAAAGTATTCTTACTCTCAGCAGAAACATTCAACACTGGATCCTCATCTGCATCAAAAATAATTAAACAACAGATCAAAAATACATTACATAAAACTATTCGATTATAATTTTACATATACTATATGAATACGATCTTACTATTAGCAACAACATCCATTGCTACATCTTCTCCTGTATTCACAATTAAAAAAAAAGCTAAGGATCAATTATAGTTAAATGATTTATTTAACTACTATATGTACAGCATAACATTACTATTACCAGGAACAGAAACGTTCATTGTTGCTTCATTGTATAACCAAGCCTCTAAGTTCACCATAAATGGTTTGATTCGAACACCATTGGCCGTTTCATACTTCAATTTAAGATATGTATACCTTGGAATAGACTGAACGCTTCGTGCAAACCCACAAACGTAGTGCTGATTCCTCAATGCATTATAAGAGTACATTTGTACATCGCAGAAAGGTGACACCAATGCCTCAATCTTTTTCGCATCATTTCCATGCTTAGGAACACCTTCAATCTTGATTCTAACCATTGTCTCCCACGAATCGGTGCCAGCACCATACTCATCATGCCAGTGGGTATCGGCGGAAATCACCGGCCCAAAATCCATTCTATAAAATTTGAGATAGTTCATGAGATACATACTAAAAACTAAAACTATATTGAGGATAGTGTCTTTTTTTTTTGAGGTTGTCACTGTTAATTCTTTCTTTTTTTTGAGGTTGTCACTGTTAATTCTTTCTTTTTTTTGGTTGTGTACTAAAAGCCAACTCAATAAAATTTCCCATAAGTCGGATGAATTTTCTGATGAACACATTCAGAGAGGTAAGGTCCCATATAGTAAGAATGAATAGCTGGAAGTTAAGAGTTGATAGATCTATGTTATTTATCTTGACTAACACAAAAATAAAGTTTTCATAGTAAAGTCTTCATAGTACTACAGGAGCTTTGGTAGAAGTACAGGACATGGTTTGTCCTGTTACAGCTCCATAGGTCTTCCGAAAATACAAACTTCAAGTTGACATTAAGATGCTCAGTTTCTTCAAAATGAAAGGTTAGTCTTGGTAAATTAAATAATGACTTCAATGTGACTTGAATCCCTACACTGTTGTATGCTTGGGAGCTATTGTGTGCAAGTTGTTAAGATTCTCATGAGAACTGTCCTCATTTTTACATCTTAGTAACATTTTGTATAACATGACTGTAAAATAATATTAGCTAATATATATTTTCCTACAAGGCTGTGTCCAAAGATAGTAGAGGCTCACTGCATCTATTGCCATGTGTTACAAAGTGTCATTTCACTTCATAACCCAAATGCTGGCATATAGTTTCAACCAAATTATTATACCACATGCCTAAAAATTGTTCAGCTTCTTAAATATTTACTTTGTTTGTTCTCTACAACTGCAATTTTGTTGTCATGATTGAAAACCTTTGCTATTCTTGCACTCAACTCTGGTGAAAAATCACTTACAACCAAAGTTAAAGCGGATAGGCTTAAAAAAACCTAAATGTGAAATTTCTTCTTTAAGAACCAAGGGTTACATCTTACTGTGGGTGAATCTCAAGAAGCCTTACAGGTTTGCAACTTCAGAAAGAAATTTTCATCTAAAAAGAATAGAACATAGAGACACAAAGGAACCATGATAATACTATATCTTAACTAAAATTACAGAAGTTCGGTGTTCTATATTTATATCTTATCAACCATCAAATTTCAGTGCTGAGTTTCTGTTTTTTTACAATTATTCTGAATTTTTGGATATGTAGTATTGGGTCTAGAAAGTCATTACAATAAAAGACCCCGTATAACCAGCCAATAATTCAAAGCTGAGCTCGGAATTACTGAATCAAAGTTGGCCATTCAAAGTTCACTACTGACTACTGAATTTATGTAGTTTAGTACTATTTTTTGAAAAAAAAACTGGATTTTTACCATCACTGTAAGTTTCCAAACATGTACTGTTAACCCATGATAGTTTAGTACACTTCACCGTTGTTCTGAATTTGTGGCCATGTACTGTTTGGGCCCGAAATTTAATTACCTCGCCTTCGTATGTGTCATAAGTTATACAGGGATTTGAGGTTTACGACATATCCATTGGTGTTCTCAACGATGGAGGATGCCATGGTTTTTGCAAGGCTTGGTAAGGGCTCATACAACCCGATGAAATAACAAGCACGCTGAATATACAAACCTAATCTAATTAAAAACACCAGAAAAATATAGCCTCGCTAGAACAAAACCCATACTATGTGTGCACCTAGAAAACCATGCAACATACTATTATAGCCAGATTAGCAATACCCACGCAGGCACACAAAACAAATAACTGCTTCACCAAAATAAAAATAGGAAACTACTTCACAAAGCATACTAACAGCTCATCGCTATTAAGATTATAACTCTAATACATCAATAAACTTCAGAAGCCATACACATAGATCTGGTATACATCCGTATATAATTACCTTTTTTCAGATCTAAATTACTTCGTCGAATTGAGGAATGCCTGTCACACACAGGAGCAGAAAATCATAAGAAACAAGAAAGCAACAACAGCATCAATCAAACGAAAGCACCCAAAAAAAACAGATCAAATCGGACGAGAGCAGGACAAATGCAGTTCGTCCACGGAGATCTCGAGGCGGGAGAAGAAAGGGGAGATCTCGAGGCCACGTTTAGTTCCAAAAATTTTTGGAACTGAATGTCACATCAGACGTTTGACCAGATGTCGGGAGGGGTTTTTGGACACAAATGAAAAATCTAATTTCACGGCTAGCCTGGAAACCACGAGACGAATTTTCTGAGCCTAATTAATCCGTCATTAGCACATGTGGATTACTGTAGCACTTATGGCTAATTATGACGTAATTAGGCTCAAAAGATTCGTCTCGTCGTTTACAATCTAACTATGCAATTAGTTTTATTTTTTTATCTATATTTAATGCTCCATGCATGAGTTCAAAGATTTGATGTGATGTTTTTGGGAAAAATCTTTTTGGAACTAAACGGGGCCTCACTGTAGGCAGCACAGTTTCCCCCTTCCCCGTTTGCTACTCCCCTCACTCAGCGGCAGGATATATTTTTTCTTCCTACGGTCAGATGAGTTAATGGCCACCGACCAAGTCAGATCCTTCAATGTTTATCCACACAGATGCAGTCCCTTGTTGTGTTGGTGCGCGGCGTGCTCCATGCGCGTGAATCACCATTTCGCTGGCAGGTGGGCCCCAATAGCTCCACTCTTTTTTTTTTGTGTTCCTTCAATTTCGATTACTGCATTGCCCAGTGAAATGCACAGTTTTAGGGTCATTCAAACACAGCCTTAGAATTTTAGCACAAGAATAATTAAGTATTAATTATCAAAAACTTAAAAATGGATTTTATATGTTTTTTAAAGAAATTTTTCTATAAACTTTGTTTTCATAATACACACAATAATCATTTTGGGAAACGTGCTAACGGAAGAAGATGAAAAAAATCAATCCTATGCTGATAAGAACTCGCTCATCTTACAGCTAAAATTTTGTCTTTGCACAAGAAGCGAGGTTGACCATTAATGTATGATTAATAAACTATTAATTATTGTTTACTTAGTTATAGAATTGTTGCATTCATAGAGGTGAGTGTGCGTACGTTGTGAGTGTTTGAGTTGTACTGTGTAATTCTAAAAAAAATTGTTTGATTTTTTTAAGAAACTTTACATAATTTTTTTCTGAGAGTATACCGTTAAATAGTTTAAAAAGTAATATAACATGCTCGTACATTTCATTCTTATTTCTCAATTGATCTGCCACTGCATGTTATAATTGTTTCTCATTTCCCACGTGAATTGTCAATGCGTCTTCCAACTTGTTTAATACAACGCAGATCGCTATTCCACCGACTTACAACCAGTCCATATGCAAATTAGTTCCATCAGCGGGCGCATTTTAGAATCTGTAGGCTTAATCGCCAATTTCAGCTTAGAAATACCTATATCTACAGCCACTATGTATGTTTCAAATTACCAGAAACATCATCCTGCCCTCTCATCTTTTTCTAATTTCCTTGCTATAAAACTTAATGTTATCTTTACTACTGTCTGTGTATATATGTAAGCATGGCACACAGTCAAAAAATATATCGTTGCTTCTCTGTTGCAGTTTAGACCTCCATTACGTCAACTACTAATTTCAGTTCATGATTGATAACTCTGTATTTTTCTCATCACATGTAGTAGCTCCCTAAGTTCACCTGCGAGGCTGCGACGTAGCTAATCACTTCCATACAATTAGCGTACCCAAGCGGCGCGCAAGGGCGCGTCCCAGGCTCTAGTAGGTAATCAATCCTCTCTTTCAGCTTACGTGGAGCTGCATGTTACAAAAACTTAACCCATAATGCTTGATTCTTCTCTCTGCATCACACCTTCAATTTGTTTATGTTACTAATAAGCCCAATCGTTATCAAGTGACGATTTGATACGACCTCACCCTGACAAAGTGGTAGAACTGTGGCAGTCATGATCACCTTGCCGAATCACCTTAGCCACCTCAGGCGCGATGCTTCATCATCCATTTAGAAGGCAAAGGCACGTGCTTGCGTTGTATTTAGGGCCAAGGTTTTATTATTTTAAGATTAAGAAAGATAGATCTGATGGTCTAAATAATAGGTCCATTAGTTTAAGTGAAAATCGATGACCAAATTTTTTTATTAAAAAATAACCTAAAATAGTGGGTCCGTTGATTTAAGTAAAAATTAGTCAATGTAGAGCATAGATTGTTAATTTAATGGGTACACAACATAATGGTGTAAACTCTATTTTTAAACAAAACAGTGCATTATTTAAAAATAATAGTATAAAATGGGTTCACTGGTTTAAGGGAAAAATTAGCTTTTATTATTAATTTAATGGGTAAAAAACAATTCTATAAACTTTATTTTCAAAGATTATACACTAATTTTGTTACATAGGTTTGTAAAGAGTTATATGGTGACATATAATCTTTGTAAGAATTATAATTTTTTGAAGTTTATTTTCACTAATAATAATAATTGTTATCTCACCTCTACAGGGAGAAAAAAAAGGAAGGAGGAGGAAATGGATGTATAATTTTTTAGTGATATATGTAATCTATGTCTTTTATTTTTTTGGGCTTTATTTGTTTTGATCGTACGTTACGTTTGTATGTGTATTTCGCCATTTTTATGACGAGCAGTTCGTACGTACCTTTCTCTCTGTACGTACTTTTTTATGAACACCGGATATGAGAAAAAGGAAGGGTTTTGTCCTAATTAATGGGTCCAATCAATTTAAATAAAAATCAAGAGTTAGATGTTTTGCTTTTTTTCAGAATTTTTAGGATTTTTTCTAATTTTTTAAAGTGTCATGTGACAGTTTAGGAGCGTTTGTAGAAAGTTTAATGGATTTTTAGTATATAATAGATAGATTTTTCATACGGAATCTCTCATCCCAAAAAATGTTTTGCTTTTAGTGCTCAGAAACAATCAATCAACATTATGTTTTCAGGGAAATATAATTGGATGTATTTATAGTGCCGATATGTGGGCGTCCCAATAATAATGATTAGGTTGGCCAGTGTGAATTTTTTTAATTTTTAATTTTATTTATTAAATATTTAAAAACAATTTTTGGTTTCAAAGTTTTATAAATCTACACCCTACCGCTTTTTAGGAGGACGTTTTTTTAAAAAAACGCATTCCCTTTTTTTAATGACATGACACATGTTTGTTGGTGTGCTATAACGATCAAATGGAAGGAGGCTGGCTATTTTACAGCCCTCTAGGAAAGCGGCAAGGGGACTACTTGTAAAATAGCGACCTACGATATTTTGCAAGCGGCCCTCTTGCAATCTCTGGAGGGCGGCAAGGGGTCTGCCTATAAATGACCAACCCTGATTATTTTGCAAGTGGTCCCCTTGCAGCCCATTGGGAGGGCAACAAGGAGGTTGCCTGCAAAATGGCCGGCCGCCCTTCATGTGACAGTTAGAATATATCAACGGATATGTGCCACATTATAAAAAAAGCCCTTTGAAAGGCAGAAAACTTTAGGGGTGTAGATTTGTAAAACTTTAAAACCAACAATTATTTTTTAAATATTTTAATAAATAAAATTAAAAAAATTTCGCCAGTGTCTAATGTAGTGGGCCGAGATCACTGGGGATGAAATTCCTCAAAGCAGGTCAGGCCCAATTAATCTCATGCATTACAAAGCAGAAAAGTCTATATTACCTTCCTCAATAATTATTCCAGTCTTTCTCTCAATAATAATAATAATAATTGCTCAAGTCCGTTTTCCATTCCTCAACTACAGAATCAAGTATAACACCCTTCCTGTCCACAGGCCACAGCTGTCTCCTCCTCCACGAGCTTAGCGGAGCTCCACCATGATTCGATGTCGTCGCCATGAAGCTTGAGCTCCTCCTCGTGTTGGGCGTGCTAGTGCCGACCTCTCACTCCATTTCATTGGGAGCATAGCGCCCCGACTTTGGGTGCAGGGCTTTGCGTGATGCTTGAGGAGGGATAGATCTCACGGACATCACATGTGACGGCCATTGAGCTTAGTAAAACAGTTTCAGATGGGACGGGCATCGGTGAGTCGCTGTGCTAACGATGATGACCACCAAGATGGTGACAAGCTCAAGTGCATGATGAGGGGTCGGCGACGGCTGGTGAAGTGGTAATTGAGAGAACAATTTTGCTATATATTTATCGACAAATATAATTATAGTATAATCGTAGTGTAATTACATTGTAACTTGTATTTAACTATAATGTAACTTGTATGTAACTTTCACATAATTTTGAACCGTTAGATTTATTTCAAAATTCGTGCAAGTGAGGAAGGAAAAAAGTCACAGCACGCCTATGTCAGAGGATTCGTTCCCACGACCTTCGCTTCACGGAAATAACATGTTACGGAGGGATTTTTAAAAGTTAGATACAAATTACATTGTAGTTATATGCGAGTTACAACTTACGATTATACAATAATTACATCTGTCATATTTTTGAAATTACAAATATACAGATGATCCCGTTATCTTTATTGACTGGGCAGCCACCATAATGACAAGTAACACAACATAATCGCCGCGTTAGATAAAATCACCATCATATAACAACTAAGGGAGACAAAATGTACAGGTGTTGATAGTTGGGGATGTATTGTTATTGGCTTTACGGTTGAGGAGGAGAATCAGACTCGGGCGATAGGTGAGGGAGTCAAAATAAACTTTATGTAGAGCACATGCCAATGAGAAAGTTGCATGCTTATGTATTAGAACTTTAGCAGAGGTCAAAACAAAAGGAAGAGGCGGCTGGTTAGGAGCCTAGAAATGTTTTGGCAACTGACTTGGATCGCATAAGAATAACAACGAGTTGACAAGGGCAGAATAATCCAACGCTTGCCTTACTCCATAGGCCATACGGGCCAGTGCCTACTGGATGCTATACTGTTGTTGATTTATTTGGCGTGTGTTATAAAGTTTAGGATTCGTTTGGAAAGCATGAATTTCACAAGATATTTACAAGAAAACAATTCATTTTCTCTAAAATTCTTGTGAATTTCTCCATTCCAAAAGAGGCCTATAGTCTTTTGTTGGGCCTAGTGTATTTTGTCACATGTTACATCTAGCATGTATGGTTTATGTTTAAAACTGGTAACCTGAGTACCTGACCGTGTCTCCGGATTTAAAAAACAACCGATCTCTTTTTTCTTTTTTAAAGAAAAAACATATTATCATAGTGGACTGAGGCCGTGGAATATAATACGGGGATACATTTATCGTTGCTTTCATTCGCTATTTATCAATGCGAATTGGTCTAAATGAAGTTGAAATATGATGTAGATGTACACATCATGCATATGTAACACTCCCGTACGTGGAACGAAGGACCTTCGGAGTAATCAATAAAAAGATAAACTAATTTCTATAAAAGTTCCGTAAAATTCTTATGGTCCAAATTAATATCAATGCATGTAGAGCTGGAGAACGCTGATCGGTGGGACACTCCACGCAGCCACCTAGCTATTCTCTATTATCTTGCTTTTTTTTTACTCCATTATGTATGCATGTAGTAATCTTTAAAATAATTTTTTTTACTAAACTACTTATCCGATCCAATCATATTGTTATATTTGTTATAATTAGATATTTATAATAAAATATAACATAATTATATTTTGATAAAAAACATATATTTCAAAACGTTAAAACTCAATTTCAAACATGATAGCAATATGTTTCAATGTGTATTTTTACTGGGTTTCACAAAATTATTTAAGTGTTTCATAGACTATTTTTTTTATTATGTATAACATAATGTTTCATTAGTGACCGAGAAAGCCACATACCTACCTATCTTTACTCTCTCTCTTGCCATACTACTTTATCTCTTTCCACTCCATCCATACACATGCATGCATATAACGATACTCAAACTATTTTTCTTCTAAACTACTTATCCGATTTACGATCTGATCATTTTATTATAATTAAATTTTTACAATAAGATATTAAATAATTATATTTTGATGAAAAAACATATAATTTAAACCGTTAAAACTCATTGTTTCGTATGAGATAACGACACGTTTTAACTTGTGTTTTTACCGTGTTTCATAAAATTTTGAATGTTTTAATAGCTGTTTTTTTATAACGTATAATTTAATGTTTTATTCGGTGATCTTGACTGCTTAACTTTTTTTTCTGAGAAAATAGGTAGCCCGATTTATAGTTTACTCCTTATCTTCACATACGAGAGTGGGATCGATTGATTTAATCATTCCGCGGCGGCTCCGATGTCATGACTTTTACTTTCCTTGGTCCTCACCTGCATACATGTCAATCTAGCTAGTGGACCTACATAGTCCGTAGTACGTGAATCACACTGACCGAGAGTGACATAGACCGATTAGATGACCATGAATATACACAGAGAACGTGCTATTCATAAATTATTTTCAGCTTCTTCTAGCATTGTCTTCCTTATTAATTGACCATATAGACAGATGGCAAAATATCCATCGGATACACATAATTTCCATGTGAACATTAATTATATATTCTTGTCATGACATACTGACACTGACACATATGTAGTTATGCACTCACACAGTAACACGTCAGCCACAGACTTCAGCGCACACACAAAAAAAATAAGTCGCCTATATTTGGACTTTCATATGGTACATTAAAATTAGTGAGCCGACTATTATTCAAATTAGTATCAAAATATTATAGAGATAATCTTCTCTCAAATATTATTACTTCTACTATTGTCTACTCGTTCCGTCTCAGAAAAAATTCAACTTCTGAGACGTCTTGTCTAGATTTATCTTTAGATGTTGGTTTTTTAGATGAAGGAAGTACTTTCTTAATGCAGTAATTTAAATATTTGAAATTAATAATTACCAAGTTGTATTCATGCTGGAGTACAAGTTAAATGTATTAATTGATACGATAATGCTTCTAGATGTGAGTTTATGTCAATAGAACACATACTCTATGTATGTGCCCTAATTAGGAGGAAGAGAGCACAAGAGCATGCTAGAGTATCATTAAAAAAAAACTATTGTTCGAAACAAAAGAGCGTGCTAGAATTATTAGAGATCATTGGGATAATGATATATAGTGGTCCCACCATGAGATACACACAAGAGGGTTGAAGGAGTTGGTCAGAGAACTACATGGTTACTAATGCGATGTCTGTTACGCGTTAGGTACTTGGAAAAAAAAGGGCCGATTCAGATTACTACCAAAATAAAACTTTTTAAAATTAGTAAGTCGACAATATTGTTAAGTCTTAATTGGATAAACTAAATGTGATGTTGTCAAAATTCTCAAGACATTAACAATGTTTGGTAACAAATTAAAATGCATCTACATATTTATCAATTTTATGAAACAATGTTATGGTTTAAAATGACATTAATCTAAACATGTCCCAAATTGCTAATAAACATATAACTATATATTATGCTATACATAGATTTACTATTTGATCCAAACACCAGCATTAAATGTTCTTTTTAAGACCATAGAAGGTCTTTGTGGACGGCATGTAGTATGGACGCAAGTCTTGACCGATAGCTCTAGATTGACGGCCAATTGGCGGACTACAACTACAAAGATACTATGCATGTGCACTGTTCCTGGTAGCTAAGCTTATGTCAGGGGCATGACGTCAACGTTGTGTGGACCTGTCGATCTGTGTACCCATAACCATAATGTAGGAGCTGGCCTGTAGCACACAGTACAGAAGTAAGAACGACTTATTGAACTTTGAAAGAGATCGAGACTTAATAGTTGACTCAAAGACCCAAGACTAACTTGCTTATTACTCCCCCTGTACTCACTGAAAGAGAGACTTTAGTTTTCTTGGTTACTGGAGTATATTGTTTCTTGAAAGATCCTAGGATTTAATTATTGATCATGTACGTATAGTTGAACGATGGAACAATCATATCGTGCCTATGTACTGAAAGAAAAAAAAAAGCAGTCTGTTTTTAGCAGCAGGTGGCACACAACGGCCGTTTTAATATACACGTATAGTTTGTTCTAAGTCAATTTTATGTTTGATCGAATTTATAAAATAATGTACTAGTATTTTTCAACACTAAACAAATATACTATAAAAATATATTCAACAATATATTTAATAAAATTAATTTAATGCTATAGATATTACTATAATTTTTTTATATACCATATAAAGTTCGACTTAAGACAAATCCAAAGTGAAATGTCTTATAAAATATGAAACGCAGAGTACTGGTAGTTTATCGATTATATATACTTGGACTTATACTTCTTTGAACTGACGAAAAATATATACTTAGAATTATACGATATATTCTATATTCAGGAAAAGTTATTGGTGTTTGAGTTTGAATATAAGCAGTTGTTTTGGTGTAAAGAAATAGATCACATGATCGATGTGAGCACTGAGCAGGCATGCATGCAGTTGATGTCCCTGGCAGAAAAGGAGGAGAGAAAACAATATATGCGATGGAGAAGTTAGCTTAGCTAGCACTACACTGGATAAGGTCACCTGTGACGGGCCCAAACCCTCACCTTTGACGGGTTTGGGCTTGATCAGTGATCAGTGGTCACTGGTGAGTCCAGTCACCTTTGACAGGTGGCCGGCCGTCAGAGGTGACACACATCTCTGACGGGCAAATAAATAAACGTCCGTCAGAGGTGTTGGTCTCCGCTAGCTTAGGACCAGTTAGAACCCGTCACAGGTGTCTCATCTCTGACGGACAGCTAAACAAAAGGCCGTCAGAGGTATTAGTCTCCGGTAGTTAGAATCCGTCACAGCTGGGCTACCTGTGACGGGCAAGAAAGTAAAGGCTCGTCACAGGAGAGTCAGCTCTGACGGCCGCGGTTTACGAATTCGTCACAGGATGATTACCTGTGACGTCTTTTTTTTATGACCCGTCACTGATGTGTTAAATCCCGAAAAAAATAAAAGCTAAATATTGGCTAGCCTCAGGATTTGCTAGCCATGCCCTCTGAAAAACAGAAACATCATAGATACATGCATAACCATATATGGTGATAACATCTCAAAATTGACATCATTCACATATGAAAGCCACAATCATGCACAACAAATTCACAGATACATGCCCGTCAAATACCACAATTGTGCCTAGCAAATTACGACCTTGCTCATGAAACCACAGATACCGCAATTGTGCCCAGCAAATTCACAGATACTATTCAATTTCGGACCTTGCTCATGAAACCACAAACTTACCAAACTTTCTGATCGATCCATCTCCTTTTGAACCTCCAAGACGACTTGTCATTTAAAAAATAGAGAAAACAATTGAATAGTACAACGTAAATCGTAGTTGATCAAATTTGATGACAATTTGGCAAACTCCCTTGAGTATTACACATATGAAAGTAAATTACATAGCATTCCGTACCACAGAACCATAGAAACAACTGTTTTTACATCACAGAAAATTGGATAACTGTTTTGTTCATGACATCATAACTAGCCCAGTTCAATTGTCTATTAGACGTGAAAACGTTCTTTCTTGTTCATTATTTCAGCGAGAATGAAGGCGCACAGTTCGCCTCTGATAGCAGGGGGTTGATGGGTGAAACATTCCAACCAGCTCTACCTTTCTGTTCAATAATACAGAAGTTAGCACGTTTATAAGATTAATATTTGGTATTGAAATGTTCGAATTTGCCATTAGCAACAACCTCAGGGTCGAAATTTTTGACCTCTCTTAGAAGTGTCGACATATTGTGGCACACGTGGAAACCGCACTGGTCCCCGATCTGTTGTGCGCATGCGAAATTGGTGTCATGATAAAGTTGGTCCTTGCCCTCCTTGTACCTACCACCCTTTTCCACATATGGGCCCCAAACTATATTTAAGGCCTTGGTGATTTCAGTAAAATTATAATCCTTTGCCTTAATTTAGTTAAGGTAGTAGACCCTACTCCATTTAGGTACGATGACTAGGAGAACCCAATGTCGCCTACGCGGTGGTTATGTAGCATTAGTAATAAGAAACTTAGCTTCAACAACAATATACACGAAATGAGTATTGTCTTCTTACTCTTGATTGTGCGCGCACATGATGTACTCCTTGTCTTGGTGGGCCCATAAGCACCGGTTCACGTAGTCAACCAATTCATTGAAGTTATTTTGCAGATTGACCTCATTGACCATCGATGGATCAAAGAACCCAACTTGATTACCAAGGCGACGACCCTCGATCCAACACAACCTTAAAACAGTTACGTATTAGCACTAATTTAGATGATAGTCCATTAATATCACAAGGAGGAAGGTTTGCACTTACAAGGAGTAGCATTTTAGAAGTCCTGTGTCTAACTTTCGAATCCTGAATAGGTCGAAGAGGTCATCAAAGCCTATAGTTACATAGGCAGGTGACGATAGGAAGGGTTGGTGGTCGTGATGTCCAACTATGGATGACTCCCTCATTTTCCGCTTGGCATTGCTTAGCTCCATGTACTGTTTGTGTAGCTCTCGGCAAGCAATACCCATCACGGCCAACACATTGTCCTCCACCAACAGCCTGCCTAGTTCAAATTGTGCCGGGGCCTTCACGACCTTCCCCGTTTTGGTCAACGGCGCCGACGCTGCAGCCTTCCCCCTTTTTTTCACCGGCGCCGACTCCTCGACCTTCCCTTTGCCTGTAGCACCCCCGCGTTCACGTTTCTGTCCCTTGACAATGGGTGGAGAGCTATCAGCCTTCCTTGTGGTCTTTATTGGAGGCAGGTTTTGAGCTATGTGTGTCAAATCCATATCGACTGCATCAGGTGAATGGGGTTCTGACAACGCCGGTCCACGGGGAGCCTCAATTGATAGCTTAGATGTGGGAGGTGTTCGCTCCGTCGGTCGACTTGGACGAGGAGTCATCTTCACAATTATGTCTTCTTTGGGCCATTGTATGTACGTCTTGCACACATCGCCTAAAGTCGTGATTTCATCATTAGGGGGCACAGGCAGCGGAAAGGCTGACCAGTTGTCCTTGACTGAATCTATGGACACCTTGGCATACCCATGACGTAGGTTTACGCCGTGCACCTTTTCTGTGTCCGAGGGATTGAAAGCCATGCCCTCAGCGACTTCGGCAGCGAAATTTGGGTGGACCCTCACCATTAGGACACACTGCGCTACGTCCTGCATTTTTAAAGTACGAATTTAATATTGGAACATGTAAAGGTATTTGAGTAGATATGGATCGGATATAATCGATTACCTCTATGTTGTCCACCGCATCTAGTGGTGTGACCGGGAGATGAGGGGCCGACACTTCTGTGGACGCACAGCTACTCTTGTGTTGTGACGGACTCGCTTCGTGTTGTGCAGGAGGAGTTGGATGGACAACTTGTGTTGCGGCTCGACGTATATTCATCTTGGCGAGGACCTTCTGAACCCTTTCTTCCAACCTGGCGTCCATGTCTGCTTGGAGTTCTTGAATGACCTCCAACTTAAGCTCGGCCTTCAAACGAGCATCCCTCTCTTCCTTGGAAACTTTTCATTTCCTGTATTGGGAGCTGTACTGGGGCAGGCCATGCTTCCAGGGCACATCGACGCCAATTCCCCGAGTCCGGCCAGGATGTTCTTTGGTTCCGAGCGCCTTCGTGAGGATGTCATCTTCGCGTCTCTTCGGCGCGGACTCAACCTCGCTCTGCGAAGCTTATTCGGCAACCAACCCTAACTATAAAAAACAGGATTCGTTGTTACAAATCATTTGCTTAATATGAACGGAAATTAATGAGGTTAATTAGTGAACTCACCAGCTCCTGATAGACGTTGGCGTCACTTTGATTCTCAAATGTGATGGAGCCATCAGGGTTGACCTTACCCTTAGCCCTCGCCCAGTTGCGTGCTCTTCGTTCAGGGATGTCGGCGAATGGGGCAGGGACATTCGCTGCTGCAGCGGCTACATCCTCTTGGGCCCATATTTGCTCCTTGCCGATGTACCCAGCCGTGCCCAGTCGATGCGTGTGCTCATTCCGCTTTTGCAGTAGACGATGTGCCTCGCTTGACTGCCTAAAATCTTCGCTATTCTTCAGCTCGCAAAATTGCTCCCACACCGTCTCCGTTATTTGAGGGTACTCAACGAACGCAGTACGATTGCCGGGTGGGATGATATACTCCGTGAAGAGTTTCCACTTTCAATTCTTCCAGGCTTTGCCCATCTTATGGAATGCCTTCCGCTTAAGCCTTTCCTTTGCTTCATCCGGAAATGTGAACCATTTCTCCATAGCCGTCCAAGCTCGCTCCATCTCAGCTTCTGAGACCCTTCCGATATTTTTGTGGAGGATGCCGAAATTCTCACGTGCTGCCAGCCTGCGGCAGTTAGACCATCTTCCTATGACAGTCCTCGGCGCCGTGGGCCTACCACTTGCGTCAACCTCTCTTATAACCTGCATTGTGGTTGGCCATCTATTTTGTGTCCAGGGATTTCTACTTGACCTAGATGCACTTGTCCCGGCCGAAGGCGACGGTTGTTGTTCTTGAGGCACTTCTGCAGCTAAGACATAAGGAGCATTTGCTAAGGGGTGGTAGCTACAAATTTTGTTGTCATCTATTAAAAAGTTATCCTATAAATTACCACGAGGTTCGGGTTCTTCGGCTGTCGTCGTCGACGGATGACCTGCGGAAACCGTGGCCGGGTCTGCTTCTACCTGTATCCTCGCAGGCGTCGTTGAGGACGGGGATGCGCCGGGCGTTGTCATCGACTAAATAATTTGAATACGCTTATAAATTTCAAATTAGGTGGATACAATAGAGGAATTAATTGAGATATACTCTACTAGAATTCATATGTATGTACATATTTATACCCGTGGGTATAGCACAGGGTGAAATAACTAGGTTTGTTACATGATTGACTCGGTAAGCTATTGACTCATATGATTATATTGGAACTAATCTTGTATACAGAAACAGACATCGTGTATATCTAAAAATAGAGTTTATAAATAGGCCCCTACCCTCAGCCTAATTATCGATTATGAGTGACACTACAGAAAAAAACAGAGAATTAAAGAGTAGATCAAATAGACCCACCATTGCAGAGAAGTAATTTTTCAGTAATATTCATACATCTACATAATTGATTTAAGTAATAATGTATCATTAATCAACTAGCTAACTAGAAGAGGCAACTCAGTACTTATATTCTCTACAAAAGTAAATCGATCATTGTCTAGCAAATGGATCTATACATTCAAATGATTGTTCTAATATTTCAAAAGTTCAGTTCTGCACATAGTACCAAAATTCTATTGTGAATCTCAGGATCCAAGCAATGAACACAAACCATAAATCACCAAAGAGGTCACTATGATTAGCTAAGATTCCATTCAGGCCTAATCTAAAACATCTCGACAACACCAAACATCTCCTGACCAATAGATCAAGCAAATTTCTCAAATTCTACAATGATTGAGGTGGGAGAAGGGTGGGTAGTGATAGGATGTAATGTACCTTGTACTTGCTGCAGCAACGGCAGATCGCGGCGTAGCGGCCTAGGGCTTGGAGTGGCGATTGGGGTCGCAGCGCTTGTGCGTGGAGCGGCGTCGGTGGTGTACGGTGGCGTCGGTGGTGGACGGCGGCGGCCGAGGGCTTGTTCGGCGGCGGCGGTGGAGGACGAGTTTGGCGGCGACGGCAACGGAGGACGAGTGGAGGAGGGCAACAGAGGACGGCGGCGGCGGCAACGGAGGACGAATGGACTGCGGTGGAGGAGGGCGAGGGCGGTGGAGGGCTTGTTCGGCGGCGGCGGTGGAGGACGAGTTCGGCCGCGGTGGAGGAGGTCGGCCGCGGTGGAGGAGGTCGGCGGCGGTGGAGGAGGGCGAGGGCAGTGGAAGACGAGTTCGGTGGCAGCGGCGGCGGTAGAGGACGAGTTCGGCGGCGGCGTGGAGGACGAGTTCGGCAGCGAGGCGGTGTACTGTGGTGTGTAAAGTGGATCTGGATCTAGAAAAGGCACCAATGTTACCCTAGTCAACCACACCTGTGACGGCCTCCAACTAAACGGCCATCACAGGTGATGACACCTGTGACGGGCTCCAACTAAATCTAAGTTAGAGCCCGTCATTGATGAGGTTGACTGGATTTGACCTTTTGACTCCAGTATTTCTTCACCATATTTTACTTACCTCATTATTTTATTTTACTTAATTATTTTATTTCACTTATAGTAGTTATTGTGCTTAATATTTTATTTGACTTACATGAACTATTTCGTAAGCAATACACTAATGATCATTGCAAACATATTAGAGTCATACATATACTAGACAAAATGGACATAAATTACAAAAATAATCCTTCCTCGTGGTCGACGCGTGCATGTTGAACCTCATCTTCTTCTTCCTCCAATTCTATAGGTATTTCCTGACCTATGCCGTGCACGTGCTGGTTGTAATCATCTTCGTCTGAAATGTTGTCCAATCCAACAATTCTCCTTTTCCCTTCACGAACTACATGCAGTTTCTTGTTACACGGGTTAATTATGTAGAATACTTGAACAACTTGTTTGGCGAGAACGAACGATTCATCCTTGTACGCGTTGTTAGCCAGATTGACAATGGTGAAACCTTCATTATCAATTTTTACATTACGAAAATCGACCCATCGACAATGAAACAACGACACTTTGAACTTCAAGTAATCCAGCTCCAATATTTGCGCAACTCTGCCATAGTACTGATCACGCCGACCACCGTCGCTAGCGGCCTCAATGCGTAACCCACTGTTCTGAACTGTGCATTTGCTGTCTTGCTTGATCGTGTGAAAGGTGTACCCATTTATGTCATATCCTTGCCAGGTGGTAGCACTCCATTCAGGACCCTGTGACAACCACTTCAGTATTTCACTTGACAAGTTTGGCATGTTAGCAATTCGGTTCTTGAACCACTCGTTGAAAGAAGACATGTGCTTTTTTCTGACCCAACTCTCTGATCACCCTGGGTTGTCCTGTCGGAGAAATCGTAGGTGTTCATCAAAGTACGACACTACCTTAGTCATATGCTGGAGTACCGTGAAATGAGCTTTATCATACACCTTACGATCCACCCTTACAATTTTCCTTCCAACAGTGCCCACACCATGAAGCCTCCCTTCGTGATGAGATCGTGGTAATCCAACTGAAGAGGTTTCTGACATATAGTCAACACAAAACTCGATGACCTCTTCGGTGGTGTAACTCTCAATGATGCTCCCCTCGGTGTGGGATCGGTTCCGTACGAAACCCTTCAGGATCCCCATGTACCTTTCGCAAGGATACATCTGCGTCATGAAAGCAGGACCACAACACTTTGTTTGTCTAACAAGGTGCACGGGAAGATGTTCCATTATATCAAAGAAAATAGGAGGAAAGTACATCTCAAGATGACAAATGGTTCTCACAATTTCTGCCTGTAGTTCATCTAGTCCCTCGGGATCAATGATCTTCTGCCCGATTGCATGGAAGAAGGAGCACAATCGCATTATCGTGTGTCGCACCTTAGGAGGCAAAATATTCCTTATTGCAACGGGCAACAGCTGTGTGATAAGGACGTGGCAATCGTGCGACTTCATCCCTATCAATTTAAGGTCTTTCAGTGAAACGAACTTACTAATTCTTGATGAGTACCCAGATGGAACCTTTATACCACTCAGACATGTTAGCAAATCCATCTTCTCATCTTTCGAGAGAGTGTAGCAAGCTGGAGGAAGGTACACACTGCCCGACTCCATGGTTATGGGATGTAGCTCTGAACGAATACCCATGTCTTCCAGATCTCGCCGGGCGTTGAGACCATCCTTTGTACTACCAGGGTTAAGCAGTAATCCCATTAAACTCTCGCATACATTCTTCTCAATATGTATCAAATCTATGCAGTGACGAATCTCAAGATCCTTCCAGTATGGTAGTCTCCAAAATATTGACTTCTTCTTTCACATGCTTTTCTCTTTTGTCTTTTCATCTTTCCTCATTTTTCCAAACTCGTTGGTTATTCCCATCAATAAGTTGTGCACCTCTGTTCCTGTTAGCTCTGTCGGGGGGCTAGCTGTATCTCTGTGTCCATTGAAATTCTTTGTCATATTCCTATAAGGGTGATACCTTGGGAGAAATCTCCTGTGACCCATGTAGACCATCTTGCGTGAATGCTTCAACCATTTGCTCCTTGTTTCCTCCATACACTTCGAACATGCCCATCTCCCTTTGACAGTTTGGCCAGAAAGGTTGCCAAGGGCCGGATAATCGTTGATGGTACAAAACAACATCGCACGGAGGTTGAAATACTCTCGTGCATATGCATCCCATGTTTGTGTGCCCTCATTCCATAGCCTCTCAAAGTCATCGATTATCGGTTCAAGGAACACATCGATATCATTGACAGGTTGTCTCGGTCCTTGAATTAGCATGGCAAGCATAATGTACTTTCTTTTGAAGCACAACCAGGGAGGAAGGTTATAGTTCACAAGAAGAACTGGTCATATACTATGACGACTGCTCAAATCACCAAATGGATTAATGCCGTCCGTACACATGGCAAAACGCATGTTTCTTGGGTCATTTGAGAATTCGCGGTAAATCCTATCGATTGTCCGCCACTGTACTGAATCTGCTGGGTGCCTAAACTTACTATCGACTTTTCGTTCTTCGGCATGCCAGCGCACTAGCTTAGCTTGTTCCGGATTCGCAAAAATTCTTTTCATGCGTTTCGCAATTAGGAGATACTACACCACCTTTGCGGGACCTCCCCTCTTTGACTTACTTCCTTCACCTTCACTTATTGTTCGTTTGTATCTAGAAGCCCCACAGACAGGGCAAACATCCAAGTCAGCGTATTGCTTGTAATACAAAATGCAGTCGTTTCGACTAGCATGAATTCTTCTCACCTCCAGGCCCAACGGACATAACACTTGTTTTGCTTCATATGTCGTATGCGGTAATTTGTTCCCCTCTGGCAACAGGTCCTTTAACAGCTCAAGAAGTTCTGTAAAACTCTTGTCGGACCAACCATTACTTGCCTTAAGCTTCATGAGTTCCAACACGCATGACAATTTGCTATGCTTCGACTTACATCCATCATACAAAGGCATATAACATTCTTCCACCAACTTACTAAACTTCTCAAAATCTCTGTCGTTGTCATCTGCGTCTTCAACGTCATGCAACATTTCAGACAAACTTTGAGTGTCCAAATCTATGGTCTCTCCGCCTAACGGAGAAGGTACAAACATGCCTTCTCGAGCTACAGCGGCGTTCACTACATCCTGATCCGGGCCTTCTTCAGCTGCGACATCAGGTGCCTCTTGCTCTCCATGCTTGCTTCAACATGTATATTTCTCCATGAAACCTCTCCTTATCAAATGAGAATGCACATCTGAACTATCATGGAACATCTGTTCATTCTTACAGTCGTTACATGAACACAATATGTGCATGGTCATCCTGCTTTTTCTGTCATTGTCCGCAAATGTGACGAATTCAGTGACCCCCTCCCTATACTCTTTAGACGAACGATGAACATGGTACATCCAACTACGATTCATCTGCAATCAACGACATAGGAAAAAAACTATATGATGATCAATTAGGAATGAAGGGAGAATAATGTATTTTTTACCTTTAATTTCAGCACAAATTCGCCCCCGTTACCCTCCCAACCGAATTGTGAACAGTGCACTGGTCGGGATGGAAAGCAGTTGGCAGTTAGGTGGTATTTATAGAGATCCAACTCACTTCAAACGGGTTAAATAAATACAACCTGTCAAAGATGTTGGCCAATTACCTTTGACGGGTTCTAACTCTCTGGCCGTCACAGGTGGGGTGATACCTGTGACGGCTAGGGAGTTAGAAGCCGTCACTGGTATTTCTGTGACGGCTTACGGTTCCAAGCCGTCACAGGTGAGGTCATACCTGTGACGGGTCGCAGTCGGATGTCTCACCGATGACGACAAACATAAGGACCCGTCAAAGGTGACGGTCATCTGTGACCAATCCATAGGCCCGTTACTGGTATGCCGTCACAGATATAGGGTTCTGGTGTAGCGTAGCTAGCATGAATATGCAGCTGCCTGCAGCCACGTGAGGAACGACGACTAAACGACAGCTACGGTACCACTCAGATGCAGTATATATATACCACAAGCACCAAACCTAACACTAGCTAGAAATCCAGCCAAAGCAAATCAACCAGCTACAGCTACAGAAATTAATCGATCCGATCTCCATTATCCAACGACGACGCAGCGGCGGTCGATCGATCGATCGATGGAGGCCTACAACTACTGCAGGATGGTGGGGAGGGAGAGGGAGCTCGTGGCTGAGCTGCGTCACCTGCTCTCCCCTTCTCCGACTCCGACGACCCCCGCTCACCGCGCTACTAGTACGCTCGGCGGCGATCAGTGCTTGCCGCCAGGGCTGTCCGGTGGAGGACGGCGGCGGGGGAGGAAGAGAGTCCGCCGGGGCAATGATAATGTGAAGCTGCTTCAAGCAGATGATGATCAGGAGACCGTAGTAGCTGATCATGGCGATGCAAATGCCAAGCCTCTTCCTAATTTCACCAAAACAAGGTACTGATATATTCATGCATCAAGCTTAATTTCTAGGTGTCGATCAATAACAAGAACATACTGCACACCGCACTGCTTTCCTTTTTGTTATTTCTGAAAGATATAATCAATATAATGCACGGTTCGGTTCATCATCATATCAATTCAGAAACTTTGATTACATCTAGTTAATTATATATATGCAGCAGGAGGAAGCAGCAGACGACGACATCAACGATGGTAACGACGGTGCCAGATTTCGATGGGTATCAATGGAGGAAGTATGGTCAGAAGCAAATTGAAGGTGCCATGTACCCCAGGTACCATTTCATATTTACATATATATGCATGTTGTATTACTGGTACATCACTGTCATAAATCACTAATGTTATGTTTGAGAGAAACATCGTGTGTGGTCTGTGATCAACTTTATTTAGTGTCAATACTGCTCCGTCGATCATCGTTTGTATAGCATTATATGTATTGGTGTATATATATATAATCATCGATCGATCTTAAAAAAGATGAGAGAGAAATTTTATCTACTATTTATTGTCTGATTTTATTATTTTTGTTTATCTAGTTGTAAATCAAATTTAGGCTTGCACGTTTGTCTATTATTTTTTTAAAATTTTTTTTATAACTATTTAAATCTTATGCAAATTATAGGCGATATCATGACACCTGGTCGTAGAAAAACCCTTTCACTTGGATACACGCAACATGCATGTAACCTTTGTGAATTGGACGTACCACGTGTAGTGCCCACATTCCCATTAGTAGGTGAATGATTAATTGCACGTACGCATCGTGTCAGTGATACACGTTGTTGGAGTTGGACATGCGCAGACGAAATAACTTTGCAATAGCTAAGTTACAACAGATTCTCAGATCACATATGTATGTTTGTAATTGATTACATTTGATCTCATATTTTGGTGTACCTCAATTAATTATCACAACTAATTATCCACCTATAAAAGCTGAAAAACTGAACTGAAATGCTAGATCATATGATTAGGCTTGCAAGTTCATAATGATGGATGCGTGCGTGACTAATTAACATGGACGCATGCAGGAGCTACTACCGGTGCACCAACAGCACAAACCAGGGCTGCCTCGCCAAAAAGACGGTGCAGCGCAACGACGATGAGATCAACGGCGGCGGCGCCGGAGCAGCACCGTACACAGTGGCGTACATCTCAGAGCATACTTGCAAGTCCATCGAATCATCGCTGGCTCCGGTCATCCTCGACACCACCGTCCGTACCAACAACCACCACCCGCCTGCAGCTGCTCCGGTTGTTACTGCTGCTGCTGCTGAATCAGCTGCTCAATCACCGGCGACATCGTCGTCGTCGGATATGATCATGACGAGTAGTACACGGAGCAGTACTAGTGGCACTAGTAATGGCGAGACGAGTTGGAGCCGTCAGCACGGCGCCTACGCATGCCGACAGCTGATCGCCGCCGATGAAGACTGCTGGGACGACACTCCGGCGACGACGATCACTACCTCTGATGGTGGTAATAGTTGTGCCGAGGAGATAGACTTGTTGAGCGGGCCGATCAGGTCGCCGGTGCACATTGCGGCGGACGGGAATTGGATGGAAGATTTGCTCCTTGTTAGTGACGGGCTTATCGATCTATGCAACGCCAACATCAGCCATTTGTTCTGTTTCTAGATACACACGTCTATTGTCTCTGCTATGTATCAGATGTTGCTTTAGGCTTGGTTTAGATGCAAAAATTTTTTTTTGACAAAAACATCACATCAGATATACGGACACACATTTAAAGTATTAAACGTCAACTAATAACAAAACAAATTACAGATTCCAATTGTAAATTGCGAGACGAATCTTTTGAGCCTAATTAAGCCATCATTAGCACATGTGGATTACTGTAGCACTTATGGTTAATCATGGCGTAATTAGGCTCAAAAGATTCATCTCGCAATTTACAGTCGAACTGTGCAATTGATTTTTTTTTCCACATTTGATACTCCATACATATGTTCAAGCATTTGATGTGACGGAAAAATTGGAAGTTTGAAAAAAATTTTTGGGATCTAAACACAGCCTTAATGCATTTTATTTTCCTTTTGAGAGGACAAGCTAGCTAGCATTGATCGAGTTCGACGAGTTGCATGTGTTACCCACTATGTACGTAATGGGATTATGGGACCCTTAACCTTGATGAATTTGCATGATGGGCCAAACACATATACACATTTTTCTTGAAACGAAGAGCACAAATCGTGCGATATTTCATATTGATAAAACAAAAACAAAAACACAGCCCTGAGAGGCACGAAAAAAAAGCCACCACACACCGACAACTGCACACAACCCGAAAAACTAGTGCCGCTAATAGGCTTCATCACCTTGTGCACTGCTCGCTATCGTCCTTCTGTGCCAACCGTTCGCTGCTTTACTTTTTCGTTGGCCATCGACCTCGCGATAGCTGGATCTGGGTGTCTCAACCGGGTGATCCCGGCCGCCTCGAGCTGCCAACCCAGTCACTACTCACCCCTGTGTGTTCATGTTCTTAAGGAAAGGTCAAGGTGGAGCCACCGTCGCCGCCTCACCATGATGTTATCACGCGCCTTCAGCTCTCCGCGCTAGAATGAGGAGGCTATCCGAGCCCCGCCGCTACCGTCCTATCTCGTCGCTCGGTTTTCGGTGCTGATGAGACAGAGGAGAGATGGGGATGGTGGCACCTAGGGTTTGATCGTCCCCTGAGCCGCCTGAGCGAGGTCGACGTGAGGGGAAAAATGGTCTAAGCCGTTCTACACATGTATATATTAATTTGGACTATAACAAGTGATTGGGTTGTGAAGCCCATTAGCCCAACTAACACCATCAATATCGATATGGAGATGTACTGAGAAGGAACCAGAGCTGGACGATATTACGGTCACTCTCACACACGAGCAGCACGATTTTGCACATGACATCACCACCCGTGACGTCACCTTGCTGTCGTTCGCAGCTTCTTGCCACAGCAGAATTAATTTTGTCTTATCACCGGCCCGTCTGGAAATCTGAGGTACTCCACACTAGCTGGAGTAATCTTCCTGCCACTTAATTTATGTTATTATGTGTACAGTAAGCTAGCAAGCTAGCCGTACGTGTTTCATCAGTCGTACGTCCCCACTGATTAATTTGCGTGTGTACGCGTGTGGACCTTCTTGCTTGCTGGGGATTCATCAGTCGTAGGTCCCCAACAATTGATCCGCACGATCTACACATGTACACACACCTCACAGGGGAGAAGTAGTAGGCCCATAAAAAAGCAGGCTGATGGTGATTGATGGAACATCTAAAAACTATAAATAAAATCTCAATGACGATTGGAGGAGAAACGACCGACAGAACAACAGGGTCATGACGGTTGGCGAAACTTTAAAAAATAAAAAAATAAATTCCAATGATAATCATGTACGATTTTTAAAATCTCAATGACAATAAAAAAAAGACAGAGGCATGCCATATAGAAGTACAGTGGCAAAGCCACCAGTGGTTGACAAGATTTCTAGAAAGTAAAAAATGAACCCTGACAATAATTATTTTCCGTTTTTAAAATTCCAATGACAATACAAAGAGAAGAGATAGCAAGCGGGTCATAGAGAAATACAGTGACGGCATTTGACGGTACTTGTAAAATTATAAAAATAAAACCCAACGAGACAATGAACTCTAAAAACTATAAAAAAAGTTTAATTTTTAAAGATTCAGAAAAGATGAATAGAAGCCATGGTAGATCGAGCAAACAATTAAAAGGGTGACAAAGGAGTACGGTGTAGTAACTGGTTTGACTTTTAAAAACTACAAAATTAGAAACCTAGAGATGATAATGTTTGGTTTTTAAAGTCCTAAGACAACGAGATAACTATTTAACAAATTTTAAATTTTAACTAAAATCATATGTAAAAAAAAGATAATTTTGTATGCGTGATAGCCGTGCAATTGCGCGGGCCACCCAGCTAGTTATATTATTAAAAAAGCCTTGAAATAAGACATCACGTTCATTGTGGAGGCTACAAATTTTCACATTAATAAGAGAAAAAAAGAGAAAAAGAAAACGATTTTAACTCCTTGATCATGGTGGGTCCGGATTATAACAGTATAGATTGATTGATATAGCTATATATCAAATACAATTATATCTATAAAAATAGAAGTTAAGAGTCGTATATGAAATTCAAACCTTCTAAAAATAGAAACTAAGAGTTGTATATAAATCCAAATATACGTATATTATAATGGTTCTTATAGAAATAAAATTTTAGAGTTGTACATTAAATCTAACGGGATATATAGATTTATAGGAACATTTTGTCCTTTATTTAGAATCGGAAACAAATACATGTACGTGAGGTAGAATCTGTCATGACACCAAAAGAAATCTGTCCATGTATGATTTGGTGTCAGCTGATTCCCACTATGGCTTTCTGTAACGGCCATTTCCTTGTGGTGTCATTGGAAAAACCTAATCTCCAAAAATCCTAATTGTGAAAGCTTGCTTTTCGGTTGTTCTTCGTTGTATGTGCCAAGGTCTCAGTCTCTCCCTTAGTGCCCAACTCAAATCCCAGAGAAAGTCCCAAATTCAAATTCAAATTCAATCTTCAAACTTCCTCCAAATCAAATCTCTCGACAAAAGTCTATTTTGCCTTTCTTGTTTCCCTTAGGCCGTTTTCTTCCCGACCCATCTCCCACTCCTCTCTCCTTCCCGCCTGGGTAGCGCCGACTCGGCCCAGCTCACACTCGGCTCGTTCCCGGGCACGTGCGGCGCACGTGCCACGGAGAGAGAGCAGTCGCTCCCCTCTTCCTCGCACGCGCATGCTCACACTCTCTCTCTTTCACTTCTCCCCCTCGGCACTGGATTTGATTTATTCGCTGCCGCTCATTGTTTCACGCGCTCGTCCTCGCCGTGGCCAACCAGAAGGACACTGGCGTCACTCCCTCTAGCCGTCGCCTGCACCGACATCCTCCTCCGTCCCCGCTCGGCACCAACCGACCACCACCGTCACCTTCTCCTTGTGCCGTCACTGCCGGCGTCACCATGGCCCCCGCCATTCGTCGCACTAGCTTTCAAAGCCGAGAGGCCGCGTTCACCCTCTGTGCCTCTTTCCTCCCTAAGCGGCAAAGAACCGACTTTTCAAATGCTTGTCTTGTTGCTATCGGGAACAGTCGGACTTGGGAAGTCCTCGTATGTGTTGGTAAGGAGCCACTCATGCAGATGCAATCAATGAATACATTTCACAAGCTCCGGTTGGATGAGATACACTTTCTCGTGCGCGTCGTTGAGAAACACTCACTTAGTTGATTCTAAAAGTTTTAAACTAAAACTGAATGAGAAAATTAACTAGTTTTCTTTTGAAGCTTGCATTAAACACTTAATAACCCCTCTAGTTCTCGAAGAAAAGGATGGATCCAGCTGATGAGGAGTTCTTCCAAGAGCAAGTAAGTTTCGAGTTGTAGTAGGGTTTCGGCTTAGTTCCCAAGTCATGCTTGTGGCTTTGGGCTAGTCTTCGTTTTCGCCTTTTTGTAATGCAATTGTGAACTCGGGGTCGGTCCATAGTTTCAACGATGGTTGTATCTCTACTCATACTAATGAGATCTCTATCGCTGTGATATTCAATCTTCCTGTTGTACCAATACTGTTTTCTGGGGCTAATACAGATATACGGATTAATTTGGATCGTCTTATTCTGATTTCTATTCAGGACTAGTTTGAGATATGACACTATCAATCAAGTCCCAATAAATACCAACCAATAACAAAAGCAATCACATAGGTACACAATCTCCAGCAAAAGAACAGATATTCTTGAAAAAGGTTACATCTAGATGCTCTGCAACGCTAAAGAAGCTGAAAAAATTAGAGATCAATTCACACGTATACAATATGCATTCTTTACTAAAAGACGAGAAATACGAGGCATGAATGAGCTGGATCAGAGTGGCTGTCCTCAATACAGTGTACCTATGGGCCAAACATAAGCTACTGACGCGCAATCTGTCTGTCCTGCGCAATCTGACTGTCCTGAGCTACGCGTAACTAGATCAGAATCCATCCACTAAAAATCTATCTATCTATTATATTACTAAAAGAACTGTTCATATGTTGCAACGAAAAATTTGAGAAAAATTTATATTATGTAATTTGATAGAGCGTTAGCTCCTCAACGGGAGACAGAGAGGACCCCCTTGTCAGTTCGGCCGAGGACGCAGGGTGAAACTCCTTCCTCCCCTGATCGCACAAGAGAGAGAAGAAGAAAGAGGGACACAAGCGTTTATATAGGTTTGGATCGCTGGGAAGCGTAACACCCTACTTCTGTGTGATGGATATGCGACTGAAAAAATTAGGGAATACAAGTGTTTGCTCTCCCTTTCTCTCCTGTCTATCTGTTCTTCTTTTTTTCCTACTTAGGCCTGAGCCTTCTTTTATATGTCAAGGGGCTACCACATGGGTCAAAAGGTTGCCTAACATGGAAGAAAAACATTCTTCTACATTTAATGGCAGTCTCGCTGCTTGACTCGGAAGCCACATGCACAGACGCTGCAGCAGGACCTTCGTCTGGCTAGGCGGTTGACACGGGGGACTCCCGTGTCCAACTCCATTAAATGGATGACGACTTGTGTGTTTCGTTCGCATCGGAAAATGGAAATCATCTGACCGGGGCTGGCATACCAACTCTGGCTGAGGGACGAGAGGCAAAAGGCTCTCATCATTCTGATGGGACGGGGCAAGGAGTGCCATGCACCACCCGACGTGCGGGCAGCGCGTAGGCGCTCTGCCACCGTCTCATCCGTGATCTAGCTGGTCTACGACCGGTCAATCACCATGACCGGTCATAGACTGGCCACACACGCGCCACGCCGTATTAAATGCGGCGTGGTGCGCTCGCCTGAGCCGCCATTAATGCGGTTAGGTGAGCTCTGGCCACGCTCACCTAACCTCGCACACACGGTACCAGCGCAGAGGGGGTCGGGGCGACCCGACCCTCGGGGAAGGTCTGGGTGCGGCCCGACCCTCGGGGGGACAAGGGAGGGCAGCCGCCGCGTCGCTCCTGGGCCCGACCCCTGCAGGGGAAGTGCCACGTGGGTGCAGGGGGCCACCCAGCTCTCTAGTCTTGGTACCCCCAGGCCCGTATCACCGACATAATTAATTACAATACAAATTTTTCGGAATACTTAGGTATTTCTAAGTAGGTAGGTATAGAATTAAATTAATTTACAGGTAAAGTACAGTAAGTGTGAGAAATAAAATTACATGTCTGGATTTAATTTTTGTTAAATTATTCATGATTAATTACACTCTCTAAAGTTTTCTCGGAATTTTCAGAGGTCAATTGCTAATTTTAATAATACAAACACCATTTCAATTTTATTTAAATAAAAATATAAATAAAAACCCTCCTTTCTTTTTTGGCTGGGTTCGGCCTAGCAAGCTCAACCTGCAGCCCCTTCTCCTCTCCTCCGCCTCAACCCGCAAGCGCAGGTTCAGCCCAACAAGCAATCAAAAGTCTAATTGACCTCCCCTGCCGTCCCACTTTTCTCTCTTCTCCTCTCCTCCGTCTCACCCCGCAAGCGCACGTTTGGGCCCCTCTGCCTCAGCTTGCAAGCATACGTTTGGCCCAGAAAAGACCGAAAGCCTAATTAGTCTCTCTGACGAACGAAAAAAAGTGACGAACAGAAAGTTACTAATTTTTATAACAGTATATATGACGGAGCGTGAAACTCCTCACCGTGAGACCGCGCAAGCCCCCCTTTGTCGGTTCGGCCGGGGACGCAAGGTGAAATTCTTCGCCCTGATCTGTGGGATCCCAGCGAGAAAAACGGAAACGCGTGGACGCAGGCGATTTAGACAGGTTCGGGCCGCTAAGGAGCGTAATACCCTACTCCTGTGTACTGGTAGATCTGAGAGTATGATGGAATCTTCAGAGAGTCCCCCCTTTTCTTAGGCCTGGGCCTCCTTTTATATGGCAAGGGACTACCACATGGGCCACGAGCTGCCTAAGAAAGAAGACATTCTTTTATATTTAGGGCTATCCTATCGCCGGAAGCAGCCTCTGACAGACGCCGCAACACGCCTTCGCTCGGTCAGCCGACTCCTCCAGGGGACGCCCGTTTCAACCTTCATTAAATGGCGAGCGACTTCTGTGTCTCGCCTGCATCGGAATCGGGAAAGCATCTGATCGGAGCTGACATACCAACTCTGGGAGTTGGCATACCAACTCCGGCCGAGAGACGAGAGACAGAGGGCTCTCATCATTCCGACGGGACGGGGCGAGGCGTGCGGCAGGCCGCCTGGCGCGCGTGCGACGCACAGGCATCCTGGCACCACCTAACCCGCGATCTGACCGGTCTGCGACCAGTCACTCACCGTGACCGGTCACGGACCGGACATGCACGCGCCACGCCGCCTTAAATGCGACGTAGTGCGCCCGACTGAACCGCTATAAATGTGGTTAGGTGAGCTCAGCCGTGCTCACCTAACCTGCGCACGTGGCACCAAAGCCACAGGGGTCGGGGCGCCCCAGGCCTCGGGGCAGGAACGGGAGCGACCCGACCCCGGGGGGAAACCGGGAGGGCAGCCGCCACGTTACCCTCGGGCCCGACCCCTCCAGGGGGACAGGCCACATGGATCCCTGTGGCCGCCCTTCCGTTTGGTCTCGATACCCCCGGTCCCATGTCACCGACAGTAGCCCCCGGCGTCACGCCCGGGTGGCCACACTCGGGGGGGGCACCCAGGCTTGGCGCCACCCCTCGGGCCTGGTGACAGGTGGGACCGGCCCCCAAAGGCGAGAAGGACTCCTACGGTCGTGAGCCGCGCATATCGGTGGAGAATGCCAGTCGACATTCTGTTAACGACGAAATTTGGTAAATCATGCATTGGATTCAGAGTTAAAGCCGAAGCCGATTGGAGGAGATAAGCGATTACAGAAAACAGAGTATGAATCGGCTGCAAGCCAAATCGGCTACGGTGTGCATCGGCTGAAACAGAATCGGACAAGGATAGCCGATGTAGTCGATTCCGATGAGGAGATGGCAGGATCATTGTCGGGTTCGGTTGGTGTGCTTCATGAGGATTGCCACGTACGGATTGAGTCCGAAGAAGGCAATTGTATCTATTAATTAGGATATTTGTTAGTTTCCTTTTATCTTTAGGAAAGTGTGTTTAGTGTCCCTTAAGGACTTTATGTTTTTCTTTTATCTTTAGGAAAGTTTCTTTCTTGTCCTACAAGGACTAGTATCTCCCCATGGGTATAAATATGTACACCCGGGGTTATTGTAAGAGATCAACTCTCGATCAATACAATTCGGCGCATCGCCACCTTTTACTCTGTTACGGTTTATTTATCAACCGGCGGAATTTGGCACCTGACGCGGGGCTGCATCGGCTGTCGATCTCCGGCGAAGGGGTAAGTCCAATGTTCCGTCGGTTCAGGCAATTGTATCATCTACGTCGGCGTCGTTCAAGGCTGCATCAGTACATTCGACCTCTTGGATTGCTCTAGTTTGGATAATATATTTGCCTGGCTATTTATCATATGTCTTATGTTAATCTAGTATTAGCATCTCGATTTAGTTTTATCGGCTGCTTCTCGTTTTAGGGTTTCTGCCGGTATCGGCTAAATCGTCTTGCTAGATTAGATTAGCTTAGGCATCTACCACCCTGAAAATCAGTCAAGGGCTTGATCATCTAGATACCGTGTTTCTTTACATACTTAGTGCTGCATCAGTTGAGTTTGACCTACTAAGTCGTGCTTAGAACCATGAATCTCTAGCCTGCTTTTGATTGCCGATAAGGGTTTCATCGGGGTTTCAGCCGATGAGTTATCTGGACGTTGCATCGGCTTATAAGGATTGCATATAAGTTGAATTTAGCCGATGACAATAAAGGTTTCACTATTTAATCTAATCTTGTGGATTTTATGGCATTGGATCTATGTTAGATTCACTTCATTGGCTATGCTATGAATATATATAATCTCTCTCTTGAGGTGTTTTTAGACATAAGTGATTTATACTGTCTCGGCGCCCTGTCCGATCTATCCCAATCACTTGGTTTAAATATATTTTGAGATTTAGATTATGTATCATTGATATCTACAGCCGATCGAGTACATCTAAACTTTCGTTTCACTTTATCAAGTCATTGCCGATCTATTGCATGTTACATCAGCCGATTGGTTTCTACTGGATCATATTATTGCTATATTATCATCAGCCGATTGTCTCTTTGTCAAGTGTCAGAATCTACATTGAACACATAGCCGATAGCTCAAAACCCTATCGCTATCGGCTGTTATCAGGATCGGCTGGAAGTACTACATCGGCTATGTTGGCCGATCGATTGTTTTATCTGTCGTTTGTATATCTTGTCAGTTGCAGGATCAAACTGACTGGCACGCCCGTATCTCACCAAGACTTGGACCTGCACTGGAACTAAGCAGATCTCCCAGGCCAGTGTGTGTTTTTTGCATCAACACATTCATGAGCGGTCTTCTTGTAACCGCAACATTACTCGAGGCAGCGCGCGGATCGGGACACGTCGGTCCACTTCGCCTGGGGACGTAATGATTGGCGCTTTTCGCGGTAATCGAGCGCGATTAATGCGCACACGATCTGCCCCTTCTCGACCGCCACGGTCGCACGACTAACGCGTGCGCCGTAAACGGGCGAGTGGGGTTAGTGGAGGCGTGGGCACGAGAAACGATGGGGCAAGGAGATGGGCGTAGGAAACGAGGAGCCGAGCGCGGCGGAGGCAAGGGCATAAAGGGCGCCGAGGAAGGGATTCGTTTCGTTCCTCTCGCCACTTTTTTCTTGCCTTTGCCATCCGTGCCCTAGCTCTCTCGTTTCTCTCGCCTTCCTCTCGCCACGCGCTCTCGTCCTCAAGCTCCCCCTCCGCCGGCGACATGACGCGGAGCTCCGCGCCGCTTGACGGCAGCGTGCTGCCGCCTTCCCGCATCACTAGCGAGAGGCAGGCTGGGCTACCGCGCCGGTTCATGCCGGAATCTGCCACCCGGCGAGAGGGGACCAATCTACCCTCGGAGGGGGTCATGCTTTTGGGTCCCGCGGCGGGGGTTCGGGGGGTAGCCGCCCTGCCGACGCCAAGGGGAAGAGGAAGCAGGAGGCGACCCCTCCTCCATCTCCTCCCCGAGGGGGCGGGGCGGAGCACATTAGCGGTAGGCGTCCGGAGACGCCGCACCGACGCCCCAGCCCGAGGGGGAGCGGAAGAAGAAGCGGCTCCGCAAGATGGGGGAGCCTCATCACGCCCCCAAAGTGGTCGTTCAGCCGGCCACCCCGCAGGTTCGACCTCTTACCCACAGCGGCCACACTCTCATTCCCAAACCCCCGGGCTTATTTTTACTTACCTCTTTCTGTTTCACACTTTTCTTCTGCCTCAGCGAGATCCCGTCCCGCCCCACGCGTCACTCCAAGGCCGACCGGCGCGCGAGCAACGAGGCCGGGGAGGTGGCGACCGCAGAGGCTCAGAGGCGGGAGGCCGACTTGCAGGAAGCCGCAGGCCGCCTACGGGTAGCTCAAGAGGCTGCTCGGGAGGCGGCCAGCGTCTGCCGGGCCGAGGAGGCTGCCCGGGAGGCAGAGGTGGCGTGCGCGCACGAGGCACCGGCGGCCGAGCCTACCACCCAGGTCCCTGACCCGATCGCGCCGAAGGCGGAGGCCGCCACCAAGGCGGCCCATGATGACGCCGAGAGGGCGCACCCAGGGCCCGACGCCTCAGGCGGCGCTGTGGACGAGCCGGCCTCGGGAAAGGCCCCCGAGGCCAACACACCGACCGGCGAGCCGAGCCGGGCTTCACCACCACAGGGGTGGCCTTCCCCCTTTTCTCCCGCCACCCCGCTAATCGCGAAGCCCCTCCTGCAGGCCTTGGCTACAGCCAATAGCTCGGTGCTGGACGGGCTAAGCGCTTAAATACAGGCCCTATAGGCGGAGCGGGCAGAAATCGACACGGCGTGGGCGCACGTCGAGGAGGGGCGGTGCTCCATGGAGGCCATGGTGGAGGCCGGCCGTAAGGCGCACAGCCTACACACCTTGCAGCTCGAGGCTCGCCGCAGGACCCTGGCGGAAATCGCCCGGGAAGTGGAGGAGGAGCGGGAGACAGCCCTCATCGCCACCGCCGTGCTCGACGGGGCGCGGGACGACCTCCGTCTCCAATACGGGAGCCGGATGGCGGAGCTGGAGGAAAAGCTCGACGCCGCTCGCGGAGTTCTCGACGCCGCCGCTGCCCGGGAGCGGCGGGTGGTGGAGATCGAGGCGGCGACCCGCCAGCGCGAGGAGGCCCTAGAGGCACGGACCATGGCGCTGGAGGAGCACACCGCCGCGCTCGGGGGGCGGGCCTCGCGCTTGCTTGTGCAAGAGGCCGCCGTGCGCCAGCGGGCCGAGGCCCTTGACCTCCGTGCCCGGGAGCTGGAGGCGCTGGAGGAGCGCGCCCGTGCCCTGGACGCGAAGGAGGCGGCGCTGGCGGCACTCGAGACCGTCGCCGCTACACGGGAGGCGACACCGGCGGCGCACGAAGCTGCCTCCGCCGAGCAGGAGTCCGTACTCCGCCTCCGCGAAGACACTCTCGCCGAGCGGGGGCGAGCCCTCGAGGAGGCCGAGGCCGTGGCGCGGCGGCTGGCGGACAGCTTTCTCTTCCGCGAGGCGGCGCAGGAGGAGCAGGCGCGCCGTAATCTGGAAGGCGCCCGCGCTGAGAGGGACGCGCTGAACCAGCGGGCCACCGAACTCGAGGCGCGGGCAAGGGAGCTGGACGAGCGGGCGCGCAGCGGCGGGGCGGCCGCAGGCCACGGTGATCTGGCCGCCCGCCTCACAGCCGCCGAGGACACCATCGCCGAGCTGCAGGGTGCCCTGGACTCGTCTGCCGGGGAGGTTGAGGTCCTCCGGCTGTCGAACGAGGTGGGGCCCGGCATGCGTCGGGACGCCGTCTCCCGCCTCGACCGCGCCGGGCATCAGGCGGGCATCTGGAGCGGGCGGCACGCATAGTACGCCGCCAACCAGGGGGGCCTCGCCCAGCGCCTCTCGGAGATGGCCGGGGACCTTGAAAGGCTCCCCGAGGAGATCGGGGAGACAGTTAAGTCTTCCTCAAGGGACCTCGCCCGGGGGGCGGTGGAGCTCGTGCTGGCGAGCTACCAAGCCCGGGACCCCGACTTCTCCCCGTGGACGGCGCTGGAAGAATTCCCCCCCGGAACCGAGGCCAACGCGCGCGCCCAAGTCCGGGATGCCGCCGATCAAATCGTCCACGGCTTTGAGGGGACGGCCCCTCGGCTCGTCTCCACTCTCGACTTCGACGAGGAGGAGGACGGCGACGACGGCGCCGACGACGACAGCGGCGGCGAGGCCGGCGACCCGAGTGCGTCGGAGTGAGCCCCCGGGCCCCCGCGTATCTTAATTTTTGATTCCTTCATCTTCTGAGGCCTACGGGCCAATGCTTGTGTAACTGACTTCATCTTACCTGCAATCAAACAAAATTTTAATTTCTATGTTAGCTATGCTTGCTATATGCGTGTGATAAGGACGGTCTGTGTCGCGATCCTTTTGCATCTTTGGCTTGAGCGAGGGCTCGTGCTCGGGCCCCAGCCTCAAACGGCGCGGGTCGGAGCTAATGCTATGGGGAGATCCGCATGTTGAGACTGGCCAGGCCGGGAGCGCAGTGACCGAGGGTTATGGGGACCCGATTGTGGGCCATTGCCGATTCCCCCTCGAAGTTCACCGCGCCCCGGGGCACGGCTCGGTTCTGGGCCCCGTTTGGCGGTTTAGACGACCCGGGCTGCCGAGGGCAAGGACGAGCATGAGCAGACTGACTCAAGTCAAGACTTTTCAAAAGGAAACGATAACACAGGCGTAGTTCTTAGGAAATTGAAAATGCTTGTTATTGAAATGCTAGGAAAAAATTAAACAAGTATGTGCATGTGGGAGCCCCCAGCCAACCCTGCGTGCCCGCGGGGACGCGGGGTTGGCCTGAGCCCAAGGTACGACACCCGACCCCTTTATGGGTAGAAGCGGCGAAGATGCTTGATGTTCCACGGGTTAGGCAGTTCTGTGCCGTCGCCCGCGGCCAATCGAACCGAGCCCGGCCGGGGGACGCCGACCACTCGATACGGACCTTCCCACGTTGGTGAGAGTTTGCTCAGTCCTGCACGCGTTTGGACGCGGCATAGGACGAGATCGTCGACGCAGAGTGATCGGGCCCGGACATGGCGCTGATGGTAGCGCCGCAGGCTTTGCTGGTAGCGCGCGACTCAGAGGGCCGCGCGCCGCCTTCGCTCTTCCAGGTAGTCGAGGTCGTCTCGGCGAAGCTGATCTTGATCAGCCTCGCAATACATGGTGGCCCGAGGGGACCTCAGGGTGAGCTTGGGTGGGAGGACCGCCTACGCACCGTAGACGAGGAAGAAAGGCGTTTCCCCTGTCGCTCGGCTTGGGGTGGTTCGGTTCGCCCAGAGCACCGCTGGCAGCTCCTCGATCCATGAATCGCCATGCTTCTTGAGGATGTTGAAGGTCTTTGTTTTGAGGCCCTTGAGGATTTCCGCGTTGGCGCGCTCCACCTGGCTGTTGCTTCTGGGGTGGGCGGGTGAGGCGAAACAGAGCTTGATGCCCATGTCTTCGCAGTAGTCGCCGAAAAGCTCACTGGTGAACTGGGTGCCGTTGTCCGTAATGATACGGTTAGGCACCCCGAACCGAGCAGTGATGCCCTTTATGAATTTTAGCGCCGAGTGCTTGTCGATCTTGATGACCGGATAAGCCTCGGGACACTTAGTGAACTTGTCGATTGCGACATACAGATACTCGAACCCACCCGTGGCCTTCCTGAAGGGACCCAGGATATCCAACCCCTAGACGGCAAACGGCCATGAAAGAGGTATGGTCTGCAGGGCCTGAGCCGGTTGATGCGTTTGCTTGGCGTGAAACTGGCACGCCCTGCATCGTCGGACCAGGTCCGCTGCGTCATGGAGCGCCGTTGGCCAATAGAAACCCTGGTGAAAGGCCTTGCCAACCAAGGTGCGCGAGGTGGAGTGGGCTCCGCACTCGCCTTCATGGACATCGATAAGAAGCTCAACGCCCTGTTCTCGAGGAATGCACTTCAGGAGGACTCCGTTGGCCCCGCGCCGGTAGAGGGCCCCTTCCACCAGCACGTAGCGCTTGGAGATGCGATTGACACGTTCACTCCCTTCGCGGTCCTCGGGTAGAGTCTGATCTTTGAGGAACGCCTGGATCTCAGCCATCTAGGCGATCAGTCTTGGGGGGCCGGGCTCGGCCCCGCCGGGTCCCGAGGCCTGGACTCCGACGGGCCTCGGGGGCCGCGCAGGCGCGTCCGTCTCCCCTAGGGGGTCGGGTCGCGCCGACGGCTGGGCGAGCCTTTCTTCAAAGGCACCCGTTGGGGTCGGGGCTCGCGACGAAGCGAGCCTCGAGAGTTCATCAGCGACCGCGTTATCCCGTCTGGGCACGTGCCGAAGTTCTAACCCATCGAAATGGCGCTCCATACGCCGCACCTCGCGGACGTAGGCGTCCATCTGTGGGTCGGAGCACCGGTACTCCTTGGAGACCTGGTTAACGACCAACTGGGAGTCGCCTAGAACCAGGAGGCGGCGGATCCCCATTCCGGCCGCCACTCTAAGTCCCGCAAGGAGTCCCTCGTACTCCGCCATGTTGTTGGTTGCCTGGAAATCTAGGCGAACCAAATATATAAGGACGTCTCCGCTCGGCGAGGTCAAGATGACCCCGCGCCGGCGCCCTGAAGGGCTAGGGAGCCATCGAACTGCATCACCCAGTAGGTGGCGTGAGGCAGTTGTGAGGGGCTCATGTTGGCCTCGGGGGCGGAGAGTCCGAGATCTGGTTCGGGAGCCGGGGTCCATTCCGCCACGAAGTCGGCGAGGGCCTGGCTCTTAATCGCGTGGCGTGGCTCAAAGCGCAAGTCGAATTCGGAGAGTTCGATTGCCCATTTTACCACCCATCCAGTACCCTCTCGGTTGCGTAGGATTTGGCCGAGGGGGTAGGACGTGACCACCGTGACCCGATGTGCCTGGAAATAATGGCGCAGCTTCCTCGAGGCCAACAGAATCGCGTAGAGCATCTTCTGAGCCTGAGGGTATCGGGTCTTGGCATCCCGCAGTGCCTCACTAACGAAGTAGACGGGCCGCTGCACCTTCTGGCGGGGCCTGTCCTCTCCGTTGAGGGCACCGTTCCCGGGGTGCTCGTCGTCCGAGGGGCCTTGCCGAGCCCACTCGGCTTCTGTGCCAACGACCTCGGGGTCAGAGGGCGTCGGGCGTGGCCTTCCCGCAGTGGCCCCGAGGCCTTCCTGGGGGTCGGGGGCATCCGGCGCCGTCGAACGAGCGGGCAGAGGGCCACATCCGGTCGTCAGGGGCCTTAGGCCGCCGTCCGGCTCGGGGACCTCTCCTCCCTTCTCTGTCCCGGGTCGGGTCGACACAGGGTGGGAGCGCGCGGGGCGAGGGCCGTCCTCGTCGCGCTCCACAACTAACGCCGCGCTGACTACTTGCGGGGTTGCCGCCAAGTAGAGTAGCAGCGGCTCATCAGGCTCCGGGGCGACCAGGATCGGGGGGGAACTGAGGTACGCCTTCAACTTGGTGAGGGCCCGCTCAGCCTCCTCCATCCAAGTAAATGGCCCGGAGCGCTTAAGGAGCTTAAATAGGGGGATCGCCTTCTCTCCCAGCCTCGATATGAATCGGCTTAAGGCGGCCATGTATCCGGTGACACATTGCACGTCCTTAAGCTTGCTGGGGGGGGCGCATCCGCTCTATAGCTCGTATCTTCTCGGGGTTGGCCTTAATGCCTCGGGCAGAGATCAAGAACCCGAGAAGCTTGCCCGCAGGCACACCGAACACATACTTTTCGGGGTTCAGTTTTATGCGCGTGGAGCGGAGACTTTCGAAAGTCTCTGCTAAATCCGAGAGCAAGGTCTCTTCTATAAAGTAAAAAATAAACGCAATGATAATTATGTTCGATTTTTAATATCCCAATGACAAGAAAAAGGAAGGCAGCAAACGTGCCGTAAAGGAGTACAGTAATCACATTTGATAGGACTTGTAAAATTATAAAAAATGAAATCCAACGGGACAATGAAATCTAAAAAAAAACTACAAGCTCCAATTTTTAAAGGTTTAAGGAGGATGAATAAAAGTTGTGGTAGATCGAGCGAGCAAGCAAATAAAGGGTGACAAAGGAGTAAAACGTAGCGACAGATGTGACTTTTAAAAACTATAAAATTAGAATCCCAAAGATGATAATGTTCGGTCTTTCAAAGTCCTAAAACAACGAGACAACTATTTAACAAATTTTAAGTAAAATCATATTTAAAAATAGATAATTTTGTAAAGGTGCTAGCCGTATAATTACGCGGTCCACCCAGCTAGTTCACATAATTTTCTTGTTTCAACATATTGTCTCAGCATAATTTTCTTGTTTAGGGTTTAATTAGGGAGTAATAGACACTACTTAAAAAAATATTTTCACAAGCGGCCAAAATAGGTTTTCACAGCTTGCGAATTAAGGCCTGTGAAAATCACGTAGGTGGGCATCTGGCTTCCTGTGAAAATCAATTTTCGTAGGCGGCTAAGTTACATAGTCCGACTGCGAAGATAATATTTTTCAGTGCTAAAACAATGTGCAGCCGACGCTGCTTCAGTCGGCCGGCAACAGCCGGCAACAGCTTCTCATTCCCATTCACCAATTCAAAGTTCAAAATTTCCAAATCCACAACACCAGAACAAATTTACAATTCACAAATTTGTAATTGAATCAATCCACATCCACACAACAAGAACGCAACACCATAATAACCGGGGCGGAGGATGGAGGCGACGTCGGTACGTAGGGGTGCTCATCGGCCGAAGAGCAGAAGCCTTATTTGTCGCGGTCGTCGTCGCCATAGCCGATGGCCCAGCCCGACTGGATCCACCGTGCGCCCCCCCCCCCACGTGTGCCTTTTCTCCTCGCCGGACCCGGTGGAGCTAGTGGCCATCGCTACGCCTAAAGGGATGGTCGATGCTGTCGAGTCGTGCTCTCTCCCCTTCAACCACGCCGGCCCGACTCCCTACCGCAGGCCACCGCATACCGTTGTTGTCACCATCCCTTGGCCATTGCTAGCCTCCTCCCCTCTAGCCAGGTCTCGCCCTTTACCAGATTTGGGGAGGGGGAGGGGAGGGAGAGGACAGGAGGGGAGTGGAGGAGCCGCTGCTATCGCCACCGTCTCTCCCTCTCCCTATAGCAAGCCACCATAGACTGTCGCCACTACCACCTTGTCTATCGTCAGTCTCCTCTCCTCTTGCCATATCAAGTAGAGAGCATGCCCTCTACCAGATTTGGGAGAGGGAGGGAAGGAGAGAAGCCGCCACCCCTGTCGCTGTCGACTGCCTTCGCGTTGCCTTTTGCTCCTCGGCACGAAAAGATGGGAGGGAGCTAAGAGAGAGGGGGATGGAGCTGAGCCTCTGATAGCTAGCTGTGACTTAGCCATTGAGAGAGAGCGCATGAGAGGGAGCTAAGACTTATCGCTACGCAAATGCTCCTTAGGTGCGATTTTAATAGCTATACACATTTTGTAGACAGACCTCTTAATTTAGACCCGCCTTTAAAAATTGATTTTCGTAGATAGGACTATATCTATAGGATCTATTATTTTTACAAAGTGAATTTTCTTAGTCCACCTGAAATAATGAAAGCCATTTATTGGGAAAAATTGTTTGAAAGATCAGGAGAGACACTCAGACTAAAAGGACGAGATTACCCCCTCACAGATGATGTTTAGGTTGTTGTGTACAAATTTACTCTAGGCCTTTCATCGCCTTTAAAATCTGTACACTTTTGTTTCTAGCGAGTATAAAAGCAAATTTCTTATATCGTTCATTCCCACATGCATATTCCCCTTTTATTCTTCGTATATTTTGGCTATTATTTTATTTCATGTTATATTTTTAATGAATATAAAATTAACATCATATAAAAATACTTTAAAATATAAATCTAGTGATATAACATGCATAAAGATATAGTTAATATGATTATTAGTCAAAAATTATCGAGTTTAATTTTTTTTAAAAAAGGTGTCCTATAATTTGAGACGGATGGAGTATTGGTATCATATGTTATGTCTCCTCTTGCTAGTTTCCGCACTAAAACTTCCATCGTTGCTTCCCCAGGATCTCGGAGGAAATGTGCTAAGGGTGAGTTCTTCACCAACTTTCCCAACTCACATCTCTTTTTTTCCGCGCGCACGCTTTTCAAACTGCTAAACGATGTGTTTTTTACAAAAAAGTTTCTATACGAAAGTTGTTTTAAAAAATCATATTAATCCATTTTTTAAAAAAAATTAGTAAATACTTAATTAATCATGTGCTAATGAGTCGTTCCGTTTTTCGTGCGGAGAGAATATTTTTCCAGACTTAACAAATATTTTTCCAAACTTAACAAACTAACACAGCCTAAGTGCGTTGCCTTTGTCCTCCATATCTGCAATATTCTGATTGAGCCTGCACGCCAACCATAATTGCATGCCCCCCTTCTATATACTTCTACATAAGGCATAGTGAAATCTCGCAGGTTTATTTTCTAGGTCGATCGGTATGTATTCTACCATACATGTCATGCATGTATATGCAAACTAGTAGCTAAGCAGAACTTATGTTTGACTGAAAATGAATGCCTTGCTGTCTAATGAAGCTTGAATGATGGCTCAACAACATTTAAAAGTGAGTGTTTTAAGTACTAGTATTTGAGTCGACAGCAATGAATATTCATTTGCTCAGTCCTGAGTACAATTCAGATCAAGTACCAGATTATTTGATTTTTCGAGATTAATGCTGACTTGATGTGTTATCTTGTCGCATGTTTTTTCCGCCCATTCGAGAGCGCGTGTGGCTTCGGAGGTCGGGAAATTTCTATTAGCATCGGTTTTTGTTTGACTGACACTGAGAAAGGGTATGTTTGAACAACTATGTAGCAGTGAGATTAACAATTGAGCCATTAAAAAATGAGACATATTTGAAGGTCCTAGGGTATATTTGAACAATTACGTAGTAGTGAGATTTGTTAGAAAATAATAAGATGAACAATAAAATAGCGAATCCTATATTTTCTCATTGATCTCAAATATCCTATTATATAGGAAGATTACAAGCCTATGATTCTAGACATTAGTGTATTACATCAATTAGCAATAAGGTGGATTTATGCCTTTAAAGATGGTTGTTACAAAGCAATGAAAAATCCTCATAATGGCTACTTTGATGAGATCAAATAATGGTCAAATAGTGGCCCTTTTGTAATACTCTCCCTTTTGATTGAGTCCATTTTAAGATCAACATATTCTTTAATTCCCTTGAAAACCCCTATGGGAAAAAAATAGGAATAATTTGATTGGTGATTACTCTAACATGAACCTGCAAGGTTTAAGGAGTAATCGATGTCTTGTTTTATCTCTAAAAAAACCCTTGTGGGAAAACATGAGATAAGACATATGCTTGCATCAGACATTGTCTCATTAAAAACTTTGTATGAGAAAAACCTACTGGTAAAAACTCATAAAAGAAAAGAGTACAATGTGAAGCGTTTAACAAGGTCCATCATTCAGAGAGTCTCCCCCTGAAACTTGCAAGTCTCTGAACCGTCTCAGTGTGATACTTGAATTCTCCCCCTAATGCCGAGAAATGTTCTTCATTGAAGATACAATCAACGTACCGGGCTGTGAGCAAATCCCCTGTAAGGGGTTCCAGGTATTTAATGATCGACGGAGATAGATACCCCACGTAGATCCTCATTTTCCTGTGAGGGCCCATGGATGTACGCTTTGGTGGTGAGATCGGTACGTATACAGCGCAACCGAATTTCCACAGATGGAAAATACAAGGAGGATCACCACGAACTAATTGCAGCGGGGAAACTGTATGGTATGCAGTTGGACGCAATTGTATTAAGTCACCAGCATGTAAGACTGCGTGACCCCAACAAGAGGTTGGTAGGTTACAATTTTGCAATAGTGGTCTGGCAATAAGCTTTATTCTCTTGATAAGAGATTCAGCTAAACCATTCTGTGTGTGAACATATGGTACAAAATGTTGAACTTCAATTCCTAAAGCCATGCAATAGTCATTGAAGGCTTTGGAAGAAAATTCTACAGCGTTGTCCAATCTGATTGATTTTATCTGGTGTTCAGATTGATTTGCTCTAACTCTGATGACTTGTGCAATCAATTTTGTAAAGGCATGGTTCCATGTCGATAATAGACACACATGAGACCATCTTGTGGATGCGTCTATTAAAACCATGAAATACCTGAATGGTCCAGACAATGGTTGAATGGGGCCACAAATGTCACCTTTAATGCGTTCAAGAAACTTTAGTGGTTTAACTTTTATTTTAAGATGTGAGGGTCTCAAAATTAATTTTCCAGTTGCACATGAGGTACACACAAAATCTGAGGATTCCGGGAATTTTCTGTCCTCATACCATGTCCACTTGAATTGCTCATGATTTTTCTCATCATCCCGATGCCGGGATGGCCAAGGCGTTCATGCCAAGTTTTGAATACATCCACATTCTGAAAAATCACTTTGTATGCAACATAAGGTACGGGTTTGATGTATGTGTAATACAATCTAGACGGAAGAAAAGGCACATTTTCAAGTGTTTGTTTGTCATATCCAGTATCTTTGGTCAAGAGGAGGAGCTTCTCATTGTTTTCTTCATATGTTTTCACATGAATCCTATTTTTCCGGATATCTCTTTAACTTAGTAGGGTACGTGTTGAATCGAAAAACAATAATGTTTTCTCAATATTTATTTGTGTACCCATTGAAAGTATGATAGTGGCTCTACCAGAACCAACAATCATAGCTTCGCGTCCCGCGATGGTCAAAAGTTGTCCTTCTCTCTTTGTGAGAGTTTGGAAAATTTTGACTTCCCTAAGTATAGTGTTAGTGGTACAACTGTCCACTAGGCACATCTCTTCTTCCATTGGATTGACTCCCGTAACAATCTATATAATGCAGAATTTAAATTCGTAAGAATAAAGGCAAAATATAGAAAAACACATAGAATATATTAAGATAGCAGGTGTGCTATTACAACTGATAAATGGTGTGGCAACATCATGTCTTTATTACAATGATTACTTTTGCAAATTTAAATTAAAGCTATGGAGCCTATTTGAGGTCTCCAAAAATGTCGTTGGAAGCATATTCCACGAGCATGTCATTGATGTCCATAGAGCCTTCCTCTTCACTTGGTAGAGTCTTGGTTTTGCTCGGTCTCGCTCTATCAAGGGTGGGGTCCATAGCTCCAGTCTCCAGTGCTTGAGAGGTTAAATGTGCTTCATGCTTCTAGGTGTTCTGTGTATGACCCATGGACTTCATGTATAGATCAACAAGGTGCTTAGGGGTCCTGCACTTCTTAGTAATATGATTGTAGCAACCACACCTTAAGCAAGCGGTCTTTTTGCCACTATCATTTTTGGGCTTAGAAATGTTTTTCCTCTTTTGGGCGTTCCCACGTGGCTTTTTGATTTCTCTTGCGCTTGCCCTTGCTAGAGAAATTTTCAGTCTGTGTATTCCCATTCGGGACATTTTTCTTTACATTCACATGTACTTAGGCAATGGTGCAGTGCCCAACGGGCGCTGGTTCGAGTTCCATACAATGAGTTCACGGTTCTTTTCTGCCTGTTTCAATGTCTGAATGAGTAAAGAGTGAACTGTGAAATTCTTCTCACGGTATTGTTGATTAATGATCTGTTCTGATGGGAGCATTGTAGACAAACTCTTTTCAATTTTATCCGCTTCAGAAGGTTCTTTCTCACAAAACCAAAGCTTAAAGCATATCTTATGAACAGTATGGTTGAACTCATCTACAGTTTTGAAATCCTGTAGGCGTAGGTGGTTCCACTCATGCGTTGCCTCTGGGAGGAGGATAGCTTTATGCTGTTCATATCGATTTTTGAGAGCTGTCCACAAAGCACGTGGGTCCTCCTCATACATGTACTCCATTTTCAAATCCTGATGGATATGATTCCTTATTACTTTTAAGGCGGAGAATTTAGACACGTTAGAGGGGGTAACGTTATCCGCAGTTGTTTCATCTATACATCTGTATAGTCCATTTGTCGACAGATTTACTTTGACATCCATCACCCAAGCAAGGAAATTGGAACCATCAAGAGCGAGAATATCAAACTCTTTGGTTGCCATCTCACCTACATTGTGATAGCCAAAATTTTGAGAAATTATGGCATATTTGCATTAAAATAATAATAATAATGATAGAGCGATAAATTAAATATTACAAAGTAATTGTAAAATAAAAGACATGAAAATGCATAGAGTGCTGAAAATAGACTCATATTTATAATAACAGAGAATTACAGGATGCTAAGAGCAAGTGTATATTCTCTGGTTATTTGCGAAAAGTAAATTGACGTAAGGTCAAGTACTAAAATATAAAATGTGAAAATTATAAAGATAATTGGGCGGTGGGCCGAAACAATCTTAGTTTCGACCCACCGGCTGATTGTGGTCCAAGAGGCCGGGAGGGGGGTTGGCGCGGGCGCGCAAGCCGGCCCGGCCCAATGGCCGGCGCGGGGTGGCGGCCCATTAACGGGGGCGGCTAATGGGGCCGGCCTGGCCCAACTGGCTTAAGGGCACAGGGGGCCCTCAAACCCTAACCCCTCCTCCCCTTCAAGCCGCCGCCGCCTGCCTATGGGGAAGGGAGGCCGGCGCGCCGCCCCCACCGCCGGCAGGCGCCGCCGCAGCTGACGCCGCCCACAACCGCCACCGCCGTTGCCGTGGCCACCCGTAGCCACCGCTGCCGCCGTGGCCGCCTGCAGCCGTGGCCGCCGTGGGGAGGTCGGCGCGCCTCCGCCATGGGGAGGGACGAGCGCCGCCGCCGCCATGGGGAGGGACGCCGTCGCCCGCAGCCGCCGTGGGGAGGCCGCCGCCGCCCGTAGCCATGTCCCGTCGGGCGCTGGCGCAGCTGCTGCTGCCGCCGCCACCATTGGGCGCCGGCGCAGCTGCTGCCGCCATTGCCGTCGTCGGGCGCCCGCGTGGCTGGTGCGTGCCCGGTGTTGTCCGGAGCCGCCGTGGCCGCCGCCGGGACCGACGCCACCACGCCACCGCTACCGCCGATCTGTCGCCACCGCCACACCGCCGATCTGCTGCTGCCGCCGCCCTGCACCCCCTCTCCTCTCCACCTCCTAACCTCTTTTCTTCCCTTGCTCAGGCCTCCCCCTCACCCGAGGGTGGGGGTTGGCTGGCCTTGCCGCCGCCCTCATCTTGGCTGGGACATGCCCGGTCTTGATGATGCGGCGGAGGCCGGGGCGTGCATTCGCCGCCGCAGCTGCGATCAGGTGACCGGGGAATGGAGGGATTGGTGGTGGAGATGGAGGTGCGATCGCAGAGCTGCTGGAAGCCCCCGCTGCCATGTAAAAGGGCGGGGCTCCGTGGCATGTGGCGATGGTGCCTCTGAGGAAGAACTCCGGTGGATCAGCTGGTGTTGGTGTGTGCAGCGGTGTCGCCGGTGAGTAGTCCGGCGACGGTGATGGTGAAATGGCGCGGCGATGATGCTCTGTCCAGCCGTGGTGAGGGTAAAAGGACGTCACCATGTCGGGCTTCTTTTGCTGCATCCGCACCCTCGCTGTCCACCCATGGGACTCGCAGTGATGCGGTGACTCCACCAGAATGCGTTCTGGTGCCGTGCACACGTCAGTCACCGTCGGAGTCCCTTGGCGAGTTGCGAGGGTGCTGGAGTTGGCACTGCCGGCTCCGGTGTTGCCGTGAGCAGCGGCACCGTCGTCGCAGCGTCGTCCTCCTCGTTTGGCTAAGCCAGAGGGAGGAGAACGGGGGCCACAGGCGGCAATGCCGGCACCACGGCCCCTGCCACGTCGAGGACGGTGCATCGGAGCTCGGAGAATCTGCTTGATCTTTTGCATGAGACAACGGAGGTTGCGGGGAAGGGAGGATTTGGCATCGAGAGAAATGGGACGAGCCATCTTACCCTTCACGTGTCAGTGAGTATTTTCACCGTTCTTGCTCGGTTAGAGCGTGCTAATAACGTGTTAGAAAATAATAAGATGAACAATGAAATAGTGAATCCCACATTTTCTCATTGATCTCAAATGTCCCATTATATAGGGAGATTACAAGTCTAGAATTCTAGGCATTAGTGTATTACATCAATTAGCAATAAGGTAGATTTATGCCTTTAAAAATGGCTATTACAAAGCAATGAAAAATTCTCATGATGGCTGCTTTAATGAGATCAAATAATGGTCAAATAGTGGCCCTTTTGTAACAAGATTAACGATTGAGCCATTAAAAATAAGACATATTTGAAGGCCCTATTTATTGTTTCTCAAGTAAATGTTTCTGGATCAGGCGTTTATCCTCTTACGTCAAAGAGACGGGAGTCCCTCACAGGTAAGACCAACCGTCATAAAAGTTGCATATGTCCATTTTACGTACGACAGAGTAGGCCTCACCCTACTGGACCATACCATACAGAAGCCAGTTATAAAAAAATCAGGGGCTACGTAGTTAGGGACTATGAATTTACCATGCATACAAGCATGCCTAGCTGACGAAATTGTGGTGACGTGAGCTTCATTCAGTGGGCGTGACAGACAGCATGAACATCGATGAGCAGACTTGCAAGCTTTACCATCTCTGGCAGTGCTGTTCTCTTCTTTAATTACCCAGCCCAATTCATCCTGAAAACTTCGACCCTATATACTACTATATATTATGTGTAGGGTGGAGTTGATCTAGCATCGTCTTTAGCTACAACTATAGCATTCACTAGTAAGCTAGTATTGTGCGTGTCTACAGTTTTAGTAGAGAATTAAGTCTAATTAGTATTTAGTAGTAGTAGTTTAGGTGCAAGTTATGTATATACCACCCGGTTGGAGTATAATCTGCGTAGTGATTAATGTACAAATTAATGGTCTAAAACTGAACCGCGTAAAAAGTTCAGGTGATTATAATTATAACTCACTAGACTTACTTATAGTTGGTGTTGGACTACCTGATGAGATCAATCAAGCTAGCACTATAAGGAAGAAACTGAGTCTATGTCAGCTCCATTTAGCATGCGTGTGGTAGCAGTTTAATTTAGTACGTTTTATGCGTCACTGCAGGATGTCTGAAGGTTCTCTTCTTCCTATATATGTATATAGTTATCTAGCTAGAGAAAGAGAAAGAGAAAGACAGAGGAGCTACTGGTTGCAACTTGCAAATTAGTCTAAGTCCAACCATATTCTACTGATAGTCCAATATGCATGTGCTCCATGCATCATATCTATCTATGATCTATTGATCTCTCCCTGCAGTTGCCTGAGCTGATTATATTAGGCCACAAGTTGGCTTAGCCGAGGTATGTGTAGGGCCCAACTGTACAGTACTGCATACACCATCATCCTGCACATCTCGTCTATATATATAGCCACATTAAAGTAGGCATCAATCGAGTACACACTTCTGACAGAATTGGTTAACAACATTGTCACAAAGCCAGGTGATTATCTCCCTTAATTAGCTTCCATTCTTCCACAAAGTTCATCATCAAACTAGTTAGCTAGCTAGCTTAATTGGATTCGAATATATAGCTTTGTGAGATCTTAATTGGGAAGTTAATTAGGAGATGAAGAACAGCAGCAACAAGAGGTCTCTAGTTGCTGATCAATGGCATCCTTCTTCTGTTTGCTGCGATCACCGGGCGGCGTTGAGGGAGATAGCCAGGGGGCAGTCTCTGGTGACGCAGCTCCGGGCCATCGTGTTGCCGGCGCTTCAGTCCGACGAGCGCTGCGACCTCGCGGCTCAGATGTTGGAGGGCATCCTCGACTGCTCCAGGAAGGCCATCTCCGAGCTGCAGCTTCTGCTCTCCTCCTCTGATGCCTCTGCTCGAGATGATGATGATTTGGATGACAAAAGGAGAGTCAGCAAGATTATTTCCTCTCATGATGATGATCACTGCAGCAGCAAGGCAGCTGAAGATCACAACGCCAAGCCCCTTCGCCAACACAAGAGAAGGTACAAATTATATATACTTCTTTAAATTTCATATCTCATGTTTTTTCAGTCCTCTGGCTTCACAAACATTTTAATTCATCAACAATATCTGTCCTTGGTTTTACTGATTATATCTTCTCCAATCAATCGTAAACAACAGGAGATTTGGTGACTCGGTGTCGCTTGAAACACCTGTGCCACACTACGATGGCCACCAATGGAGGAAATACGGGCAGAAGCACATCAACAACGCCAAACACCCAAGGTATGTAGTTCAGACATGCATGAACTAATAGTTACATTCAATTAACAAAACCTTTGATTAATCGTGTTATATCGATCAAGATTTAATCAGTAGAAAATACCAACTAATTATCTGTATCAATCTGAATTGAGCAGGAGCTACTACAGATGCACGTACAGGCAGGAAGAGAAGTGCAAGGCAACAAAGACGGTGCAGCAGCGAGAAGACCTGCACCACGCCAACAGCTACAATGGCGATCATCCCATCATGTACACGGTGGTCTACTACGGCCAACACACCTGCTGCAAGGGCCCTGCATCAGCTGAAGATCATGTCGTCGTCGAAGCATCACAGATTAGCACCGAGAGCCATTGCCAGAGTCCAAGCAGCAGCAGCGATCTGCAGCCTGCGGCACACGCCGGCGACAGCAGCCAGTGCAGCAACATCTCCGTCACCTGTTCATCATCAGTCGTCGTTGAGGACTGCAATAAGCTTCTTGACATGCTGCCACCAGCTGATGAACTGACCACTGATGTCTTGTTGTTTGACATGACTGCATATACACCCTTAGATTTGGATATCAACTGGGAGATGGATGCATATGCACAAGCTCTGTGGGTTTGAAAAGAAAAGTTAGGTGCCTGGTGATCAAATTGATCAATATGTAACACATCAACAAACGAGTTTAATTGATCTGATCTATACTCTTTTGCAAGTACTGAAAATTATTTCGTCATGGCCGGTTTGATCAACGTAATAGGTATGCACACAAATAAAGCTTGTTTTCCTTCAGAAAGCAGCATTAATCAACCGATTCAAAAAAAGAGCAATAGAAACTATATATTAGCGTAATTTCAGTTGAAATGTCTCATCTCTTGGAATAGTCAGAGTGCATTGGATGCTGCCTGTTCCAGATCGATCTACTTATCTTCTTCAGGCAGCATAAATTAATTGTGCTCTGTTCATAGGACGCTCCAACAAGATCATATGTTTAGAGTACCACGCATTAGGTGCACACTTAACAGCAAGCAACAACTACCAGTAGTTAACAACTCTAGCTGCTGCTAGCTGATCAGCACTATGTACTAATTAATTATTGTACAATGATGTATATGCGATTAAATAAGCAGGGGATCTGACCCACAGCCGCCACAGGTTTGTCGCATATGCACTTGAATACCATGAATCTATATCCATTGCTATATATTGTAGTTAAACATGCAAATCTCTGTACATAAATATATGCACTTGCAGAATTGAAGTTGCAGCTACAGATTATATTAGCTACCTGGCCATGTCCGGACATGACGCCCACATCTCCTTACGTTGTACATAATGCATGGTGCCCTATATTTTTATTGAGGTATGCAAATTGGATTTTGCGATGGGGAAATTTTATCTGCTATAAATAGTTAGTACCAATCTCATTAGATTACGAGGTGCTTACTGTTAATGGATCAATTAATTTACTAAATCACCTGCCATTTCACCAAACACCTGATAGGATCTAAGAGAGACCATGACTGCGTTTATTACATCCATTTGCATTGTTGCATATGCGCCTTCAGCCAACAAATATAATGGAGTCGGCAGTAAGCAAAAATGAACATCGTATGACATATATCGCGGCCATATGTTTCTAGTATTCCACGTACCTTTAATTATTTGGACACGCAGAAATATTAATGAATATATGCACTGATGACGAAATATGTGCTCCATTATTCTGCTGCTACAGTAGTAGAGGTTGAGTGTGTTGTAGTATATCATTTATAATATTCGTTCAGTTTTTTTAATTTGGTAGAGCCATATGAATATCATATCAACATTGCTAGACTATCTAGCTTCAGTATGAATTTTGTGAGGATCACGGATTTGTACCTAGCACTATTTGCTGAATCAGTTTTTCAAGAATTCACAGTGACTCACATGTGTGTGGTGTGCACGTGCACCTGCGCCAATCCTTGTAAGCACAAAGAGAAGCTTCACTAAGCACGTTGTAAGTGTACTACAGCTCATGTTTAATGGGACTAGACTGTAAAGCCTCTAGCTAGGAGGGAGATAGATATTATCTATGTGGGACCTTGCTAGAAATATCAGTGAAAACCATCTCTATGCCAGTTGAAACAATCATCGCTCACATTGGATTATATTTAGGGATAATCAGGCTCGAACTGATGGCTAAAAGGGTTTAGGGCATTACTCATACAGTTTTACAAGTTCACGGTAAAAATAAACTTTTTCTTTGTTCAGCGCAGAAAATATACCCCAATCAGAATTTGTAAGAGAGAAGTCGATGTTTTTTCTTCCTAAAATTAAATCATCTTTATAGTTAAAGGTGCTCTTGAGTCTTGACAATATCTCATCTCCGAAAGTTATAAGAAATTAACAAAAGAACATCCAAGCTTTACCTCGTTTCAGGGCATCAGCAAAAGAATGAGATGTTTAACACACATCTCATTTCTTTTCAAAGTTGATTCATCCATCCAGACCGTCCTCGCCGGCAGTAGTTCTCTTTTCAAAATCAGCTTCATTATGTTTTTACCTGTCAAGTTGATGGGCATTATTATATGCAAAACATTCGATGTGAAACATATATAGTGAGATCATCAATACCGCAATGATTTGTATTGATGATGGCTCATCTACTGGACCATATGCAATTCAAGAATGAAGAAATAATCGATCCCATCAACTAAACCTAACAATTAATATATAGGTAATATTCAGGTTCTGATAGCGATTAAATGGACCTGGCTGGACATACTATCATAGGGAAAGAAATCTAAAAAACTGTCAAATTGGATTGAGGATTTTGGGCATGTGGCTTACGCAAGGCAGCGCCACCGTGGATTCCTTTGGGCTTTCCTTTTTTTGGAGAGAGAGGGGCTCTTCTCAATCTGGGCTACGCAGGAAACATCCGAAATGTCTATTGGGCGATCGGTCGTGAGAGCACGTTTCCGACTTTTTTTCGTTTTTATTCGGTTTAGCGTATTTTTCCCTCCTTCTTTTTTTTTTTTGCTTCTTTCTTTTTTATCCTTGTTTTTTTTGGGGGAGGGGCTTTTAGGCCTTTTCCTCAAGATCAGGCCGAATTCAATAGGTGGGATATCAGCTGCTTGGGCCTCAGCCCACACACATGTTTATTCTATATTTTTTTTAATTTGATTTAAATTTAGTCTTTTTTTAAGTTTATATACATGTAAAGTTTATACACCTAAAGTTTATGCATCTAAAGTTTATACACCTAAAATTTACATAGTAATGTTATAAACTCAACTCGAATTTGAATTTAAATTCAGATTAAAAAAGTTTCAATGTGTTTATTTATATGTATAATGTTTATGCACACGGATATTTTTATTAAAAAAATATTTTTTTTCTTTAGTTAGTATTTTGTTTTTTCTTTCAAACTAATTTTTTGAATTGCTATCAAAACCAATCTAAATGCGCACGTGCATAGAGAGAAGAGAAGAAAGCTGCAGTGTTCCGGTGGGTAAGGCCAAGCTGACCACGCGCGGTGATCCTACGTGATCACCCGCGCATTAGAGCAAGTATTATAATTCAGCCAACAGCCGGCTGTAAGCAGGTGCCATGTCATTTACAGTCGAGTATCTAGCCTACTAGTATTATGGGTTGGCTGTTTAACTAGCTGTAGTAGAGATTCAAGTATTTAATGTTCCCAGGTCCATACAATCCGTTATTACCTACATCTCTGTAGCCATATATATGTGTTCATTCATCTAAAAAACAGATACATGCATCCATTGCCAAGCAACATTTATGAGATGAACCATAGAAGGTAGTAAAATAAAAGAAACAATACCAGATAAATGTCAAATCTCAAACAACAATCTACTAATGATACGGTGGCTTAGCACCAAGACACGACACAGTCTTATAGAAAAGCAATAATTTTAACCAATACTAAAGTTCATCGGCACACAGGCCATTAGTTATTCATCTAGACGATGGTGATAGAAACATGAAGCCATAGTTGATAGCTCGACTTCAGTAGAGTGGAGCAGCCAGCCGATTTGCATCAAAAGTCATGACACTGCAAGTATATAATAGTTCATATAATTAGAATATATGGGTCCTGGAAATTAGATAAAGCAATTTGATCAGATATGTTGAAGAGAACATGCCCAGAATTTGAATGAATACCTGCAAGTAGCATCTGCATCTTCTAGCACGTCATGTCCAGTCCTAGAAAGATACATGTAAGACATCATGTTAATTTTCCCTTTTCACTGTAATGGCAAAAAATAACAGAAATATAGAGATTTTAGAGTTCTACCATGGCTGTTACGCTGTCTATTTCCAAACTTACGCCAAATGTGCTCAATGAGATCATTTTTAAGCTGGGTATGCTGTGGGCGATTACGGATAGCAGCTTTTCTAGTCATCACATTAGCAAAGCGTGGATTACGACTAGTGTTCACTTCAGGAGGTAGAGCAAAGGATGCCCCTGGATTCTCATTCAAGTCAATATGAATCTTAACATTCTCTTTTTCATCCTTCACTATCATGTTGTGGAGAATCACACAAGCTAGCATGATCCTTCCAACACACTTTCTCTTCCATAGACGTGCAAGCCTACGAACAATGGCAAAACGTGACTGCAGTACCCCAAAAGCACGCTCCACATCTTTCCTTGCGCCTTCTTGATACTCGGCAAACAACTTATGCTTCTCTGTTTGAGGAAGTGTTATACTCTTCATGAAGGCTGCCCATTCTAGGTATATACCATCAGCAAGGTAATAACCAGTGCTATAGTCATTGCCATTGACTGAAAACTGAACTTGAGGGGCTTCTCCTTTTAAGGCATAAAAAAAAAGTGGGGACTGGTTGAGCACATTAAGGTCATTGTTTGACCCAGCGACTCCAAAGAAAGCATGCCAAATATGAAGGTCCTGGGAAGCAACAGCTTCTAGGATTATAGTTGGAACTCTATAATCGCCACGGGTGAATTGCCCCCTCCATGCTAAAGGACACTTCTCCCAGCGCCAATGCATGCAATCTATGCTACCTAGCATTCCAGGAAAACCACGAGACTCATTAACTCGGAGTATACGCTCAACATCCTCACATGTGGGGCGCCGCAAGTACTCGCCACCAAACACCTCAATCACCCCTTGTGCAAATTTGTCCAAGCACACTAATGCAGTGGACTTCCCAATCTTCAAGTACTCATCAAGAGCATCTGCAGGACTGCCATAAGCCAACATGCGCATGGCTACTGTACACTTCTGTAGTGGTGAGAGCCCTATTCGACTAGCACAATCTTCCCTATAAGTAAAATAGGGAGACCACTGGCCAAGGGCTTCCACAATGCGTAGGAAGAGACGCCTATTCATACGGAATCTAGTACGAAACATACTCTCGGGGTAGAGTGGTTCTGCAGCAAAGTAGTCCTCTACTAGACGCTCGTGGGCACCTCCATGATCCCTCCAGATGCTCTTTCTAGGACCATATCGTCGCGGAGGTACTCCAGCCGAGAAGGCAGCCTTGATCTTCGTTGCGAGCTTCCTAGCAAAGGAGTCAAGGACGCTCTGCTCACCAACATACTCTTCAATGATTTTGGTAGGGGCTAGTTCATCGGAATCATATGAGTATGAAGATGAGTCCGACATGGTTTCGGCTGAGTAGGAAGATGAGAGAGCATGAGAAGGAAGATGAGAGTGTTCTGATGGGTATGGGAGGATTATATAGTGTTCTGATATGCACTGTAGTTCGGCACTGCATTGTAATTAGGTCCTACTTTTCAGCATAGTAAACTTCAGTATTCATGCATGGACTGTTGACTGCATTGTATTTAGGTCCTAATTTTCAGCAAGGCCGGACTAAATGCACCAGAATACAATAACGTCCATATTTTCAGTATAGTAAATAGACTAACAATTCATTTGAGCAGTAATTTATACAATAACTTATACCTGATTTACTTTGAAGCACGGCAAAATTTTCCAGCTATGCTTTCCTGCATGGTGACATGAAAGGCATCACTTATTCATTCACACCACAGTTATGATCATTCATATAACCAAAAAATCTAAGCTTCAGTACCTTAGTCATTTTTATTAAATAGCTTCTCCCGCAAACACTTTAGCGCCAACACATGCTCAGATCTCACATCTTCAGGCATACTTGTTGTCTCTTTCAACAATAGTGCTCGATATGTTTCATGCATGACTGATTCCTTGTGCTCTTTTGCTGCAAGATGTGCAAGCCTTTCGAGCTTCAAGATTCTCACTGGACACACGTCTTTGCGTCTCTAACAACTCTTTACGCCCTTCGTTTGCTATTTTCTGAGCATCTAAAAAGTTGTTAAGCTCGTCTTCAAGATCTATTATACAGGGCTGGCCCTTTTTCTTTTTCTGGCGCTGCTCCTTAGCTTGCTTCCCTCCTATTGGCCGCTCATCAGCATCATCATCTAAAGAGAAACATTTCCCCACATCTTCCTCTTCACAGAACTTTCTTTTATCCGGCTCGAGGTCTTCTAGGCGTTCCAAATAGGCTTCCCATTTTGGTTCCTTAGAAAGAACTTCCCAACAATGCCTAAACATGAATGGCCCATCTTTTTGGTGGTCTTCTTCATAACTTTGCAATGCCTTCTGGATTACATCCTCTTCAGATTCACCACTACCCCACATAGCATTGGCCTCCTTCCAGTTACCACAAAACCAAGCAACCCTTTTCTTCATTCGTCCAAAGTGATCCTTTATTTGCTTGGCTGTCCTGAACCTATTTTTTGGGACGGTTCTATTAAATATATCAGCAACACCTTTCCAGTACTGATCATTCTTCTTAAAATTGTCTTGGATTGGATCATTTGAATTATGCAACCAAGCACTGACCTAAAATATTGTTAAATTGTCAATTAACTGATGTGCTAGCAATGTAACTCATGGAGCCCATTAATTAATTAAAAAAATTACCAATGAAAGATCCTCTGGTTTTGTTCATGTCAAGCGTCTTTCAGTCCTAGAGCCATCATTGTTATCATCATCAATATCAATATGTATTGCTTGTGATGAACTCCCGTTGCTCACACCAACTTTTGGTGTGCTGTTTAGAATATTTAGGAAACCACCAGGAGGGTGAGAATCTAATCCACTGGCAAAAAAATGTACCCTAAATCAAAATTTACATTCTAGAACTAGATATAAATAAATAACAACTTAGAACTAGAAATCTACAGTTAACAAAATTCATGTGTAACTAGATAAGAAGCATCACAAATACTGCATTAGTCTCACATAAATTTCACAGATAGATAAATGAGATACTTGCACAGAAATATTAATCATCATCACTACAGTAAAAACATACCATTGTTGGACATCGAACTCCTCAAGATTATTAGCTGCAGACCAAGGATATGATGAAGCGCCAACGCCAGCAGGTGCCCACCAAGGGCCTTGAGCCGCCGAGCTTGCCATGGCAGGTTGTTGCCCCGAGCTTGCCAGGCCTAGTTGCTGTACGCTGGTTGGCCAGCATGGTGCGGAGGAGGGAGGCATGGATGGCAACGGGCGAGGCGGACACCGAACAGCAGGTCCGAACATGGAAGGGATGGATGGGGGAGGAGCGGGAGTCGTTGCGGGCTGACCAGACTGAGCTACCGGCGGCGGAATCTCCATGGGCGTTGGTGCAGATGTTCTCCTACACCTCCGACTCATCTCGCCCAAGTGATGGCTGCTGGGTATGGCGGCTAGGGTTTGGGGGAAGTGGCGATTGGGGAAGATTTGCGTCTTAAATCCTTCGATTTGGCGCGTGAGGAATCAATTTGGCGCGTGAGGTACTGATTTGGCGGGAACAGCATGGCGATTTCGTACTGGGAAGGGGAAGCGGAGCACGGGATCGGCAAGGGGAGCGACGGGAGGATGAAGCGTCGGCTTCTCGCTCGCATCGGGCTGGAAGACGGCGTTTTGGTCTCGTGCGGTGTGCTACAGTCGGGCGAAGAGAATAGCGCTCGCTCCATAATCTCTTTCCTAACGTGGCAGTTTTCTGGTGACATGGACTCCCTCCCCGCCCGCTTGCCGTCGATCGTAATACTGGCTCTTAGGCTGACCCGGAAACATCAAGTCCAAAACTCATATGCCCATTGAACTGGTTTAGTTGCAACCGTGTATTATCTCTACCCTTAAACTTGTTCAATTTTGTTGACAGCTCCTCTGCTGCTCTGAACCCCTGAACATAACTACATAATGTTTATTAACTCTTGAGAAAATTTAATTCTATTCTTGATAGGAGATCGATTCCACACGTATTTCACAACTACAACAATGGAGAGCAATTTTCTTCTATAAACACCACGACTGTACCATTGATGTTGACTTTTCAGTTGAATTGTCAAGCTAGAATTCAGAATTTCAGAAGCCAAAGAGGAAACAGAACATGCCGAACCTTAGGTGGACAGAACGAAGCAGCGGCAGTTGTCGCCGACCGGCTGCTCAGAACACTGTACTGGAGTACAAAAAATGGCACGGTACTGGAGTACATCCATCCGAGCGTGCTGTCAAACTGAACAGAAGGTATTGGCGTGTTCCTTCTTGACTCGCACGGGGTCACGCCGTGTTTTTTGATGGAGTAAAACATCCCCGGTCACTACATTCAAAGAAGCAAAAGATAGCTGGGGACCCGCGCCGGCGGCTAACTAGCATCATATAAAATTATCTATTTTTTTATATATATGACATTACTTAAATTTGTTAAATAGCCATCATGTTGTCTCAAAATCTTAAAAAATCAAACCTTATCATACCTGAATTTTTAATTTTGGAGTTTTTAAAAGTCATGCAGTCACTACTCCTTACTCTTTTGTCCGATCTACCACGACTTCTATTTATCTTTCTTTAAACTTTTAAAAATTGGAGTCCATTATCTTGTCAGGTTTCGTTATTATAATTTTTAGAAGTGTCGTCAAGCGTCACCATTATACTCCTATATGGCCCACCCGTTGTCTTCCCGATTTACTGTTGTTGGAATTTTAAAAATCGAACATAATAATCATTGCGATTTATTTTTTACTTAGTTCCATCGATCGTCGTGACCATGCTGCTTAACGGCTGTCTATCGTCCCTTCTCTTAATCGTCATTGGGATTTTATTTGTGGTTTTGTTTATAGTTTTTAAATGTCTCATCAACCATCATCACCTTACTCCTTTACGGGCCTATTGTTTCTCTCCTCTTTATTGTTATTTGTAATCGTTGAGTTCTAAATGAACTACTATTTTAAAAAATTACATATTTTTCATTCCAATATGTTTTATTTATTAAGTGTATTCCTACTTTGAACTCTTATAATTATTTTTCTATTTTATGAATTTATTTTATTTTTTATTTCAAATTTTAATTAATCTCGTTTTCAGTTCTATATGGAGTCTTCTTCCAATATTACTTATTTTTAATTTTATTTTTAAATTATATTCCTACTTGAACTCTCTTTTTTTTAATTTCATAATTTATTTTATTTTTTATTCTGAATTGTAATTAATCTCATAAGTTCTATATGGACTTTTCTTTCAATATTATTTATTTTTAATTTTGAATTTCAGTTATTTTTAAATTGTATTCCTATTTGAACTCTCTTTTTTTTCTTTTCTAATTTCATAATTTATTTTATTTTTTATTTTGAATTTTAATTAATCTCGTACTTGGTTCTATATGGACTCTTCTTCCAATATTACTTATTTTTATTTCGAATTTTAGTTATTTCTAAATTATATTCTACTTGAACTCTTCTTATCTTTGTCTTCAATTAATGTGAGAATTTTTAGCCTCTATAACGAACGTGGTGCTTTATTTCAAGGCTGTTTTAATAATATAATAGATAGATAGATAGATTTATTACAAGTTCTCCATACAAGCAGAATATTTAAAAGATAAAGCCATAGCTGGATTGAATTTCCACTTTTATCTTTTTTTTCCTTCTTAGATGGTTGGCTTGGACAGATATTACGAGAAGATCTACCATTGCTCTATAGCTTGATTAAAGTTAATATTGGCACAATTAATCAACGCTAAGGTACACGTTTGCTCCACAAGATTAATCCAACAGATTCACTAAGCTAGTAATAATCCACTCGATCCAGATTACCAGATAGGTAAAAATGAACCTGCCGGGCAGCCGGTTGGAACAATTGATTGAGTTCCATTGGGGTCAAAGCAAGCATGTCCCTATTCTGGGACCAGTAACGAGGGACAATTTGTGGCCTCCATATATCTTCTCTCTACAACCACCAGAAAACCAGAGCAATTTTTTGCATCCACATATGATGTGGAATGAAGCAGCTGCTCGCACATTTATATTATGGTAACTAGGTCTATCAGCTAACAATCACAGGAATCATTCCTAGCCACAAGTGACCCCATCTATATCCTGCTGATCATCAAGGACAAACAGAAACGTTTTTCACCTATCAGTTGATTGGTTGGATGTCGTAATTTCATACACAGATATTTTTTAAAAAAAGAATGATGTGCTCAGGTTAATGATAAATCGCATTTTTCTTGGGCTGGGTCCGCTGGGATTTATGTTTACAAGTATTTATATACACGTCTTCATAGTGAAATATGCTAAATACTCCATAGAAGAAAAGAGAATGTACATGCAAATCCCAATGGGATTATAATCACCTAATATACAATATAAAATTTCTTTGTTCCGAAAAAGGGAAATTTGTTGTTCTTGTATTCGATTACGATGGTCCTGAAGTAATTTTCTCCAAACTTATTTTAGGATGATGTTCTGAGCAAAATCTTAACATTGATGCAGGCTCTGACGTAAGATATATGTAACTCAGGAGACATCCTAGACTAGAACCCATTTATGCAATTTTTTAGAGTTAGATCTGGCTCTCAGTCATAAAATTGTACTAGTATTTGATAATGACCTCACTTCGCTAGACTTTTGAAGTGAGAACATTTGAACAATTAATCTCAATTCCTTCCATCATGGTGCTGCTGCTTGCTACCGGTATAAATATATGCCTAAAGCTGCAGTTAGCTAACACCTTCTGCCCTGACTATCATAGCCATATCTCCATAATAGACAAATTCATAAGATGAAAATTCTCGAATCTTTTGGTCATAGTGACTGTCAAGTAGTGATCAACATGATAGAGCACCAAAAGGCTCTCATGGTGGAGCTGCGTGGCATGGTCATACCAATTCTTCCGAGCGACAATGAACAAGCCAAGCTTGCTCTTCAACTCTTGGGAAATATATTGAGTTGCTCAGATAGGGCTATCTCCATGCTAGAACTTGGTGGCGACACTAACAAGCTGACCAATCTTGTTGGAGGTAAGAGAAAAGGTGACAACCATAGCATGGACAACCACAACTTGGAGGAGGAAGCCAAAGAGAGTGGTAACAAGAGAAGGTATATGTATATATTATACGCCACTGGAGGAATGTCCACTAGCTTATCATTCATTGCTGGAGCTAACAAAATTTGATTGATTCTCTTGGTTATGATAGAAAGAACGCAGAACACACAGGTTCAAATGTGGCCCAAGCACCTCACAATGATGGACATCAATGGAGAAAGTATGGACAGAAATGGATCTCCAGAGCAAAACACTTCAGGTATAAAGGAGCATATGAACTCCTGTTTATTTCCATTCCTCCAAGCAAATTGGTTTTATCTACTAGAAAAATATATACATCTAATGAACTCATTTTCTTAAGCAGGAGCTACTACAGGTGTGCCAATAGTAAAGTGCAAGGCTGTCCTGCTACAAAGACAGTGCAACAAATGGATTCCAGTGGAAATGGAACATCGAAGTTGTTCAACGTTGACTACTATAGCCAACACACATGCAGGGGAGATGGCATAGCCAATCCATATGTCGTCGACACAGCCCATCACAGTATGGAACCTATCAATCAAACCAAATGCAATAGCCCTACACTTGAACACGAAGCCCATGAAGTTCAAGATGAAAGATTTGAAAACTTGTGTATGGTACAAAATATGCCAGAGTATTTGATAGAGTTTGAATTGGAGAGAGCCCTCGAGTTTACTGTGAACTCACCATTGGGTTCTGAGCATTGGATGTTCGATGATTCAGTAAGATGTGAGCAAAGTCCGATATGCATATGGGGATGATGACTTGATGTTAGCTATAACCTAGCTTGGAGTTTCATCCAGGATGTGCTGTAATGATAAGTTCTGACCTGGCAAAAACACATAGCATTTTGCTCGTGACTAAGAAGTAAACCTGAAATTAAGAAGCATGTGTATAATTAATATGTCAATTAGAAATCCTATGTGGTAGATACATATGTTGCAATGCCAATGCAGTGCTGGATATGGAAAAGTGATTCTGAGTGAGTTTTGCAGTTATTTCTGTATCACGCAAAATACTTGAAATTCTGAATAATACAATAATGGTATTGTGGATATAAAAGACATATATATGCAAACCTTCAATTTCAGGCGCAAAATCTTTTTTCATATATATTTTTCCCCTTGTATAATTTTCCAGCTCCACACTCTTTCCCCAGTGTAATGTACAACTAACTACTAGCTAGAGTCACAGTCCCCCACCAAAAAAAAGAAAGAAAAAATCTAGAGTCACAGTCACCAATATATTTTATGGATTGGTTCTCTGATATGAACTGAAGAAGCAGTTGCAAGAACTTGTGCGTGCATTCATCTAAATTTCACATGCACGAGATGGCAATACTGGAAGCAAACGCAACCACTGGCGTGTAACGCGTGTTGGTATCAAGTCCGAATTCGCTTCATCAGTCAACAGTAGCTAGCTAGAGTACAAGTAGACAGGTGTTTGTTGACAATGGATGGAAGATATCCTGTATACAAAGAGATACAGAACAAAAGGATCAGAGAGCCTCAATGTTTTTATCTTTATCTGCTTAAACGGTTGCTTGATTGATCAGCACACACATATGTCGGAAATATACTAGTAGAAAGATATTCCAGATTGTTGCGACACCCTTGCATTCATTTTCATCGCTTCCAACAATAATCCATGGCGCGCCGCCGGACGGGGAAGGACTGCAGGCCAACAAGATAGAGAAATACAGAGACTGATTTGTAAATACCAGGATACAAAAGCAATCCTGATCAGTTTTCAGGATCCTAATTGCAAAATTTCCATCTGCCTGACTGGGCTATCTCCCGGGCTTTAATTAGGCCCCAATGCGATGGGCCTAGGCCTTAGGCGCCTAGCTATGGATCGCAAGAGATCTAAGTCCATTTGACATCCCTCATCTTTACAACGAGTTTATTTTTGATAATCCTTTGACTCAGGAGCCCGACCAGAAGGGAAAATATCGGGCGCCCTTCCGCATCGTCTCATTCTACGCCATCTCCTCTCCCCCACCTTCCTCGCCCATGCCGCCTCCTCCGCCGGATCCGCGTCGACCATCCGCTTTTCAGCTTCCTCAACGTTGACGACAACTTCATCCCCATGGAGGTGCACCACCCCTGCGCTGGCACCACTTGCGACGTCATCGACTTCACCGGCCCATTTTCCCGTTGTCCCTGGATGTCTGGCGTCGCCACGACATCCTCTATGGCCGCATCCTCTTCTCTCGCGACACCGATGGCCCCCGCAAAGATCGAAAGGAGAGCACCGAAGTGGAGGAAGAGGTAGATCTAGCTTGATTTTTTTTGGATTTTTTTATGTTTTAGCCCATGTATCCAAATGTTTCATTAGTTGAATCAAAATGTTGCAGTGAATTTTCGGTGGTGTTTCATTATTTTTTTTGGATTTTTTATGTTTCAGCCCGTGTATCCAAATGTTTTATTAGTTGAATCAAAATATTGCAGTGAGTTTTCGGTGGTATTTCATTTCTTTTCTTCGATGAATCCAGATCGGTTGATGTTCAACACCTTTGACACCGATGTTTCATATGTTGTAGCAAAATGTTTCAAGAGTGATTTAATTATGTTTCATCATTTCAATAGCTGAAACATTTTTTTGTTAGGCACTGAAATATTTTTGTATAAGGTGGTGAAATAACGCTTGATTTTTTAGAAAAAAAATCGGGCGCCCGATTTGTAGTCGCTTCGGTTTATTTTAAGTCTCTAAACCGCAATACCAGAAATTTTCGCCTCCCATCTTAACAAAATCGTCCAAGTCAGGTCCTATGGCAATATAGGTAGTATAGATAGATGGTTTCGTCAACGTGGGCATCCTAGTCAAAAAAAAATACATGGGACTCACATGTAAGTAAGAAGAAAAATATATATATATATATGGGGCCACATGTCAGCGCCCACTTCTTTCTTCTCTTTTTTTCCCAGCCACGCACGCGAGGTCAACGGAGAAGATGGCTCAACAACACTAGGTGGAGTGGGCGTCGACCCGAGCGGAAGACAAGCCAAAGATGGTGCGGTCTGCTCTGCAGAACAACGATAACGAGCGGCCTCAGATCAGCGAGGGGGTAGGCCGGTGGAGAGGATGCGGCATGTCGTGGCTGGCGGCACGTTGGGGAGGGAGTCGGCGCGGGGTCGACGAGCCAGCCGGTGGAGTCGAGGCCATCCATCAACTACAGAGCCTGGCCGAGGCCGCGGCCAGCAGCGAAAAGAACATCTGCAGGTCTTGCATGCATTCATATCAGAGCATCCATTTGATACTAGAGAACTGAATAGATCGAATCGAAAAAGAATTGAGATCGAATAACCAAAACAAATTCCCGCATCAAAATAAGTTCAACCATTGCATTATTCCAACAGATCGGGCAAGCGAGTTTCAAAAGACAAGAAATCTATCTATCTATCTATCTATTATATTATTAAAACAACATTGAAAAAAGACATCACGTTCGCTGTAAAGGTTAAAAATTCCTACATTAATCAGAGAAAAAGAAAGAAGAGTTTGAGAGGAATACATTTAGAAATAATTGAAGTTCAGAACAAAATATTAAAAATATTAAAAAAGAGTCCATGTAGAACACAATTAGAGATTAATTAAATTTTGAAATAAATAATAAAATAAATTTCGAAATTATTAAAATAAAAATCAAAGTAAAAGTAATAATACAATTAACAAACAACTAAAATTAGGAATAAAAAATAAGAACCATTGAAAGAATCGTCATATAGAACACAATACGAGATTAATTAAAATTTGAAATAAAAAATAAAATAAATTTCAAAAATAAAAAATAATTACAAGAGTTCAAGTATGAATACAATTTATAAATAACAAAATATCGGAATGAAAAACATGAAATTTTGAAAAAAAAATTGTCCATCTCGAACACAACGATGAAAAATGATAATAAAAAGGGGAGAAGCAACAGGGCCGTAAATAAGTAGGGTGGTGACGTTTGATAGGACATCAAAAACTATAAATAAAATCCCAAATAGAATCCCAATAAAGATAAAAAGAAGGGACGACGGAAAGGCCATTAAGCAGCATGGTCATAGCAGTTGACGGGACTTCTAAAAAGTAAAAAATAAACCTCAATAATAATTTTGTTTGAGTTTTAAAAATCTTAATGACAATAAAGAGGGAAGGCAACGGGTGGGCCGTAGGGAAGTATAGTGACGGAGCCACCGACAGTTGGCGGGACTTCCAAAAAGTAAAAAATGAATCTCAACGATAATTATGTTTTATTTTTAATATCCCAAATGACAATAAAAAAAAGAAGTCAATGGATGGGCCGTAGAGGAGTATAGCAGCAACATTTGATGTGACTTCTAAAAATAACAAAACCCAACGAGTGATGATGAGAAATACGGCGGCCTGGGAGTTCTGCTTATCTTTAGTGTAGGTCCAAATCTTGCTTTTAGGTTCAGAACGTGCCAGTTGATTTGATCATGTAACCAACAAGATATACAATAAAGCAGCGTTAGTAAACGATAGTCGATCGGCTGGTAGGTCGATGACGTATCGTGGAAAGCTAGCCGATGCAAACGCGTTGAATCGGCTGTAAGGTAGAGGATGTTACTCATAAAATAGATTTAGGTTAAATATAATCATAAACAACTTTCCTTAACAGAATCAATCCTATAGGTCGAACCTAATCGATGCAGCATGAGATTGATATCTTTTAAAGTCAATTGTCATACGATTATATAGCCTAAATGACTAGCCAATGAGTAGATGTTGTAGATTAGACCCTAAACAATTATGATCGGCTTGTAGAAAGAAATAACAGGTAATTACTCATGTAATCTTTCTCTTAGATGCAAGCAATTAGATAGATCGGACCCAACCGAGACAGTATTAATTGCTTTATAACCAAGATTAGATAAATAAATAATTACATGAACTTATTTGATAGCCAATGAGATATTTTAGGGTATTTCAAATAATGTATCGGCTAAAACTCTGATACAGTCTTATAGAGAAATATCAATCTTGATCAAATATACTAAACAAGTTTTGACCTCAACGGATCAAACCTAATCGATGATAACGTGAGGTTTGAAACAAGTTTAATATATTTAAAGGATTGATATACTTATATAAGATGATATATATAGCACATCAAGAAAATTAAAGCAAGTAAACTTAAATGCAAAACAGTTATACCAGGTAAGATCGGCTGAAAACCCGATTCTACCCTTATTGGCAATCAATAAGCATGTTAGTTTTTACGATTCTAATCACGACTTAGTAGGTCAAACCCAATTGATGCAACATTAAGTATGAGAAGAGGCATAAAGTCTAAACAATCAAGCCATTGACCGATTTTCAGGTTAGTGGATACCTTAGCTAATCTAAACCGATGAAACGATTTAGCTAATACCGATAAAACCCTAGGAAAGGTTTGGCCGATACAGGTAAATTGATGTATCAAGTTAGATTAGCTAAGATATATAATAGCCAGTAGTTATATAAGATAGATTAGAACATCTAAAACGATATCCTAATCCGCCGATACAAGCCGCTGTGACAAGCCATATCTCTTGCTAGAGATCGAAGCCGATGCAGCCCAACTCGAAATAAGAACTCATCGAAAAGTAAAAATAAAAAGATGGCGATGCGCCAAGAGTATGTATTGAACTGTTATTATTTTTTTTATAAGACCCTAGGCATATATTTATACCCAAAATACAAACCTTGTCCATATTGGACATGACTCAAAACTTGCCTAATTACAAAATAGACAAACAAGCCCTTAGGCGGACTCTTACCATGAATCTATTAAAGGAAACATCTAACTTCTATTCCTAATTAATAGATACAATTGCCTCTTTGGACTCAATCCTTGTTTGGCAATATCTTCAGATCTTCTTCTGAGTCCGATATGAACTAACATTGCCTGTATAGGCTCATCAGGTCCGATTCTGTATTGGCCAATACAACTCTCAGCCGATGTGCTGCTCTGTTTAGGAAACAACCCAATCTCCTCCAAATCCACCTCGAATCTGTTTTATCTTTTGGTTTCCTTACCAAATTTTGTTGTTAACAACGAGACAATGAACTCTAGTCCAAATTTTAAAGGGTCCAAAAAAGATGAATAGAAATCATAGTAAATCGAGCAAGCAAATAAATGGGTGACAAAGGAGTAAGGATAGCGACTAATGTGATTTTTAAAAACTACAAAATTAAAAACACAGGATGATAAGGTTCGGTCTTTCAAGGTCCTAAAACAACAAGATAACTATTTAACAAATTTTAACTAAAATCATATGTAAAAAGTAAATAATTTTATAGAGGGCTAGCTGCGTAATTACACAGGCTACCAGCTAGTTAGAACAACATCAATCTCTCTTCTTAGTACCATCACTCGCCTGGACATATCATATTCAGAACTTGAAGATGAACAGGATGAGAAAGGAGGGGATCGACCACAAGTCAAGAACAGAAACACATATCATAGATCATGGCGAGGAAGTAGATCGAGGCCACTACAACGTCGGAGAGGCAAATAAGGCTAGGGGAACTCCAACACCGACGCTGGAGAAATGGGCCAGAGCCAGGCGAGCCAACCGGCGGTGACCTGCTCGCCGCGTGCCTTGTTCGCGAAGCTCCCCCCGATGCGCACCTCGGTGTGTGCTGCCGCCGCCACGGCCAACCTCGACGACCGCGAACGTCACTCCCTCTTCACCGGTGGCCCCGCCACGATGACTAACTGCTCGCCCTTCTTGCTCCATAGCCACAGCAGTATCTGCCCCTGCTTCACCTGATTTGGGAGGAGAGACCAAGAGCAGGGAGGGAGAGAGGAGAGTAGGAAGAGGGAGAAGGGAGTGAGTGCAGACATGTGGGGGCCACTTTCATTTTTTGTCACATCAGCAAAACCAGCCATCTATATTGCTAGAGGATTTAATTTAACCCAATTTTATAAGTTAAGGGTTCATGATTTTTGATATTGCAGTTCAAGGATGTCAGTTAAACTCAACGTAAACAGGAGGGATGACAAGTAAACTTATTTCCCAAATGAAAGCATGTTTTCCTAGTTATACCATGTGCATTTAGGCCCATTTAGAAATTTATAATAGAAAATTTCCGGAGGTAATTTTACATGGATTTTTTTTCTTTTGGGGGGGACCTGAAACTGTAACCAAGATGAGCTCAACTTTTATTTTCGACATCAATAAGAGGAGATTAGAAATTAGTTATACGTCTATGTTCCAAGCGATGCAGAAAAATGGTAGGAAAATAATACAAGCAGAATAATACAAACTAACAAAAAAATGCAATGCAAACTGATGCATATCTATAGCTTAACTCCGGCAACTTTCACCAATTAGCTGGCTATCTTAATCACAATTTACAAACAAGACCGAGCAATAAACAGTCCTTTTTGACATCTGTGTCCAAACCATCATCTGATACTTTGTTTTATCTGTGTAAGTTAATCCCTCCCAACTCAAACTTCTTTTTCATGCTAAAAATTCCACCACATCCTTCTCATCCACCGTACAATAATACGAGTATACATAGACCAAGTTAGTATTAATTTGAGTATCCACTGCAACCACAAGACTGCGAATATAATATAGTTGGACGGATTGCGACCTGCATCGATCATCATAATACTATAATTAGTATATGAAAATTGCCAAGACTGTCGTGTATCTAGCTAAGCTTGTTTCTTGATGGCTGCTAGCTACTTGCACAATGCTAAACTAATAATTGATTAATTAACTAGGAAGACTAAACCAATTCAACTTGTGAATTGACAACAACTTAGTTTCCCATCAACCACTTCGATCCCTACACATGGGTATCGATTATTGCTGTTCTGAATTTCATCTGTACCGGCCGGCCCGTATTGCGTATTTAGCTGTCATGTTTGTCATCTCGAAGAACCAATAATTCTCTTTTGAAAAGACTCAGCTTACTTCAGCCTTCAGGAGACCATCTCTTATTTTCAAAATTAAATCTCTTATTTGCAGAATTCAATGTTCCGAAGATCTAAATGGCAATACAACTACTCTCATCTAGTTGTTATTTTTCTTGAAACAAGACAAGCCACTTCATTCTGAATTTGTGATGGCTGCTTCCTATGTTGCATTATATTTACATCGAGTAAAGCTTGGCAACTATTGTAGAACTCAAAGAATTGAGCAGTAGCTACAATTTCTGGACCGTCTAATCTGATCTAATAGCTAATTACTCCGTATTATAGCTGATCGAACAATAAAATCTATAACATACCGAAGAAGAGAAATGAATGGTAGAAGTATCAAAAACCAAAACTTTTAGCGTAATTAAAAGTTACCCTCGAGATCTGACAGAGATCAGTATGCTCGACGTTGAATCTTCGGTCTGACCGGTCCAGAACCTTCAATCTGACTAGTGTAGATACGTCGGTCTGACCGCGTGTCGAGTCATCCCTGGTCCAACCGGCTAGAAGCCGCCGGTCTGACCGAAACTATGCTGCCGGTTTGACCGCCGGTATCTCGTCGGTGTAACCGTCAAACCCGAGCAAACATAAATCGAAGAACTTTTGAAACTAGATTGAACTTTATTACTTCTATTTGTGTTTACAAAGTATAACAACAACACTCCTCTCACAAAATTCGACTAAACTCGAAACCCTAACTTTACTCTAAACTCAATTAACACAAAATCGATATTGAGAGACCTCAGCTCCTCTACTATTTATACCTATAGGTGTCTAAAAAAGCCATGAATCTAACCTGTAAAAGAAGTCCTAATTCACTAAGAAACCTTTTCGTACAAGAAATAAACTTTAATTTTTTCAAATTTGGATTCTTTACAAATTTGACTCCTCATTCTATACACACACAATCTTTCATCGTATGCCACATGGAACCTTCACTAACCACATGCATTATTCTTTAGTCTAAGCATTTCGCATGATATCTTGATCGTCCAGACGACATCTTCTCTCAAGTTGACTCCTGATCCATCACTAGCAACGCTCTTTCAAGGCATCAAGACACACCTATACATGAATCAAACAAGAAACAATATCCAAGCACAAGTTCTTTCCCAACTTAACTTAACATTGACACACAACAGTATTACATACATATATAAATCATCTAAAAGTCATAATCACAAGTATTCAAATAAACAACTCAAAACCGACTCCAAACAGGAACCAGCCGATTAGACCGTTGAGCTGGCCGGTCTGACCGTACCATATACACGTTGCTCTGATCGGTCACCATTGTCCGATCTAACCAGGCCAAACCAGTCAGCACCACTTCACCAATTATCCATCAAATATTAAAACCAATTATCTCACATGTATATTGTTCATCACAAAATAATAATCATAGTTTGATCTTTGATCTCACAATAGCTGGTAATCATTTGAAGTGATCTTCCGGGAACCATCACACCGCCACAATCATGATTTGGAGTTGTAGATGCTTCTCGCGGATCGATTAATAAGATTGATCAAATTGCGCGGGAACGTATGATACAGCGCAACACCACATGCAAGAGCAAAGCACTCTGCAGATAGCTAGCGAATCAACTACTAGGTCGGCCGTCTTTGTTTTCTCCCATTAGCCCATGATTATTCAACTAAGCTAGTGTCAAGTAACAAGTTCCAGGGCCTTGCTTCAAAAGGAAATAAAAATTATTACAGAGTCCATGTCTCCTCACCTAGATCACTACCTACTCAAGAG
>BDMV01000012.1:3038520-3099391 GCA_008326285.1 Oryza officinalis | reverse complement strand
GGGTAGGAATGAAAAGGCAAACAGTATAGCAGTTAACCTTGCCTTTCGTTATATAGTTTTTTCCTGAATAATACTAAACTAATTGCCTGTAAAATTGAGAAGTGGACACCTAAACAGCTCAAGGATATGATGCAATAGATTTGTATTGCTGCTACTTATCCTGCAAATTTTCTTCTGAAACTGCATTTGAAAAATCATAACCTGAATGAATGAATGTATACTAGTATTGTGCTAGCTGTTCAGATATTTCATAGTAAATATGTATATTGTAAGAAAAAGTACGCAGCTGTGCTGGAAAAATCTTCTCCAGAATCATCGTCTCTGCTATTTGATCTGGCCCCATCAATCCAAATAAACTAAAACCGCAGTGTCTGAATTTGTCACCAGAAAGTCATCAACTCTTCATTACTCTACCAGCTCTTATATATCTTTAATAAAAATAATACTTGGAGGTGATGCGGCCACAACTATAGCCACAATATCAAATGGCTAAAATATTGCAATGCGGTGTTTTAAAAGTCCATATTGTTTGTCTTGCTTTGTGGTCCTTGACAGTGAAATTTTTAATTCTTGCTAGTTAATTGGTCGTCAGCTAGAAGATGAGGTTAAATGGAAACTGTTGCTTTATTATCATCTCTGCGAGAAAGTAGAGTTGAAAATTCGAACAGCTCAAATGGTCCATGCTGCCAACTAATTCGTTTTCATGCAGAGTTTATGTAAACCTAAAGGGCAGGTATCTCTTTTCCTCTTCTTTTGGTTGAAAAAATCATATGGACAAGCAACTAAGCTGTATATCAAAACATGTTAGTTTAGTTGCCATTGTCATGTCAAAATATCCATATATAACTTAATTGACAGTCTATGAACAACAACTGTACGTATACTTACATATTTCATATTTGCCCACTGTTTATTTTGTAGGTGTAGAAGTACCTGAATTGAACTAGACTAGGAGAAGTGGTCCCACTAACTTGTTTAGATACAGCTACAATAAAAATTAATCTGTGAAGAATTATCTGGCCTGCTAATAAATCTGTCACAATTCAAACATTAGTTTTTTCCATCCTTGCTAAAAAAATGAATTTTCAGAAGGATGAAAAGAAATATTAGGTCACTGACAGCACTGCTTGCATTTACAATTCCATATTCGTCTGAGAAATCCAAATGGTATATGATTTCCGTTCCATAATGTCATTGTCATGGTAACTAGCACTAGTTTACATCAGGAGTCATTAAAAAGACTTGTTCGTCTTCCTTCTTTTATATAATTATCATTTTGTCTTAGAACTGCTTTAAAAAGACTACTTGGTGGAAGATTGTCAAAAGGGATTGAATATTATAAGCACTTGATCGATTCCTATGCCTACCTGTGCCGGTAGGATTGATTCACCAAACCCAAGATTTTGTAATGAAGCTTCACTCCTTTTTTTTTTAACTAACAAAGTAATATAAGACCAATCTGAGAGACTGCATGAACAAAAGAAATGTAGAGCATGAGCTGTCCTCTTGCACATGGAGTATTGGAGTTGCATTGACATTACAATTAGTTTAATTCATTGATCCAGCCTCTCTTTTGTCCATCAGTTCATTTTCGTCATAGCTTCCTGTTTCTTTCAATATATGTACACTAGCTAAAATGATGTGTGCTTGACTGCTTGGTACTACATTTTCCTTTTAAGAGAAATTTTACATATTGACAAGTGATAAATCACCATCGACGATGAACATAAGGTTAACAAAAATGCCATCGCTCATGTGTTTTTCCCCCTTTTTTTCCATCGTCATCAGTTGGCCGCTAGTTGATCGATCACCATTAACCCTATGTAAAAAGTCTATTTTATCCTTCGAAGTATGATATTAGCATAGGGAGTACTCACATCTATGATATTAGAATAGGATCTATGAAGAAATAACAGAAAGATTTAAATAAACTAGACAAAGCTACAGACTCCTTCTCATATTACGTATGACAAAAAAAAAATTTAGTGGAGGCTAGGGCCGGTCCTAGAATTTTGTGGGCCTAGGGCGAAAAAAAATAAAGGCCCTACAATGTTTTGAAATATATATATATATATATATATATATCATGATTAATTTTATTCAAAATAGAAAGAAATATTTAACTTTAACTCATCGTTGAGCACAAACTACTGTTAGGTGATAGTTGACTAGCAAACCAAAATACGGTAAAAAAAAATCATCGCATACTTACTTCTCAAGTTTATGTGTCTTCAAGAGGAACGAATCAACCAAAACAATTGTGTCGTAGTCTCGTAGAGATACTAATTACTATGAGAATCTCGCAATAAGTAATAATAAATCACAAAGCTGTTCACTCAATCTCCTATCAACTCTGGTAGCTTTAGAACAAAAGGAAATTAGCAAAGTTCTATGTGGTGTTTATGTTCAAAAAGCTATTAACCATAGATGGCTATAGGATGAGATTAATTAATAGCATCCCAGAGACACCAATTGCTTAGGAGAGCAGAGGCCTTCGAGAGAAACGAAACGGTTTCAACGGCGCTGACGTTTTCTGATTGTGGCGCAAGTATTGACAGGTTTCTTGGGTATCTAGCTACTAATATTAACAGGCCTGTGGACTTCTATAAAATCAGCTTTAATTACGTGTGATGGCGGGGCCCCCTGAGGTCGCAGGGCCCAGTGCGGTTGCACTGCTAGCCTGCTCCAGGGCTGGCCCTGATGGGGTTCCGTTGGAGCTTTCATCATTCTTGTGTCACTACCGAAGACTCGAGTCCTCCTCGTTTTTATATTGGATCCGTCTCTAAAAATACTTCATATTTTATTTCTGGTAATTTCTCATAATGACAAAAAGAAAAATAGTCGCATTTTATACAACTTACATTCAGCGATGTTAATTCGTAGAGCCAATCACACATGTAAATGACAAAATATAGTCTTTTCTCTTTAAAAGTTTAGAAAATTTTACATGCTAATCCAAAATACGAGTGTAGATATAATGTTGTAGATTAAATAGTTATAACTATAATATTAATATAAATATATCCAAGAAGTCTTAATAAACGAGCCGAGTATAGTTCTAATGGTTATGCTTCTTGTGACGAAACCTACTCACTAGGATAAAGTTTTAGGTTGCAATCTCTTTAGACATGTTCAAAGGGTGCGTTCACGTGGACGTGAGTATGATGTGTGGACATAAGTGCGTGTATACGTTTCACTTGTACTTGACAAAAAGTTAGTCCTAATAAAGAAAGGTGGAAATACAATTAGTATGTAATTTATAAAAAGAGACACGAAACAAAACATCAAATAATTTGTATTGTTTAAGTGATTATGTTAAATATATGAGTGAAACAATGATAGGCAGAGCGATGTTGATGAGAGGGCGACGCTTGTTAGCAGTGTCGACGGGCTATACCCGACAACAGTATTAGTAAAGTATAAAGATAGTTGGTACTAATGTATACGCGAGATTGTAGTAAGAAGATAAGTGTGACAAAGATTTATACTGATCCGAGCCGTCGAGATGAGTAACAACTCTACTCCAGTTATATATGTACATCTTGGAAAAACACTACATGAATTACAAAAGGTGAGCAAGTTAGCTAATCTAACCCGTCAAGTACATCTCGACGAGTTGATATCGGCGACTATGGTTCTGACTTCCTCCGAATTGAGAGTGTCTCTTAATATGGCTTTGGCTATGGCTTTTGATTCGATACCCTCCCCTTCATACGGGGTATTGTATTTATACAGGTAGATGCTTTCTTTTTCAAGTAGGACTTGGAGAACCCTACTAGGATAGGAAACCTTGTCTTCTTCGGGTCGGACTCCAATGTCTTCTATTCCCACGAAAACAGTTTCCTTTTTAATTCACTTTATTCCCATATTTGAATATACATTTTCGTATAATACGTGATATATGGTATTTTCATATATCACAAATCCATGTATACAAAGTATGTCTTATTCGTAACACTGATAAACGGTAAGTTCAATTACCACGATAACAGCCAGTATTATCAATCCTACCTGAAATATGCTAGGAAGCACTCGTGTAAATGTATGCGAGCGTGAGTGCGTACTTGCATTTAACTTATACTAAAAAAATAGTAAACAAATAAGAATACAATCAGCATGTATTGTATTGGATAACTCATTGTTTCACTTATGTTTATGTTTAAACTAAAATTTAAATTTTAAAATTAATTTTTTGGGTTTTTTAATTATGTTTTGTTTTGTAGCATTTGCTTGATAAGCATATGCACCAGCCAAAGGAAGAACACAAGAAAGTGATACAAGAAACCCCAAATAATTCATCCCACCTTTGTTTTATATTATAAATTATTTTGATTCTTTTAATATAAGTCGTTTTGATTTTTTTTAAATCACATTTTATAGGTGTGACTAAATTTATAGAAAAATATAGCAATATTTTTAATATAAAAAACTATCCAAATATGTTTAATGTTAGACATAATAAAACAAATTTAGGCTATAAGTGTTGCTATATTTTGTTATAAACTTGATTAAACTTATAATATAAAAAATTAAAAAAATAAATATATGTTGTTAAAGTTTCATTTAAAAAAGTCAAATCGACTTATAATATATACTCGGAGAGAAAGTATTGTTTAAGAAATAAATATATACTGTAAGTAATAAAAAAATGTGGAAGGCATAGCGGTGTCGATGGGAGGGCGACGCGTGTTAACGTTGAAAAATGCTCGTCTGCCGTCGTTGTTTAATGGCGCTATAAATAAAAGCGGTCAGAGACGATCACCAATTCCCAGGCTTTCTTCGTCTTCCTCTTCCCTACCAAGCCACACCATTCCGCCCCCACAAAATCTCCGCTTCTTCTCTTCTTCTCCGAGATGGCACTCGACTCTGTTGTTCCATCCTACCCCAGCGACCTTGGATCCAGCAGGCCTACCAGTACCAGGACGCCGCAGCAGCAAAGGGTCAGGTATCTATAGCTACCATTCTTTCTCCTAGATCGATTTCTTGCCGCAAAGAGCCTCCCCATCTGTAGTTCTTGATTTGTTTCTCTCCTTTCTTCAATTTGTGGTGGATGCTGTGCCATTAATTATGATATGGTAGCCCCAGGAAGGAGGAGCGCACATGGACGACGGACACCTACGCGCCGTACGACGACGGCCACCAGTGGAGGAAGTACGGCGAGAAGAAACTCTCCAATTCCAACTTCCCAAGGTACCTTCCGCCCTCCATTTCTTTTTTCGCCCTTCATTTCTTCCCCCAAAATTCCATTTCTTTTTTCGCACTTCATTTCTTCCCCCAAAATTATAGACTTTATGCATGCATCTATTTTTTTTTTGCCTCAAAGGTCATATTTTTATTGTCTTCCATGGTTGGAATTTGCAGAACGGTTAATTTCAGATGTTATTACTGTCAAAAAAAATTCAGATGTTATTAGTCATTAGATTCACCAAGCTAATTTTAATGACAAGCAGAATAGTTGCATTAGGTGAGTGAACTGTGGGTGGTGATCTGAAACCTTGGGGAATTCCAAGTTTCCTCCTTTAAATTTTGGCAGGAAAATTTTCTTTATGCCATCTTGGTTTCTTTAGCTTTCGCCTTTTCTGTAGTTCTGGTAGAACAGCTCCTACTCATCAATATCTTCCAGAATCAAAGTGCGTTAGGGTGGTCCAACAAATCTTTTAACAGGCTCCATATGTGTGCTTACTGCTTAGTGTTTACATCTTGAATGAATTTCAGTTGAAACCGGAGAATAAATCTGACAGATACTAGATTTGTTCATGTAACTTAGTAACTGTGCTCTCATGTTCACATTTCTTAAATATTTATGGGTATAGCAAGAGTCTCATTTATGGGGCCAAACTATAGTCTTTGTTTGTGCAGCTGGTGGTTTACTATAACCCAAATCATGTCGATGCCTAATATTGTGTCCATTGTATATCAGCAGATGGTCTGGTCAATGCATTAATTTGGGTTCTTGAAAAGAACATTCTTGTGTTCTGTGGACACAAATTAGGCTGCATGGTTGTCTGCTAGTCATCTCTTGGTAGAATTGTGAGGGGCACGTGTCGGCAGATGCCTTTTGTGAGCAAGATAAAAATGATAGTAAATTGACCATGGGAAAAGAACCTTTATAGCGGCAATCTCTTTGGCAATCGACAACTCAACAAGACAAATAAAAATTTGAAAAGTGAGACCATATAAATAAAAAATGTGCAAGTGGTTCTCTTTTATTGCCTGTCATCAGTGACTTGTTTGATATCTAATGTTTTCCTACCAGAATATATACTACTTGTGTTTTTCAAGCACATTTTGTTTGCTTCAAGTTTACAAACATTAGCGTTCATGCCGACAGTCTCCACAAACTCTTTTTCACTTCCTTGGAGTTTGATTGGCATGCAGCCTGCGGGAAGACCCTACATAATCTTGTTTGCTCACAAGAGCTTGCTAATAGTTGCAGTTGTTTCTTTTTGCAAAAGGTAATTTATGAAAGGTCTGAAAAGTATGTGTTGACAACCACTCCGCCTAATTTAGGTAGAGTAAATGTTTGTGGGGAAAGTGCAAAAGAGACATGATTTAAGTATACAAATGTTTTTCCTGCTATCTTAAATTAAGGTTTGTTACACTGAATGACACTGCACATATATAAGCAAACTGTAAAGTACCACGGTTCAAGAACTGGTAAAGAAGAATAACACAAGTTGGTACCCTAAAGGTGCGATTGCATGAAGAGGAGTTGAAGAATGTGTTGTTCAACCTTTCAACTTGGAATATAGTAGGAATGGAATGTAGGATAGTGCTTGCTTTAGTGTCACCAAGTAAATGAAGTTCCAAAATAAATTAGTGACATTCTGAAAAATATACCACGTAATTTTTTTAAGTAAACAGATCACCTAAGTTGTTTGATGGCGTTCTGAAAAGTATGGTAATACCACATTGCCATGAGCAGCAGATATGAAGGTGATCCCAAAAGGAAAAAAAAGAGGGGGAAATTCCACTGTATGCTGGAACAGACAGGAGTTAGTTTCAGTGCAGTCACCATCATTCTAAATAAAGATCAGCTAAAAACGGTGTATAACAGCAGCAGACAGAATCAAAATTTCTGCTCTTGAATGCAACTACATTTGTACTCCCTAAATGCTACCTGGAAAAAATAAAGCGTTTCCCTTATCTACAGTAATTTGCTCTTAGGATTTCCAGCAAGAAGGTATTGAGAATTTGAGATCATGGCTTTCTATTTGCAGATTCTATTACAGATGCACCTACAAGAATGACATGAAGTGCCCTGCTACGAAGCAAGTCCAGCAGAAGGACACCAATGATCCACCATTGTTCTCAGTCACTTACTTCAACCACCACACCTGCAACAGCAGCTCAAAGATCGTAGGCAGCACTCCTGATTCTACTGGGCAGTCATCTTCGAGGAAAGCCATTTCGATCTGCTTCAACTCGCACAGCACAACCGGTGAACAGCCCACATTCTTGTCATCATCTGCTTCGTTGTTGTCACCGAGCATACAGTCGTACCGTTCCAACCAGCAACCTGACATGAACACCTACAGTCGCCAGTTTCAGTGGACAGACACATCGTCATCTACAAGCAATGCTCCGGTTAAGACGGAGGCTGACGATTATGCAGAAGTAAGTGCTTCACCCAATACCACTGGTGCTCTGTCGAGGACATTGCTGCCGATCGGACAGTCGAGATGCATCGAGTACTTCCATTTCTTGTGATGATTTTGATGCAAAGTGAAGGAGATGCATACATTCTGAGGAGCCTCTTGGTCTTGGATGGTGCCTGACTGCCTGTATCTAGTGCCAAATGGGAGGTGGATGACATAGCAGATCTTGTGCTGATCAGATTCCTGTAGTGATATACTGATATGATGTTTGTTTTCTTCTTCGCATTTAGATTCAGACAGATTTTTGTGCTTGAATGATGTAAAGAACTGAATTGGCGTCTATCTAGTACCTGATACAGAAAAAGGTTAATGTAGCGGAGCCTGTTAAATATAGAATTAAGGAAAAATCTGAGTAAAATTTCCTGGTTGGTACTATACTAACGAGGCAATAGATTAAGTTTGCAGATTGTCTACAACTCGTCATTTCTTTGTTGTTCCTTAACCTTGCCTTTTAATCGAGAATTTTGCAGTTCTGAACCTAAGATGCAGCCATACACAAAATGCAGGTATATATAGGCTTTCTGCCTGCCCATGTGGCCATCTCATAATTTAAGGCAGAAGAGTCTTCGGCCTGGTTGAGAGGGTGGTCTGAGTTTACAAGGCCTTGAATATTTTTTTTGTGGGCTTTTAGTAAAACATGCCTTAAATTTACTGGCCTAATAAGCCAAATATTGGGGTGAGCCTATGGCTGTGGGCTTGTAGTGGATCTCTTGATGGGCCTACTGATTTTTGGGCCCCAGCTGTCTAAAACATGACTTGTATTTTGGATATAGGTATGCTATTGACCAACGATTTTTCTATACATCCGACGAAAAATTCTCATAAAAAATTGTTAAATCTTTATCTTTTCTTTAATACCTCTTCTCTACTTCTATACCTATATCTAATCTATATCTATATCTATATCTATATCTATCTATACTAGAAAAAATGCACGTGCATTGTACGGGAAAAATGTTGACCAAAGAGAGAGAGCGTGGTCAATAAAAGCTGAGTGAGGCAGCAGCGTGAAAAGTGAAACATCAAGTAAAAGCTAAACGAGGCAGAATTGAACGACATACCAGAAAAGCAAAGGATAACGAAAGCAAAAGACACACGGACGACCAAAACAAAAAGCGTGTATGTAACGATTGAAAAAAATATGAATTTTTTAAGTAGATAATTCCTTCTAATATATGGATTTGGTCTGAAGCAACCATCTTCACAATCTAACAACAGCACCTCAATCTACTAAGCATTTCTACTTCAAAAAAAATAGATGTTAAATCCTATTCTGGACACAAGACAAGTTCTAAGCCTTCAGATCTAGGGTTAAAAGGCCCCAATTAACAACCAAATTAGAAATTGATCCATTCCACATACCTACTCATGTCTATGAGCAAGCCCTTCAGCCGCTGTCAGCTATGGCCGTCGTTGAACAAACCACCAACAGCCACCGTGCCGTTGAGCAAGCCGCCAGCTGTTGCAGTTGTCGAACAAGCCGTCGGCCGCCGTCGTCAGCACGTGAGCAGTCCTGGAACAAGGAGGACGCCCCGCAAGCAGCAGCCTCGTCGCCCTTTGCGCAGCGTGGAACGCCTCGCAAGCAATCGTCGCCGGCGCCCTCGCCCTCGCCCTTTCTCTTCCGCGGCGTGCAACAGCGAGTTGGACTGCACGAACAGAATCAGCCAGATTTGTTGTGGTATACCTAGGAGCAAATTGGTATTTGAACTGAACTCCTTACTCACAGCAAAACACTCCATCACAACTCAAAACCTGACGGAAATGCTACGGGATGAAGAAAAACCGGTGGCTTGTGCTTTTGATTGTGCTATTTTTTGGTATCGAGTTTTTTTTTCCGCTATGGATCAAATTTTCTCTTCAAAATTAGATCTTGTCCTGTGATGATGTGATTAAGTTGAATGATCCTTGATCCAGTTTGGTACAACGACCAAATCTATGATTGATCTCTGGAGGAACCTAATCTGAAACATTACTGTCAGGCTGTCGTGCAGTTTTTAGTTTCTGCTTTCTGGGTCACTGTCTTGCTTCACCTTCCTATGGTGTTCCGTTGATTTTTCTTTCAACCCGGTTACTATTATGTAACACTTCTATTTGTCTTCTCTCTAACGTCTCATTCTTACTTGATTACCTAAATATACTGTTTGCTATGTAACATGGTCTCTGTTGTATACAGATTGCTTTTTCACAAAGAAGGCATGGAATGCACAAAACGCAGGAGCAGCAGCAATCCTTGTTGCTGATGACAAGACTGAAACCCCGATTACAATGGACACGCCTGAAGAGAGTGGAAATAGAGACTATTTAGAGAATATCACCATTCCTTATGCACTGATAACCAAGAGCTTTGGGGACAAGCTCAAGAAAGCAATTGATAATGGTGACATGGTTAATGTGAATTTGGATTGGAGGGAGTCCCTGCCTTACCCTGATGAGCGTGTTGAGTACGAATTTTGGACTAACAGTAATGATGAATGTGGCCCTAAATGTGATAGCCAGAGTGACTTTGTCGAGAGCTTCAAAGGAGCAGCACAGGTACTTGAGAAGAAAGGAGCAGCACAGCACATGTACTAGATGGAACTTCTTGTGGGTGATCTTCTTTGGCTTAGTGGTAGCAGGCATTGCAGGATACGCAGTATACAAGTACAGGATCCGGGTATGATATGGCCACCTTTGTGCAGGTTAACTATGTGTTGATAACTCTGAATTGGCATCTGAATTCTCGCTCTCTTTTTTTTTTTGGCATTGGTTTACAGAGGTACATGGATTCAGAGATCCGCGGGATCATGGCCCAGTACATGCCCCTGGACAACCAAGGAGAAGTTCAGAATCATTCTCACCATATTGAGCTGTGAAAGAGATTGAGGAAAGAATGCAGCTTGTCTTCCCACCATATGATCAAAGGGGATGAGATGAAAAGAGGAGAACGCCTGCTCATGCGCTGCAAATGAACACATAGCCTGAGGGCCTGACGATATTCACTCTGACGATCTTATGTTTAGCAAATTTAGCCCTTGTAAATTTCTAAATTATCTTGTGGCCGCATGGTTTCTCTAAAGCTGGCTGCTTTGCTCGCACTTTGCGCTTTGGAAATATGGAGATTTCAGAATTAGGCAAGTTTGTGATCTGGAGGAAGAACTTGCCTAATTCTGAAATCTCCATATTTCCAAAGAACTTTTTGGAGGAAACAAACTTGCCTAATTCTATACATATTCTCCACCAAAAAGACTTGTTTGGAAAGCATGAGTTATGTATAGAATTTTCGTGTGAAGCAGTTTTTCTTAGTTCTTGCGGAAAAAGAAAATATGTCATTCCATACTTGTTTGTGGAAAAGAATGCCCTTTACAAACATAAACTGATTGATTGATTCATTGACTCATTGATAGATAGATGTTTTGGAAAAGTTTACGAGATGTTTGGGTACATTTGCTCAAGAGTTTCAATGGAATGGTGAACAAGTCATTCGCGTGTTACTGGGGAAAAAAAATACTTTGCAAACATATTGATGATATTTGGGATAATAAGTTTTGTTCAAAAGTAGCATGTTTTTATACAAAATTCTCCAAGTTAAAGTAAACTCTCTGAACAAAGTTTCATTGTCGGCTACAGATGGACCAAGGCCTCGGCATTGGTAGCAAGAACCCGTTCTTCAACTGTCATCAGCTTACGATGAAAGTTTATAAATCTGAACAAACAAGAGAAAGGCACTCGCAAGCCACCACCAGCTGTTTTGGCCCTTCATGGCCGTTAAGCTGGCTGCGTAGGAGATTTGCCAAGCTATGATGCATTTGCACTTGGAGGACCTCATTCTGTCAGGGGCTATGGCATGGGTGAATTGGGTGCCTCCCGAAATCTTCTTGAGATGAGTATTAGCTAGTCCATCAGTGAATTTTGAATCTCCTGAATGTGAATTTTGAGTCTCCTGAATGGGAATGGCTGAATTCAGATGCATAATTTGAATTTCCTATCATATTATGCTTAGAGATATATAAAAAAAACTATATTACTGGTTGTATTCCTGATTGTTTTGTTTTGACCCATATGCTGCAGGTTGCTACTGAGCTGAGCGTACCCATCACTGTGAAGAACAGACACACACAGGTGTACGCATTTGCTGAGCATGGCACTGACCTTGGGAGCTCCAAGGATGTGAAAGGGAACCCTGCAGAGTTTTTCAGACGTGCGGGCCATGGCTCCTCTTATGGCGTCGGCGTCAAGCTTGGTGCAGTAAGGAGGCCCTCGTGTCCATGGTGGCATGGAGGGAGCGATCTATACGGAGGCAAACAGATACGAGCGTAGCGGGCTGGAGCGCGACCTTGCAGGACTCGCCGCGACGTACGAAAATTTAACAAAAAAAACACCTTAAATTTTTATAATAGAGATAAATACTTAGATTTTTACCTTTTTTTAGTTTTGACCACCAAAATTCTTTTCGTGGGCACATCAACAACCACGAGCACATCAGCATCTTCATGATGATTATCTCCCCTAGTTATCTACAGCTCACATCTTTTGTTAAATGAGAGGTTGGATGTGATTAGACAGAAACATTACAGTGGTCAAAAGTGCAACAAAGAAAAAAACATAGTCCAAAGTAAAAAAATTGGATAGATGGTAGTTTAAAGTAAAACTTGAATAATAAAAGATGACCTAAAGTGCAACTCACCCTTTTTTATAATCTTTACTTCCAGTAGAAAAATTATTTTTATTACCGGTAGTTAAGGTGACGGCATAAAATGAACCATTGGATAAGAAAAGATATATCGTCTAGATTGATTCTACTCTTATAAAAATCATTGTAAATCAAAGGCCTATAGGATTTAAGGCCCTTGCCCATCTCGAAATATAAGGCTGATCATTACTTGGCTGAGTATACAGTCTGGTTGAGCTTGCTCCGTGTTTACAAGTAGAATTGAAAAGTTTTAGTAAGCTTTTTGTTAACCAAGCTTAAAATTTATAGGCCTCGTAATCTCCATGGGTGCATGTGTGGTCGTGGGCTTGTGTTGAATATCTTGATATTATGGGCATAGTATGCTTTCAGTCCTGTTTGTCTAAATCATATGACTTGTATTTTGGACGCCCGGTTCGAATCTCATTCCAGGGGAGGATTAAGTTCCAGATTTTCATGGCACGTTTTTCAAATTGTTAAACGGTGTGTTTTGTGCGAAAAATTTCTATATGAAAGTTGTTCTAAAATATCAAATAAATTTATTTTTCAAGTTTGTAATAATTAAAACTCAATTAATCATACGTTAATGTCATCTCGTTTTACGTAAAACACTTAATCTTCATCTTAAGGAGATTCAAACACTACCATAGATATTGTGTTGCTGCAAAGATGGAGAGGAAGCACAATAGTGTGTGCTTACGGAAAGATAGGTGCATGATAAATTCCATTTTTGGCCATTAAACATTTCTCAAACTATATGTTCATACCGAATTATAAAGCTGGTTGTTTCAACCCCCACCACACACACATTCAAACCCGGACAAATAACACCTGAAACATGGTTTTTTTTTCTAAATGGAGATGGTTTTTCTAATCCATATTCTTAGGGTGTGTTCGGGAGAAGGGGTTGGGAATCCTTCTTTCCGTCACGCAAAACGAAGCACGTATTATTGTATAATTAATTAAGTATTAGCTAATTTTTTTGAAAAATGGATTAATATGATTTTTTAAAACAACTTTCGTATAGAAAATTTTTGTAAAAAATACATTGTTTAGCAGTTTGAAAAACGTGCGCGCGAAAAACGAGAAAGGTGAGGTGAAAAAGTTGAGTGAAGAACACAGCTTATTATGTTTGTTTTGCTGATATAGATGTCAATTAGGTCGATGGCTATGAAACTTACCCGATTGAAGTTTCCGTTAGCGAAAAACCACTATCATATTATATCAATTTAAAACCAGCATGAAGAGTGGTTTTGTAACGCCCCGATTTTTGCGTGGCGTTAAAAAGCTAATTTAAGAAAATCCTATATGCAAAAATTTTGTTTTTTTTGAGTGTCGAGTCTAAGTTGTGCCGTAGATCTCAATTTAAATCCCTCCTTTGTCTCCATTCCCTAATGTCAAAATCAACTCCTTAAAGTTTCTGTTCCAAAATAATCTCAGAAATTGAATCTTCATATTCAAATCTCCTTTCTAAACTTTTACCGAAAAATCTCCCTTCAAATAATTTCCGTTCAGATTTGAGTTCGCACTCAAATCATCTTCGATTTCTCCCAGCGAAGTTTCCATGATTTCAAATCCCAAATTCAACAAATCGGAATCTCTAACCCGACCTCTCAAAGTTTCCAATCAAAACCAGTCTCGAAGTTCGAACCTTTATATTCGGATTTCGCTCCTGAAACCTTAACCACAGGTTTCGTCGAATTCATGAACCCAATCTAGACCAAGCATTCACCTTGTAAAATCCCAACCTCTTTCCTTGATTCACTGAAACAATTCTCGAAATTCGAATCTTCGTATTCGAATTTCTCTCTTAAATCTCATTCGACCAATTTCTCCCGAAATTGTCCAAGTTCAATAACCCCTCAGAAGATTTGAACCAGCGTTCAAGTCATCTCTAATCCCTCTGAATATTGAACCAATGCCCAAGTTATCCCTAAATTCTGCTATGAAATAAACATCTTTAAAATCAATTCTCGAGTTCGAATTCAAACTCTTAAGTTTCATCTTTCCCTCTCCTTCGCTCTCTCTATCTATCTATCTCTATCTATCTACCTATCTATTTATCTATCTATCGATCGATCTATCTATCTATGTATCTTTCCTTTGCATCCTCTCCGAATATTTGATCCAGTTCAAATATTACCCCACCATTGAACCCACCTTCCTAGGTCCCCTTATATCTTCCCTTCGAATCCCTTCCTGAATATTCGTTCCAACTTCAAGATGTCAATTCAATCAAACCTCCCTGGAACCCCAACTGTTGGGATACACTTTAGTCCTTCCTTTGAATCCTCTCCGAAATGCTCTCATAACTCTAAACACAATTTTATCCTAAGGAGCCTCGAAATTCCCGCCTTAAGCTTCAACCTTCCAAGATTCCGCTCTCATCCAAAATCCCATCCAAATAATCCCTCAAGTCCCTAAATAGAGATCCATCCTAAAAGTAATAAAATATCGGGTTGGTACTCTCTCCTTGATCCCCTGTTTTCGCTGGGCTAAATTGTCAAATTTTGAATCCCGGTTCCAAATCAAACCCTGTTTCCCTCTAGCTTGTCCTCACAATAAATTCCTTGAATTCAAATATTGAATTTGAAATCCAAGTTTTGAATTCAGTTTCTTGTCTCCTTGAATTCCCTCTCAAACCTATTCCAAAATATCGAGTTCTCGATTTGACGCCCTCTAATTGATCCCTTGCATTTCTCTAAGTTCAAATATGATGTTTGAATTCAAATCCCAAAACGAAATCCAATTCCAACCCTATTTCCCTCCATCTTCTCCTTGCGATAAACTCCTCGAATTCAAACTTTGAATTTGAAATCCGAATTTCAAATTTACATTCTTGTCCTCTTAAATATCTCTCAAATTTAACCAGCTCCCGGATTTGAGTTCAAATTTCCCTTTGAAATTCAAATACAAATCTATTCAAAATATCAAAATTTCCTAATTTGTGTCTTCCTTGATTTCCCCTAATTTCTCTGAGTTCAAATATGCGATTTGAATTCAAATCCGAATTCAATTCTAAGTCTAAATCATCTCATTATCAATTTCTTAGAAAAAGTTTATTTTGCCTCCCTCGATAATTAGGCCGTTTCCCTTTCCTCTCGGCCCAACCCAACCCTTTCCTCTCCAATCCAATTCTCAGAAAAAAGTCTAACTTTCCTCCCTTGGTTCGTTTGGGCCGAAATCCTTCGCTCGGCCCACCTCCCCCTCGCGCCCCTCTTCCTCCTCCCTGGGTCGCGTCGTCTCGGCCCGGTCCGCACCGGCCTGTGCTCCTCCCCCGATCACGTGTGCCGCACATGCCAAGGAGAGCCGCGTCTCCTTCCTCCCGCCTGCGCCGCCCTCCTCCTCTCTCTCTCTTTCCAGCGTTGCCGCCGCCCTGGAACCCCACGCCCACGTTGCTCCAAGCCGCTAGCTTCCAAGCCGGAGACGCGGAGCTCCCTCTCTCTCTCCCACTCCGCCCGGATTAGCAAAGTCCACCCTCCCCTTTCTCCTTCACCTTTTCCCCTTTTCCTTCTTCCGGTCCGGTGACCCCTCTGCCACCGCTTGGCTTGTTGCGCCATGGACACAGAGCCGCTGACGCTGTCCCTACACCACGCCGTCCCCACCTTGACCGTGCCTCCCTCAGTCCCTTCCTCTCCAAGCCTCGCACCTCTCTTATTTAAACCGCCTCCGTCCCCTTCTTCTCCTTTCTCCTCGCCGCCATGGGAGCTCCTTGCCGTCGCGTGGAGCTCGATGTCCACGGGCACCTCGTCGTCGTGCGGCCAGCCTCGGTGCCGGTGACCACGATCCATTCCCGTGGGACATCGTCTCCTTCCCAGGCCATGCTCGTCTCGGTTTCGCGCCACATCTAAATCAACCTCGCCCCACCACCACCGCCGCGGAGCTCCCTTGCTCACCGTCTGTGAGGTCTCCTCCCTCCGGTCTTCTCCCTTGTGCATCCTCTAGCAACTCCTAGAAGGCACCCGGACGCGGTAGCTCGTGCGTTTGCTCCCCGAGCCGCGCACTTACCGTTGCTCCTGTCCCACCGTCGATGCGCCCGGTCGTGTGCCACCGTCGGCCCCTCTTTCCCCTTTGATTCCGCGCGCCGTCGTCGGCCCCTTTTTCCCCACCAAATCCTTCGTCGCCGTCCTCCATGAGTCCCCGCGAACATCAACGAAGAACTGCCATGGCCGCCGCCGATTTTGTCCGCTGCCACCGCGCACAGGCGTGCGCCGCCGTCGTTCTTTCCCCCCTCAAAATCCATCCGCCGCCGTCTTCCCCGTGCCCAGTAGCCTCCCAGAGAGTCGCCATGGGCGTTGCCCCTCCTTTTCGCTCCCTCCCCGCACTGCCATCACCGCCGCCGCATAGCGCAGCCAGCCGTCCATGCCCTGCCGCCCGGCCTCCTCTCCTCTCCCTGCACGCCTACGTGGCGTCCGCGTGGACGCCACCCCCGCCTGCCTGGCCCCGCTGACGGGGTCAAGCCGTGACCGGTCAGTGCCTTTAAGTCCCCCGCGTGCATTGGCCCGATGAGCCGCCTCACCAGTTTGGGCCGCAGCCTGCCTCCGGCCTCGCTCGCGCCGCCGCGCCAGCCTCTTTGGCCCCCTTGCCGCAACGGCCCATCCTTCGAATTTTTTACATTTTTAATTTTATTTATTTAAAGATTTGCAAAAATAATTTTCCGTTTCAAAATATTGCAGAAATAATCTCCTCTCGCCCTCCGGGAGAGCGAGTTCTAAAAATCGCCCTCCCAGAGGGCGATTTTTCCGACGTGATAGACGGCCGTGGGGCGCCGTCTGCCGCGTCGTTGTAATTTTGCAAAAAAGTCCCTTGCCGCCCTCGGCAAGGGCGTTTTTTCACTGTTCCGTAGGGGGTCGCCTGCAAAAGGGTGGTTGCCCTGGCAATTTTGCAGGCGGCCCCCTTGCCGCCCTTACAGAGGGCGATTTTTGCCTATGCGGCAGGGGGCCGCCTGTAAAAAGGATGATTTTTGAATTTTTATAAAGTTAAACTATTTTTACTTTATGTAAGTAAGGTTAAACAACTATTCAAATATTCAAAAAAAAATCTTTTCTTATATATTCTACACAAAATAAATAACACAAACATATAGCGGGATATTGTATTTACCTGCGATCGAGTGTGCACACCGACAGGGCTTCGCCGCTCTTCTTCTTCTTTGTAACGCCCGCGTTTTTCTAAAAACCGCAGTTTAACGTCGCTCTGTCTTTCCGTTCAAAATCCCCAAAAATTTCAAAATTAGTTTTAATTTTGTTTTTGTTTATTTCCCAAGTTAGTTTTGATTTTGTTTTTATTTATTTTCCCCGGTCGTATCAAATCATTTTCTTTCCGTCCGAAATATTCCAAAATATTTTGGATTTCTACCTGTTAACGACGAAATTTGGTAAATCATGCATTAGATTCAGAGTTAAAGCCGAAGCCGATTGGAGGAGATAAGCGATTACAGAAAACGAAGTATGAATCGGCTGCAAGCCAAATCGGCTACGGTGCGCATCGGCTGAAACAGAATCGGACAAGGATAGCCGATGTAGCCGATTCCGATAAGGAGATGGCAGTATCATTGTCGGGTTCGGTTGGTGTGCTTCATGAGGATTGCCACGTGCGGATCGAGTCCGAAGAAGGCAGTTGTATCTATTAATTAGAATATTTGTTAGTTTCCTTTTATCTTTGGGAAAGTGTGTTTAGTGTCCCTTAAGGACTTTATGTTTTTCTTTTATCTTTAGGAAAGTTTCTTTCTTGTCCTACAAGGACTAGTATCTTCCCATGGGTATAAATATGTACACCCGGGGCTATTGTAAGGCATCAACTCTCGATCAATACAATTCGGCGCATCGCCACCTTTTACTCTGTTACGGTTTATTTATCAACCGGCGGAATTTGGCACCTGACGCGGGGCTGCATCGGCTGTCGATCTCCGGCGAAGGGGTAAGTCCAATGTTCCGTCGGTTCAGGCAATTGTATCATCTACGTCGGCGTCGTTCAAGGCTGCATCAGTACATTTGACCTCTTGGATTGCTCTGGTTTGGATAATATATTTGCCTGGCTATTTATCATATGTCTTCTGTTAATCTAGTATTAGCATCTCGATTTAGCTTTATCGGCTGCTTCTCGTTTTAGGGTTTCTGCCGGTATCGACTAAATCGTCTTGCTAGATTAGATTAGCTTAGGCATCTACCACCCTAAAAATCAGTCAAGGGCTTGATCATCTAGATATTGTGTTTCTTTACATACTTAGTGCTGCATCAGTTGGGTTTGACCTACTAAGTCGTGCTTAGAACCATGAATCTCTAGCCTGCTTTTTGATTGCCGATAAGGGTTTCATCGGGGTTTCAGCCGATGAGTTATCTGGACGTTGCATCGGCTTATATGGATTGCATATAAGTTGAATTTAGCCGATGACAACAAAGGTTTCACTGTTTAATCTAATCTTGTGGATTTTATGCCATTGGATCTATGTTAGATTCACTTCATCGGCTATGCTATGAATATATATAATCTCTCTCTTGAGGTGTTTTTAGACATAAGTGATTTATACTGTCTCGGCGCCCTGTCCGATCTATCCCAATCACTTGGTTTAAATATATTTTGAGATTTAGATTATGTATCATTGATATCTACAGCCGATCGAGTATGTTTAACTTTCGTTTCACTTTATCAAGTCATTGCCGATCTAATGCATATTATCATCAGCCGATTGTCTCTTTGTCAAGCGTCAGGATCTACATTGAACACATAGCCGATAGCTCAAAACCCTATCGCTATCGGCTGTTATCAGGATCGACTGGAGTTACTAAATCGGCTATGTTGGCCGATCGGTTCTTTGATCTGTCGTTTGTATATTTTGTCAGTTGCAGGATCAAACTGACTGGCACGCCCGCATCTCACCAAGATTTGGACCTGCACTGGAGCTAAGCAGATCTCCCAGGCCAGTGTGTGTTTTTTGCATCAACACTACCGCCCGGTGTTTATCCGTTCTTTTTCACCCGGAGGTCCTTTGCACTTCATTAAGCCAGGAAAATCACTCAGGCTCATCCAGTAATCGTGCATCCATGTTTCTTTCTCTGTCTCTGTTTTTCCCTAAACTCCCCTGCAACGAGCGACGGTTGGGCACCGTCCTACCAGCACAGTGAAGTTAGGCACCGCTCCGCGCCGCTCGCCGAGCAAGCCGGGCAGCGACAACAGCACCAGTGAAGGTAGGCACCGCTCGCCGAGCAAGCCAGGCAACGACAACGGCTGGAGTCTGTAGGCAGAAAAGCAAACACAGAGACATCAATGGACGTTCTCGTCGCCAAGTTTCTACTCCCGAATCACTCCGGCAGTATAAATACCCAAGCAAACTTACCGTGGAGTTCCTCAGCCGATTTACCACTCCATTTTCACCGCTCCGGAGCCGAGTTGTCGAGGCCGCGGAGTACACTGCGTCGAGGTAGCTCCCCTGTTCTTCCAAAAACCGGCCTCCTCCCCTCTTCCCCTGCACGACCAAACTCCTCTTTCCTCCTCTGTCCCCAACTCCTCCCTCTCCCTTCCCTGCCCGAGCCCTCCCCGGCTAAGTTGCCCCTCCCCTCCCCACCGCTCGGCGCCGATGTAGCCGCCGGCCTGCGCTTGCCTAGCCGCCGGCCTGCGCCCTAGCCGAGCCGCCCAGCCGCCGGCCCCACGCTGCCCAGCAGCCGCCGCCGGCCCTGCGCCTCCCAGCCGCCCGGCCGCCGATCCCGAGCCGCCCAGCAGCCGCCGCCGGCCCTGCGCCCCCAGCAGCCGCCGCCTGCCTGCGCTCTCAGCCGCCCAGCCGCCGGCCTCGCGCCGCGTCGCGCCCCGGCCGAGCCGGCTGCCGCAGCAGCGCCGCCCCGCTGGCCGACGCCGCCCCCGCCGCGCGCAGACGCCGCCTGGCCGCCGCTCCCCGTGCCAGGCCGCTGCGCCTCCTGCCGCTCGGAGAGACAAAGAAGAAAGAAAGCAGAGAAAAGAAAGAAGGAGAGAGAGAAGGAGATAAGAAGGAGAAGAAAAGAAAGAAAGAAAGAAAAGGAGTGGGACCCACGGGCCCACATCTCCCTCTCTCCTTTGACTCCTTTGACCTGACAGCTGGGCCCCACTCGGAATATTCCCTGGAATATTCCTCCCTATTCTTTTAACCCTCCAAAAAGCTCCAAAAACTTCAAAAATCCATATCTTTTCATCCCGAACTCCGTTTGACTCCGTTCAAATTCCAAAATCTTTCTAAAATTCCCCTCTATTAATTAACGCTGTCTTTTTCGTGTTTTGTTTTGGTTTAACAGTGGTTTTATGTATTGTTTGTTTTTTTTCGTGTTTAGAACCCGAGTCGGACGGAGGATTCGCACAGGAGTTCGACGCTCCGCCCGTTGTCGCGGAACAAGGCAAGCCCCCTTGACCATTTATTGCCCCTATATTTTTAAATTAAATATTTTGTTTGCCAAATTGCATGCTTTAGGTTACACTGTTTTGGCCACGATTCAAAAATAAATCGTCGGACCTTCCCAGTAGTCGCACTTTTAATATTTAGAAATTGATGACCCCATTCCTTTGTAACTCCACTATATATTTTGCATCGGTAATTATAATGCCGAAGTAGATTACCTATATGTCACGATTGTTCTGTCGTGTGGGAAAAAACTGGGATATTCATATTTTGAAAACCCGGCGAGATGTCGGTATGGTTAAAAAGGAGAAAAGTGTTTTAAAAACCTGATGATGCGGGAGTCAGTACCTTGGTGGTTTGGCTACGTATTATCCATAAGGACCGTTTCCTTTGGGAAATTCATCTGAACATATGACAGTGCGACCACACGGGTATAATGGGATGCCCCTGGCCGAGTAAATAGCTAAAACATAAGTGTCTAGCAGGTTAGCAGTTGAGGAGCACTGGTATGGTGGCGGGTATGGCAATCTCCTGCAGTGGGGATGTGTCGGAGTCCATACGGTGGGGCCTGAGTAGATGAGGGCTTGAAATTTGGCCTGATGCTTGGTGGAGAGATTCCACCCAACTGTGGGACACAGGATATTTATGGGTTGGTTATGGAAAAGCCTTGTAGCGAGCTCTCCTTTGTCGGCCATGTCTGATCCACATGTGTTCGGTAATGCGAGAAGTCCGCGACGTGTGGGTAAAGCGTGCAACCTCTGCAGAGTTTAGTCAAACTGTTTAAACAGCCGTGCCCACGGTCATGGGCGGATGTGAAGTGTTTCTCATAGCGTAGTGTTTGTTTTATAAATTAATTCTTGGAATGGGTACCGTCACCAGAGTTTGCCTTTGTGGCGGACGGCCAGCCTTCGTGGTTGGGAACGGGTCTGTGTGACTCGGGGTGTCGATTGGCACCAAAGTGTGGTTAGGGCTGAGATGGCCGAGGTAGTGTGGCTGAGATGGCCAAGCAGTGCTGAGATGGCACGGTGTTTGTGTTGAATTACTACAGCGACAGGTTGTTGCAAAGCAACCTGTGGAATGGAGTGAGGCGTGAGCCTTACTTCGAAACTAAAAACTATTACACTAGAGGTTTACAACTAAATGATTTATAAAACATGGTTTTTCCAAATAAAACCGTTCCACCCCTTGTTATTGGCCTTGCATGTCATATTTTTCCCGGGCTTGCTGAGTGCAACGAGTACTCACCCTTGCTATTATTATTTATAGAGTTAGAAGAAGGATACCTTGACCCTTCCGCCGAGGCCTACTTTCAAGAGCAGGTCGAGTACAACTTCTCTAGGTTTCAAGCCTAGTTCCCAAGCCTAGCCTGTGGATTTATGGTTGTCCTCTTGCTTCATGTCACCCTCCACTGTTGTTATGTTTCCGCTTGCATTTACTTTGTTCTTTCAGTCTTTCTACCAGTCTGGGGTTTGTCCACGACGGTAGTAGTTTGAGACCTCCAACAATGTTGTAATAAAAGTTTTGTATTTCTGGATTCCACTATTATCCTGTGAGTACCAGCTCGTGTATCCTGGGACTGGTACTGTATTCACAGATAAGATTGTGACCTCCAGTCTATGCCGGTTGATTTTCTAGACCAGCATAGTCAGGGGCGCCACATTCTTCCTCACCCCTCCCTCTATTATTTTCCTCGAGTCTCGACGGCTGCGAATGACGGCCGCAGAGTTGGAAATGGGGATTTTATAGGGGAGGGCAAAAAATCGCCCTCTGTAAGGGCGGCAAGGGGGCCGCCTGCAAAATTGCCAGGGCGACCGCCCTTTTGCAGGCGGCCCCCTGCGGAACAGTGAAAAAACGCCCTTGCCGAGGGCGGCAAGGGACTTTTTTGCAAAATTGCAACGACGCGGCAGACGGCGCCCAACGGCCGTCTGCCACGTCAGAAAAATCGCCCTCTGGGAGGGCGATTTTTAGAACTCGCCCTCCCGGAGGGCGAGAGGAGATTATTTCTGCAATATTTTGAAACAAAAAATTATTTTTGCAAATCTTTAAATAAATAAAATTAAAAATGTAAAAAATTCCCCATCCTTCGCTCCTCTTCGGCTTCCCTGTGCGCGCCGCCCTGTTGGGCCGCGTAGCCGCGCCGGCCCGCCTCCCGCCTTTGGCCTCACGCGCGCAAGCACACCGGCCAATCTATTCCATGTCTCACCTCTAGGCCCGTTGAGGCCGAGAAACAAAGTCCATTTCCGGTCCCCCCTCTTAATCCGCAGCTCGCTATTGAGGCCCGTGAACCGAAGTCCACATTTCCTCCCCCACTAAGCCTGACACCCATGAACCAAGTTCTCTTCGACTCCCTCACCCAAACTAGCCATTCATGGACCAAGTCCACGGTGCACCCGTGGACCCCACATTCAAAAGAATATTCTTGAGAATATTCTTTTCTATAAATTCAATAAATCCTTTTTCTTTATTCCAGAAAATCAATTAAACTTCTAAAATTCACATCTCTTGCTCCGTAACTCCGATTGACCCCATTCCACTTCCAGTAATTCTCTAAAGTTGCGATCTATCTAATGGCACTAGTTATTAGTCTAAATAGATCTTTTCTGTGGTCTTTTGTTTAGGTTTTGTTTGTTTGCGCCTAATTGCGATTTTCGGATTTTCGTCCAAGCGTGGATTTCTCAAAGATTTGTGAAGCTCAAGATCTTGAGCAAGGCAAGTCACCTTTGAACATATTGAGCCTATATTTGAAATTAATTATGTTGCTTGCAAAATATTTATGCATTGATAGGTTTGCACTGGGAACTGTTTGCCCCGTCTGCAAGGCAAATCGGTGAGCCTACCTAATTTGCTGCATTTGATTCCTTCCCTTTGTTAATTGCTTATCATATTCCCTTGTAACCACCTGTGTGACGTCTCGGTATTCGTGCACCTTGTGCGAATATCGATGGTCGACTCCAAACTTAAAATATGAGAACACCTTGGGTGAAACTTGATTTATGAAAGCTTTGAAAAACCCAATGTCTGGATCGGTGCCTTGTGAAAAAAAATTGAGTTTTAAAAACAGAACTCACGACACAAGGTCATTCCTGGGCGGGATGCTTGTGCGGTCGCTTTTAAGGACCGGTTCCTTGGGAATTACATCCGAGCATATAACAAGTGCAACCATATGGGTAAATGGGACACCTCTGGCTGAGTAACTAGCTAGGCCAGGGAAATTTTGATGCCAAGGGACAAGTGGATTCATCGGGGTGGTGTCGGGGAGGATCCCTGGGCTTCTTGGCACAACATGGTGTGGGACCTAACCTGTTGTTGGTCCGTGGGACCCCTCCCATTGGCATAAGGTGACCCTGAGTCGGCTTTCAAAATGTCTTGTCATGAAAACCTCAAAGTCGTCAGACGTGGCTGTTCTGCACGGGTTGGATGACCCGAGTTAGTAACGTCGTGTGGGTAAAGTGTACCTCCTCTGCAGAGGTTAATAAACCGTTCGAACAGCCGTGCCCACGGTCATGGGCGGATGTGAGGTGATTCCTTAGCGTAGTTTTTGTTTTATCCAGCTTTGTGAAAAGGTGAACTGGTTTGAGAAACCTGTTGCTCGAGAAGCAAGTGGCTGTCAGGGAGACAACGGGACAGGGAGTCCTTGAAAAGTGATTGGTCATTTGGGGATCACTTTATCTTTGAAAGGTTGGAAATTGGTCTGGTTTGGGAAACCAGCTTTGAGGCTAACTTTGGGAGTTGTGCAAACTTGAAAATAAAATTTGGTCACCTCTCACTCCCGACCAAGCTGAGACTTGTCTCGCTTCGGTTGTGGATAGGCACACACTTAGATTATTGAAAACTTGAAAATAAAACCGATTGCAAAATAAATAGTCTCCCCTTGCAGCTTGTATTAACCACCTAAATTCCTCTGGCTTGCTGAGTACGTAAGTACTCACCCTTGCTCTATATAGTCTGTTAGCTCTGAAGTTAAAGTCGAAGTGAAGCAAAGATTAGGGTTTCGTCCTAGTTCTCAGCATTGCCTGTGGTGTTGGGTGTTCGTTCGTTGGTCTTCGCTGCCTCTGCTTCTGCAGTTGCTGCTTCCGCGTCGTCTGTTGCATTCTCGAGCCTCTCTTGAGAGTTGCAACCTAAGTTAAGGTAAATAAGTCCTCTATTTATTTCAATGATTCATGATTGTCACCGTGGGTACCAGCTCTATGTCCTGAGACTGGTATCAATATCGCGGTTTCGTAGGAAGCGGTTCGCGCTGTTTTCCTACGACACGCTCCTGTCAGATGCCGTTGTACGGTGGTGTCAGATTGGGGTGTGACAGGTTTACGATATTATTTATTCTGTTTTGAAATTTAAGGGTGAAAAACAATCGCTTTTATAAATCAAGTTGTAAAGTGGACTCTGGACAAAGTTCCAAGGACTAACTAGAAACGGAGTTTACCTAAATCCCAAGTATTTGAAGTACTCACTGTTACGAGTGGACTCACGCCCCCACCGCTGAGCCCACAAAAGAGAGAGCTTCATGACTCCTAATACTCTTCTCCTATAGATGTGAACGCACGCTGCAGCTAGCTAGTGCGCGTCCTAGCTTTGGCCTGCATTCGCTATCCAGGAGCCGACCGCCAACTGAAATCTATTATTATACATATATATTTTGTTGAAAGTAAGCTTTACACTTGATTATACAAATGTGTACACAGGACTGAAATGCATGCATGAGGCTGGGCTCAAACTAATCCACAAGATAAGCTCGATTGATCGTGCCGTTCGTCCAAGGAAGGCTGACTGCAGAATCTGCAGCGAAAGAAACAAAAAGAAGCCAGCCAGCCTGAGGAATTAAAGAGCAGAAAAAGAAATGAAAAGAGAGGGAGAAAGCAAATCTAAGGGACGATCATGATATCTTTTTTTTTTTACAAGTTGCCTCAAATATGCGTGGTCAGGTTGATTGATTGGTTGTTGTACGTCCACCTGATTAATTAGCGTAAGCATGACTAACATCCATCTGATGTCACAACTACATTCGATCGATATCTCTCTCACCATCGTTGCACTGTAGTACGATTATAGTCCAAGCTAGCGAGGTGAATGAATATATGAAATCGTCACTGACATGACGAATTTTGGGTGACGTCGTTGGTGACAGCGATTGATACACTACTACTACATATGTACTAATCTCTTCGTCCTAAAATATATCAAACATATATTTTAAAATAAAAAAAGAAATACATGTTTTTTCTAGACGTTCTAAACACATAAACATACTATACTTCCAACAGTAATGCATATATATACGAAATCTTATTTTTAAATTCATTATATTTTAACAGTTCTAACAAATATATCCTCTCAAAAGTATCATATTTTTTTATTTTTTATGTCTAAAATATAATAAATTTAGAGTTGACACGTTATAGATATGTGCAATATTATTGGAATTTTTTATGATATTGTTAGTTGATATATATATATATATATATATTGTGGATAGAAAATTTATGTGCACAGGATAAATTCTCTTTTTGATGTTATAGGAGAGACACGATGCACTGTCGCTACGTTTTTAGAATTGGCAACCACTAATCGAAGGATCTTATAAATTTTAGATTGAGTCATACTTATATAATTACTATTATAACGGCTGGAATACTTTGTTAGTCTATGTGATATTTTTTTCTCTCTTTAATTCAACTAGTCTTCTTATTAGAGGAGTTTCGGATTTGTTTTAATTTTCAGCAACACTACTTATTGGCTATGACCATTTCCCATATCTTAAAAGACTTATTAATTTTCTACAGTAAAAGGTCTCTTGTAGTCTGATACTTGGGCTCCTCCTTTGGAACAAAGGAATTTTATTGGACTCAAATTTTATAAAAAATAATTCATATTTTACCTTTGGAACAAAGGTTTTGATGCTTTCGAAATCTATGAAATTTCTTTGGAATGACAAAATACAAGGAGATTTTAGAAAAAAAAAAGTTAGCATAATGTCCAATCTCTCAGAAAATTACCTTTTGAGTCATCTCTCATCCAATTTTTACATATTTTCTACAGACTATCCAAATGTTTATTTATGTTATTTTTCTTATGTTTTTCAATCATCTATTTTATATATGTATTTTTATTAGAATTATATGTTTATCATATTTATTCTCTATGAGGGTTTATTGTGAATCATAACTCGATCTACTACCGATCGATATACTACTAACAAGCAGGGGTGGAGAGATGAGCCCTAAGATTATCTCCTTAATCCCTTGTAAATACTTTCAAAAATTCCTGAAAAGTTTGAAGATTAAACAAATTGTATTGGTTAAGCCTTTGAGCTCTAGTCTTTATAAATTCTTGGCTCCGCCACTACTAAAGCCGAGCAACGCAAGCTGGCCTACCAATGAAATAAAAGAAAATCAGAAGCAATTAGCGATGCAGTAATTACACCAGAGTCAAAAGCTTATGGCTGTATAAACCGAAAGATGCGTGTGCTACATGGATTTAAAGCCCTTTCCTTTTTGGTCAATAATCTTCAATTCTTTTGGTCAGCTCAGCACCGATCAGAATAAATTTTAGTCTTGGGAAAATATATTCTCATGTATGTTCCTTTAATTCTTATATACTCTCTCTTTGGTTCTATACTTCTATAATTATTGATGTTTTGGACAACAAGATGGTCTCTAAAACATATCTTTTTACTATAATTTTTTATTATAATATATACAATAAATAAATAAGTTTTTACTTTTACCATAGTATTTTTTAATACTAAGTTATATATGTTGTTCTAACGTCTTCAAACTAAATATTTTCATATAGTCAAAATTCTAAAAGTTTACCCTCAACCTTATTCAAACCATCGAGAAACTGTAGGAGTACATTTCTTTAATTTGGTTTCAAAAATTCTCATGTACGTTACTTTAATTCTCATACGTTCTTTTTTTTTATTTTTTTACCTGGCCTTTACATCCAACTAGCCTTTTAAATTGACAACTTAGTCTCTTAAATAAATCCAATTTGAAATTCGTTCCTATGAAGATTTGACTCAGGACCTTAATTAGGGTGTTACCCAGGTAACTACAACCATTAGGCTATATGCTCTTTCACAAAATTTGGTTTCAAAAATTATATATTGTTGCTTGCTCATCAATCATGCATAGATATATAGGAGTACTTTATATGGATATATATGCAACACGGAAACGTGACACAAAAAGCTGCTTTTAATCGTGCATATATATACTGCTATGTGGGCAAGTTATTTAAGTAGTCGCTAATATACTAGTACTATATAGTACCAAGCAAGTTGCAGCTCTCAATCAGTTGGATCTTACGCGCGCGTACTAATCTTAGGCAGTTAGTAACTTAACCATGTTAGTTAGCTTCGTTGGAATGTTCCGATCGATACAATACATCTAATTATTATACATTTGATCTCAATGTTTATCTGTGCTAATTGCAACGCACGCACGCGCAGTCGATCGGAGCTAGTATAGTTTATTATTAGTGTCTTTTTCTGATTTATATAATGCAGATGCGCGTTGAGGAGGGATGATGACCTCCTGCAGATCGATCTATGAGTTTTAACGACATATATATAATGCATTGCGATGAATCCCGTTGCTTGTTTTCACAATTTCACATGTGTATATATATATATATATATATATATATATATATATATATATATATATATATATATATATATATATATATATGGACGCGTTTTCCAGCGCTGGGGTTTGAAATTCCGAAGTTAATTCTGAACCGTAATTTGGCTGATTGCATGGACCCGTGCGTATTTCCGTTCTCCATCTGCATTCAGCAACATATATTCTGACTCTGACCGATCGATCGAGTCCAGATGGAACCTGAATATGCAGATTAATTTGCAGTTGCAGGGTGCAATTCTCTCTGCATGCGTGCAGGTGAACCTGTTGGTCAATAACTACTTATTCCAACCATCAAGTTGGATGTATACTACTATGTACTAATATGTGTAGAGAGAGATCGAGCTTTTGTTTATTGCTCATCAGAAATTCAGGTTATGCGATATGAAATGAGAGATGATGCACGCAAGCCATGGATTGGTGAGGCAGGCCAAGTGGAGAGACTAATACTGAGAGCACACATACATGTGTTACACGAGTGCTTGTGCTGGTAACTGATAGCATCCATCGATCGTACATCAGGTACGTCGGTCTCGTCAACGTTGACGAGGAAAGCAACATCGTCTTCTCATCTCAGCCTAGCTAATTTTTTTTTAAAAAATACAAACCTAATACATGATATAATATATCTTAGTATTACAAATACGAATCTGAATAGAAAAAAGAAAAAATTGTGTAGTAAGTATTTTCTGTTTCAAAGTTAATAGCTGATCAATTCCAAGCATCTTCTCTTCTTCTTTCCGAGAGAGATCGAGCTAGCCCACAACATAGTAAGATCGAATGTGCGAGAGCTCACCTACCGATCAAAACGGAAGGCCGGTCTCAGGCCATCCATATATAAAGGATACACAGCACAATTAAGCTCTGCAGGCTAGCTAGCTGATCCAATCAACGAAGAATTGGATTAACTAGCTATACACACAATTGCATATACTACTTTAATTTGATACAGCTTGCTGGCTAGCTAGTACATGGCAGTTACTGATTCGGTTTGTTTGAGTGATGAGCAAGAAGCGGTGGCGGTGAGGGAGGTGGCGCAGGTGTACGAGCTGATCAAGACGCAGCAGCCTCTCCTCCTTGTACACCAGCAGCCGCAGCAGCTAGCGCACGGCCTCCTCAGCCACGCCATGCGAGCCCTCAATGTCGCCCTCTCCGTCATGAACCAGCCGCATCATCAGCATGCTTCTTCTTCTGCTGCTGCTGCTGCTGTTCCGGTGATGAGCATGATCAAAGCAGAGGCGGCGACTCCAGCGAACAGTAGTTCCCCTGCAGCAGATGTTGCAGACAACCACGTCGTTGGAAAGCCAAGAAGATCATCACCCGCCAAAAGAAGAAGGTACCAATTACCAATCAACCTATCGATTTCATAATTATATCTGATCCATTCTCTGCCTTCTGTGCATATATGAAGTTTGTTGCAAAATCAGATGGTTGATTTTCTAGCTTCTGCCTAATTATTGTTGTTATTACTATATATGCCTTCTGTAGGATTAACTGTGAGGACAAGTCATCGTGGGTTAACCACACAGTCGTGCCTCATGAAGATGGCTACCAATGGAGGAAATATGGCGAGAAGAATATCCAGGGCACTCACTTCACAAGGTTCGTATCCATCTATATACCGTCACTAGTATTAATTTTTTTTTTAACGAATCGACACTTAGAATATGCTAATTTCATCGAATAGGACAGGAGAAAACTTACTAGGACTATACATGAAAAAACATCAAAAGACTATACTAGGGCAATAAGTCTCCTGCTATGGCTCGTGTTTTAGTCACTAGTATTAATTTTGATCACGAATTATGTCCAGATGGTGATTCGTTTCAGGTTGTTAATTACATATATATATACATGTTGCAGGAGCTACTTCAGGTGCACGTACAGAGATGACATGGGTTGCCAGGCCACCAAGCAAGTCCAACAAAAGGATAACAATGACCCACCAAATTTCCAAGTGACATACAGCAACGACCACACCTGCAACTTCGTCCGTACCACCACTAGGATTATTAACAACACCAATAATAATCCTGCAGCCGCCTTGCACAGCTTGACAGCTAATCCAAATGACCCTGATGATGATGATGATGATGATGATACCATCTTCACCAAGATGATCAAGCAAGAGAAACAAGCTGCTTGGCTGCCTCCTCCTGATCTAACAGCCATTTCTAACAATTCTGATGAAACGCCAGTGTTACATGTGTGCCAAGAGGTGGCACCTTGTTCTTCCAATTCCTCTGTCATATCTCACTACGCTGATGAATTCGACCAACATCAGATGTTGGAGACGACGGTGATGGAGGAAGCATTGGGGCTAGGAGCAGATCTAGATGATCCTTATTTCTACGATCCAAGCCTTCTCGTCCTCTATGAAAACCTCATGAACTGCTACTAACTAGCTACAATTAAGGCTGATTAGCACAATTTTCACAAAGATATAAATTGCTCTTTGATGATCAGTGAGCCCTTTACTGTGTGAGAGCTAGCTTAGTTTTAGAGTCCAATATTCTTGGACATAAATATCCGGACCAATTAGATTTGGTTCACTGGCTGTATAATTGTACTTTTTTTTGCACGTCACAAGAAAAACTAAAAAGCAGTATTGTCTTTGGAAAGGTAAAAATGCTCTTTTAGTTGTCCTTTTCTATCGAAAATGTCCTCTTGTACTCAGCTTAAGGTTGGATTGTTGGAAAGAAGTGATTTGTTTCTAAGGCGTCCTAACAGTCCCTTAATTTCTTTCAATATGAAGATGACTACTAACTCCATCCCAATATAAGTTTATTTTTTATCATCGCACACGTACCAATAAAAACAAAAAAACTACAAATATCTTTACTTTATCAAATCTTAATGCAACTATTTTTTACTTTATCTATTGTAAATATAATTTAGCGCTGACCGTGGGGATGACCAAGAAGCTTCGTTCCGAGAAGGACAGAAAACGCTAAGCAAGCACACTATTCTTCACAGGTCGCAAGTGAAGCAATGACTCCGCGGGCGAGTATCTTGTGCCCGACCCCATCCGGAGGCATCATCCGCCATGGCCGAGCTTGTTCCGGCAGCGGTGGCAGGCATGTCGTGGCCAGGAGCATCTCCGCGCCCTCGTGGCATCGATGGGGCCGCCGTAGTCGCCCCTCATCGCGGCTGCCGCGTCCATCGGAACCTCACTTCTTTCCGCCAGCTCCGTTCAGACCGTACTGGGTTGTTGACTTGCCACCCTCCCCAGCGGAAGGACAGGCCGTCGCGCACGTGGAGGGTGTCGTCCGATGCCACCGCGAGCGTTTCGCGGCCCCGGGCTGGGTCATCGTGCTACCGTCTATGCGTAAAAAAATATAAAAAAGGGGGTGAAAGAAGATGAAGAGATAAGAAGGACGGGTAGCGCGGCAAACAAGGGAGAAAGAACAGCCAGATCCCCTTTTTACGGGCATTGATAGCTAGGCCCCACCTCTGTCACCTCTCACGCAGTGACCAGTAGCATCGAGCATAGCGCCATCACACATGGCCCACCTTAAAAGGTGCTACTTTAATCTTTTGTAGTTTTGTTTCCCTCCATGACCATGCAGGAAAACAATGAGCTATCCCTGGCGCGCCTAGCTCCGAAGCTGCCATGGCTCCAAAGTCGTGGCCACGCCACCTCCGTGGCCGCCGTCATGGCCCACCTACTCACGGCACCGCCTCCGCGTGCTCGCCATGACAGGGGCCGAGTCCTGGTCGGTGCCGCTCCTGCCGCTGCCCTGGCGCCGCCTACGTCTCTGCACGCCGCCCTTCTCTGATGTCGGATTGCGCTCCCGTCGCGGCCAAGGCCGGCTGGCAGGACCCCTGAGTGGCTCCGCGTCCTCCGGCGAGTCTTCGCGATGAGGCCGAGTCCGCGGAGCAAGCCTCCACGACAGCGTTCGGCCGACGTCGCACCAACAAGACAGTGGTCGTCCCCGCGCGGTTCCACCGCCTCCATGGTCACCATCATGGCCAAGCCAGCTCACTGCTGCCTCCGTGGCCAACGCGGTCGGCTCCATGCGTCCTCCGCGCCCACCGTCGCCGACGCTTTGTTCGGGCTTCGGCATCACCGCTTGTGTGAGCCCATCCACGCGCAAGGCCATAGCAACCACAAGCCTCCACGCGCGCCTCCGTGGCCTCCTCTCCTGTCATGGCTGGTGCAAACCGACCGCCGCCGCGCAGAGCTCCAGTCGAGGCGGGCTCCGACCACTGCCTTCGCCTGGAGCCCCGAGCACGTGTGCCACGCGCGGCAGTCGGCGGGCAAGCGTCCACACTCTGCTCGATCTCCGCTCAGGCTTCCCTGTGTGAACGTAGCCTTGTCCTATTCACTTGGAGAAGAGTGGAGGCTGCATGCATGGGCGCATGTTGCACGCATAGGCGCAGCTGGCCACGAACACACGCGACCACGCGCCTGGTCCCGTGCGGCTTCGCCTCCGCATGGTACCGCTGCGACGCGGCGTGGTCCCGCTCGAGCTCCGCCGTGGCGCAAGTCCCACGAGGCTTCCTCCTCCGAGCTCAGCCTCCGCACTCGACCATAGGAATCCCGGAGCGCAATGCCATCGTCAAAAAGGCCTCCAGGTGGGTGGGCGCAGCAGGCGACGCCCCCGAGCTCCGCCGCGGCGCCGGTCCCACGCGGCTATGCCCGCCATGGCACTGCGTGGCGTCGTCACGCTCCACCGCGTCCCCTACACGTGGCGCCGCCGCGGCCTGCGTGGCCTAGCCCGGCATCGCCTTCGTGTGGTGCCAATGCGACCCCGCCCGACTCCGCCTCCGCGTGGTGCTGCCACGGCCTGCATGGCCTCACTCGGCTCTGTATATGAGGTGCAGCAGCGGCACCAACATGCAAGTGCATGGTCCTATTCACGTGGGTTAAAAAGAGAAAGGGAGAAGAAGAAGAGAAAGGAAAACGAAGAGTACAAGATGGAGAAGGAAGGATCGACGTCCCCTCAAGAGTCCACGCACCACGCGGTCATGGCACGCCTCCGCTCGCTCGCCGCGGCCGGCCCCGCGCGGCTCGGTGGCCACCTCCGTATCCGCCGCCCCAACGGGGCCAAGGCTGCCCTCGTGCTTCTTAAGATGCCAGTGTCGCCTCTGCTCAGTCGGCGCCGCGGCCTCCGTACGTCCGTTGCAATCGGAGCCGCAGGACACGACCACGGTGCCAGCATCGCTCGGTGCTCCGCCGAACCATCTCTGCAACCACGTAAGGCTTGGCCTCGCGCACGAGCCGGCTCGACTGGCATGCCTGCGTCATGCGCCGAGGCTTGCCATCGCGCGTGATGGCTCGCCACGCCTAGCATGGCGAGCGAACTCGTGCAAGGGCTGAAATTGTGCGAATCTTCGCCAACGAATCCGCAGCACCACGTGCTCGACTTTGCACGCCTTCGGGCGCGCGCGTCGAGGTCCTGCCTCGGCCTAAAGGCTCTAGCCCGGCGCCAAAAAAGAGAGAGAGAGAAATGACTTAGCGTCGAGACCACCGCGTTGTTTCGGCCCGGTGAAGCATCTCCACACTCTCCGAATCAAAAGCGAACCCCGCAGCCTAGCGTTGAGACCGCCGCATGGCTTCGGCCTGGTGAAGCATCTCGGACCTTGCGTTGAGGTATGATTTATACGATTTAGCGTCGAGACCACTGCGTGGCTTCAACCCGGTGAAGCATCTCCGCAGTCTCCGAATCAAAAGTGAACCCTGCAACCCAGCGTTGAGACCGTCGCGTGACTCCGGCCCGGTGAAGCATCTCCGCGGACCTTGCGTTGAGGTACGATTTATACTAGTTAGCATCGAGACCACCACGTGGCTCTAGCCCGGTGAAGCATCTCCGCGCTCTCCGAATCAAAAGCGAACCCCGCAGCCTAGCGTTGAGAACGCCGCGTGGCTCCGGCCCGGTGAAGCATCTCCACGAACCTTGCGTTGAGGTACGATTTATACGACTTAGCATCGAGACCACCGTATGGCTCTGGCCCGGTGAAGCATCTCCGCGGTCTCCGAATCAAAAGCGAACCTCGCAGCCTAGTGTTGAGACCACCGCGTGGCTCCGACCCAGTGAAGCATCTCCGCGGACCTTGCGTTGAGGTACGATTTATACGACTTAGCGTCGAGACCACCGCTGGGCTTCGGCCTGGTGAAGGATCTCCGCGGTCTCCGAATCAAAAGCGAACCTCACAGCCCAGTGTTAAGACCGCCGCATGGCTCCGGCCCAATGAAGCATCTCCGCGGACCTTGCATTGAGGTACGATTTATACTAGTTAGCATCGAGTCCACCGCGTGACTCTGGCCCGGTGAAGCATCTCCGCGGACTTTGTGTTGGGGTACGGGTTATACCACTTAGCATTGAGAGCGCCACATGGCTCCGGCCCGGCACGCCGAGCGGCTCAGGCCGACACCAAAATTCGTCTGCTATCACGCGTCGAGAAGGCTGAGTGGCTTCGGCCTAGCAAAAAGATAAACTCATCGCATGATCATTCATACGTAAGATAACCTCTACGGTCCTAGCGTAGGGAAGGCTGAGAGTGCCTCCACTACTTAGCGTCGCAGGCCTGGCACCAAAATTCCTCCGCTATCACGCGTCGAAAAGGCTAAGCAGCTCTGTACAAGAAAAAGAAGAGAAGAGAAAGGAAGAAAACAAGAAAAAAAAGAGAGGAAGAAATAAAGAAAGAGGTGGACCCTCGTGTGCATGTGCCATGCACGTACGCATGCACAGGTACATGCGTGAATCCGTACGCCCAGCGTCGCTAAGCCCCTGCGCGAAGCTCCGGTCGGTTGCCGGACTCCACCACTATTCTGTGCGGAGACATCCAAGAGCTGCCAAGATGTCGCCCCGGCTATGATTCCGCGTGGCCTCGACCCCGCGACATCGCCGCCGCGTCGCGCTCCGGCCGATGAAGCTACCCCCACGCGGTGCTCTGGCCACCGACGCCGCTCCATCTCCGACCTCCGCTAGCACTACGTGCGTCAAAAAGAAGGGCTTCCCGACTGTGTGTTTGAGCTCTAACTCCGCGCGAGCTCCGCCGTCGCGCTAAGCTTCGGCCGCCATGGTTGCTCGCCTCCGCGTACTGCTCTGGCTTCGCGCGGGCTCGGCCTTGCGACACCGATACCACAGCATGCCTCGTCCTCGTGACGCCGCCGATGCGCGACAGGCCGAGGCTCCATGGCGATGCTGCTGGCACGCCACGCTTCAGCCTCGCATGCTCGGCCTAGTGATGCCGCTGTTGCGCCACACGACGTGAGCTTGGCGTTGTGACGCTACCGTGGTGACACGCTATGGCTCCGCGTGGCCTCGGCCTCGTGACACTGCCACGGTGACACGTTATGGCTCTGCGTGGGTTCAGCCTCGTCACGCCGCCACTGCGCCGTGCTCCGGTCGTGCAAAGCGGCGCTAGACCCCGTGACGTCGTCGTCGCGCCGTGCTTCGACCGCACGGGATGCCTCAGACTCGCAACGCCGCCGTTGTGACATGCCACAGCCACGCGCGGCCTCGGCCTCGTGACACTGTCTCCGCGCCGTGCTTTGGCCACGAGATGCCGGCTCGGGCCTTGCGACATCACCACCACATCATGCTTTGGCCGCCCAAGCCGTCTCCGCGTCGTGCTCCGGCAGCCCAAGTCATTTCGTCCCCGTGCCATGCTCCGTCGTCGGTGCCGCCTTGTTGCCCAGTTGGCGCAGCTGGAGTGAAGACTTGGCGTACCAGGGCATGTTGAAGCGAGTCGCCAAGGCCAGCCCCGTTCGGACCAAGGATGGCAACCCCTCCGTGTGTCTCCGCTTTTGGTCGGACAACCCACCTGGCGTGGCCCGTGGCCCAACGCAGAGGGTGTGGCTAGGGCCTTGCCTTCGCGCGAGCCCACTTGGCCTGGCCATTATGCAGCCCATCTTCGTTTCCACCGCTGGAAAGGGTGGACTGGCCTCCTCGTGTCGTGGGCTCCGGATGACGTTGCCTCCGTAGAGCATTGCGGCCTTCACCGCTAGAGGGGGTGGACCGGCCTCCATCTCTCATGGGTTCCGGACGACATTGCCTCCGTAGAGCATCATGGCCTTCACCGCCAGAGGGGGTCGACTGGCCTCCACGTGTCACGGGGTCCGGACGGCGTTGCCTCCATAGAGCTCCGCGACCCTCACCGCTAGAGGGGGTGGACTGGCCTCCATCTCTCGCGGGTTCCGGACGGCGTTGCCTCCATAGAGCATCGCGGCCTTCAATCACTAGAGGGAGGGTGGACCAACCTACACGTCTCACAAGCTTCGGACAGTGTCGCCCCCTTAAGCCACGTAGTCTCACCACCGAAAGGCGTCGCCTTATCGAGCATTGTCATCTGCCCCAGCTGAGGAGATCGGCCTACCACTCTCGTGAGCCCCTTCAGTACAGCCTCCACCAAACATTGGGGTCTTGGACGTACGGCTTGGGAAGCACTACTTTCCTCGAGTCTCGGAGCCAGCAGATGAGGGGGTACTGTTGGGGAATAACCCCATGCCTAGGGGGTACTATTGGAGAATACCCCCCATACCTAGGGTGTTGTATTAACTAATGTAATAATAGATTAAAACGTCCCCAGGGCAATACCACTTTCATGTAACCGATCAAGGGTAATATTGTAATTTCCCGTTGTGTATGAATAAATAGGACCCTCAAGGGCCAAAGAGGGAGATCCGACTCCCATTCCATCCATTTTCAAGGTAGCAAAACCAACTCTCTTCCTCTTATCCTTCCCTCCATGGGCTAAGCTTGGGCTCTCTCTAATGGATAGGGGAGCCCTTGCCATGCTCATTGGAGCTTGTTGGAATTTGTTCCAACATGTACTTTCACAAACCTCGATGTAATGATTATGTTAATAATAAATTTATTTTGAGACAAATGAAAGGACCTAAAAATAAATTTATTATGGGACGGAAAAGGTAGGGAAGAAGATCCTCTCATCGTGTAAAAGTTAGATAGCCCAACTTTTTTCTCTTATACACATTATAGATTATCATGGAACACTTTCCGAATTCCGAATTCCTAAACGGTACAATTTTTTAAAAGGTTCTATGTATACTAAATTTCATAGAATAATATAAAAAAAGTTAATTGGATTACTGCCATTACAAATATATCATATTAAAAAAATATCATTACTATTCATGAAATCGATTGTATACCAATGTAATCTTTTAAAATTAAAACCATGCCCCCCGTCACGATTTCCGTCGTCAACTGCCACCTCTGTTCTCATCCCCCGTCTTTCCTTTAGACAAGTGGTCAGCGTGGCGTGTACGTGGCAAGCGAGAGCGCAGCGGGTGGCGGTGGTCGCTGCCGGGACGACGCGCCTCCGCACGGCTCCAACTCCTCCTCGGGCCCGGCGGCCTCCAGCGAGCTCTGCTCCACCCTCCTTCTCCAGCCATATGGTCAGAAAGAGAGAGAGAAAGAGAAGGCAGGGACTGGGACCTCGCCGACAACCTTCTTCTTCCTCGCTCCACACGCCTCCCACGTCTCCTCCAGCGTGCGCACAACGCGGAGCTCGGTGTCTCATGCGCGTTGAGGCCGGAGAGGTGAAGGCCGTAAGTCGACTCGGCAGTCGTCGGCGAGGTCGTCGACCGGATATGCTCGTATCTCATCAGCGGGGGTTTCCGAGGTGTGTTGCTCGGGCGGCTGGCAAGAAGCTTCGGCGGTGGCAGCGGCGGAGATGAGCAGCAGCTGGACGGCGGCACCGTGTGGTGCTTCGAGCGGCTAGCGGACGACATCGACGACTTCATGAAGCTCATCGAGAGCAGCGGCCGCGCGCCAAGCATTTCGTGCCGTTCCAACCGGTCGCGGTGTCGTTGCTCGCACGGAGAGCGGTGAGCTTTTCCGTCAAGCCGCCGGCGTCGCCAGGCACCGTACCTTCGTGTTCCCGCACCTCACATCACCGTGGCGCCGGCCGCACGCGCACGCCATCTTCCTGTACATGGACGGTGGCGTCACCGGTGAGAAGCTGGAGCTGTTCATGGAGCTCGTCCTCTCGGAGAGCGCCGATGTCATGGCGCTCGTGCTGTCCTCCATGGACGCACTGCCTCCGCACTTCCGCTTCGCCTCCGCCGCCGCCTTCGGGAGCTTCCACCACCTGCAGGCCTTGCACGACGACGACGGCGGCGGGAGGAGATGACGAGGCGGATCTTGAACAGTCAGTTTGGGACACTCGAGGGGCGCATCGAGAGGCGTGCGAATGCTAGCGCGAAGACGTTCGACGGGGTGGTGATGTGCACGGTGCACGGCTTCCACCGACGAAGCGAGCTGGCGACGGCGAAGGGGCAGGCGGTGCAGTGGCGCTCCGTGTCTTGGCAGGTGGACGGAGGATGCTCCCTGGGTGGGCACGCTCCTCCTCCAACGTGAGCGTGACGCGGAGCTCGGCATCCCGCGTGTGGAGTTCGGCGACCATCACTGTGATGAGGAGTGGCCTGCAGAAAGAGGAAAGGGAGGAGCAACAGCTTGGCGTGCATCTTAATGACAAAGACGAAGACAACGATGTGACGGAGACAATAGAAAAACGTGACAGAGCGACACGGTTCTAATTTTAGTCTAATTTTAGAAGATTACAGTGACATCCATTGACATTCATCCTTTTCATGAATAATAATGGTATTTTTTAATACAGCATATTTGTAATGATACGTATCCAATTAACCCTTTTAAAAAAAAGCCAAACACAGCCTTACAATAGTTTATCGGTACAAATCCATACATTATTTATCACGTTGTACCGGGTCATTTTAGTTTGATGGCATATTTGTCAAAATATGCCTTATCAAATTGTCGGTGTTTTCAATAGTATTTTGGCTAGTGTTTGATTTGCTATCAAAATATGCCAATAACACACATAAGTTACGAAAAAAATGGCACTACTAAAATTTGCCTTAGTTTTGGTATTACCTACATTTTGATATGGTAGCAAACCAAACAAGCCCAATACTTTTTTACTATAAAGTAACTGTAGCATCAAAACATACTTCACTGTGCACTTTCCTGTGACTAGATGGCTGGGTAGTGTGGTTGTATACTTGTATTCCTAGTCTACCAAAATTTAGGCTATCTACTGTATACAATCAAACCTACGATACATGGTTTGATTCACTGAGTGTGCTTACATTGTAGAAATAGATTGTGGAACCCACTAATAGAAAAGGGAAAGTAAAAGTTTCTCCTTTTTCTATTCATATGAAGCAGTGTCCAATCGACAGTTAAAAAAGAAATAATTTTCTATTCAGATGGCTCGACTTAAAAACATGGTTGGATTTTTGCCTTGCATCCATTTGGTTTCCTACCTACAGTGTTGTTGGTTCGATTTTAAGCAGGATGGTTCGTTTTATTTCATACCTTAAAGATAGCCTTAAATTATGTATCTTTTGAAAAAGAAAGGCTAAGGAGTGAACTTTGATCTTCACCTACATAGCCGAGAGATTAGAGATTTGTTTTCCTAGTCTATGTGAGTAAAATCATTTCTCACATAAAATTTTTTAGACCCTCAGATTCCTGTAACGATCTGATCTAATTGTCTTTTTTAAGAACGCATAGAATTTTTTCAATAACTTTTTAGAAATTAGTAAAATTCTTAGGTCTTTTATTCTGGAATTTTTTCGTGAGTGTTGAAGATAATGGTTTTCAACAAAGAATAGAGCTGCTCAAAACTTCCAGAGAAAAACAAATAGGGTTTGTTTTACCGTGGGGGCCGCGGTTACCGCGCCCCGGCGATAAACACGGTTACCGCGCGGTAACTGTGACAAACCGTACAAAACCATATAAAATTTATCAAAATTTCAAATTATTTTTTAAATTTATTTAAATTTATGACGGTTACCGCGGTTTTCCTTTTACCGTACCCCGCGATAAACGCGGTAACCGCGGTAATCACATGGTTTACCGCGGTAAAGCAAACCCTGATCACCATGGACACGTTACTCATGCTACTTAACTGAATCGGGTTCCCTCTGCCTCCCAAAATCCCGTCCCCTCCCAAAATCTCACCTCCACCTCCAAATCCATCCACGAATCTCTTCCTCACTCCAACTGCCTTCCCCCGCCGCCAAAATCCAATCTTTCCTTTCCACTCCGCCGCTTTCGGCACGCCCCTTCAGCCCCTAGATCGATCTTTTTGCCCCCTCCGGCAAACCGCTGGTGGTATCAACCCGATCCAATCCGCAGCTGGGTTCCACGAATTGCAAGGTCTACTAGGCGTGGATTGGAGCATGGGGCTCCGATCCCCGCACTCGATGCTGTGGTTTTTACTTGTGTGGGCGGCGCTGCTGTGCAGTAGCTGCCATGGGAGGTTCGTGGTGGAGAAGAACAGCCTCAAGGTGACGGCGCCCAGCGACATCAAGGGCACATATGAGTGCGCCATTGGCAACTTCGGCGTGCCCCAGTACGGCGGCACCATGGTCGGCGTCGTCGCCTACCCCAAGGCCAACAACAAGGCCTGCAAGAGCTTCGACGATTTCGACGTTTCCTACAAGGCCAAGCCGGGTTCACTCCCCACCTTCCTCCTCGTCGACAGGGGAGGTCAGCACCAAACTACTTATACTTACTCGCTAGAAAAATTATTCTTTTCGTTCCTCTTAGCATGTGGGAGTATGCGAGCGTATGCCCCTAGAATATATTTGTTAGAGGTTGAGGCCGTTGAAGCATTGACCACAAGTGGGGAATAATTATTCATTGATTAGTATTTTGCTATTTAGTTAGGTGCGTTAAAAATTAGATCTTGCCTTGTGATGATGTGATTAAGTTGAATGATCCTTGACCCAGTTTGGTACAACGACCAAATCGATGATTGATTTGTGGAGAACCTAGTCTGAAACATTACTGTCAGGTCGTCCTCTAGTTTGTAGTTTCTGCTTTCTGGGTCACTGTCTTGCTGTTTCACCTTCCTATGGCATTCCATTGCTTTTTCTTTCATCCCACACTTTTGTCTGTCCTCTCTCTGATGTCTCTAATGACATAGTTTCTGTTGTATACAGATTGCTTTTTCACAAAAAAGGCTTGGAATGCACAAAACGTAGGAGCAGCAGCAATCCTTGTTGCTGATGACAAGACTGAACCCCTGATTACGATGGACACGCCTGAAGAGAGTGGAAATACAGATTATTTAGAGAATATCACCGTTCCTTCTGCGCTCATAACCAAAAGCTTTGGGGACAAGCTCAAGAAAGCAATAGATAATGGTGACATGGTTAGTGTGAATTTGGATTGGAGGGAGTCTCTGCCCCACCCTGATGAGCGTGTTGAGTACGAGTTTTGGACTAACAGTAATGATGAGTGTGGCCCTAAATGTGATAGCCAGATTGATTTTGTCAAGAGCTTCAAAGGAGCAGCACAGGTTCTTGAGAAGAAGGTCTACACACAGTTCACTCCTCATTACATTACCTGGTATTGCCCAGATTCCTTCATTCTAAGCAAGCAGTGCAAGTCCCAGTGTATCAACCATGGGAGATATTGTGCACCTGACCCGGAACAGGATTTCAGCAAAGGATATGATGGGAAAGATGTGGTAGTTCAGAATTTACGCCAAGTTTGTGTTTATAAAGTTGCGAAAGAGCATGGAAAACCTTGGCTGTGGTGGGACTATGTGACAGATTTTGCAATTCGGTGCCCAATGAAGGAAAAGAAGTACACCAAGGAATGTGCTGATGGAGTTATCAAGTCATTGGGTATGTTGCAGTTTTCATATGGCTTTATATGCTTTGTGGTGACTGATGAGGTGCAGTAATTGTACTGAATATGTTTATATTGTCCAGGCCTTGATCACAAAGCCATAGATAAGTGTATTGGTGATCCAGATGCTGACAAAGAAAATCCTGTGCTGAAAGCTGAACAGGATGCACAGGTTAGTGCATGCATGCTATAATTTTCTATTCATACAAATGATAATCTGAATTTAACATAACCCACCATTTTATATAGATTGGCAAGGGCTCTCGTGGTGATGTTACCATCTTACCGACTCTTGTAATCAACAATAGACAATACAGAGGTTTGTGCTCTGCTATCCATCATAACTACCAGACTAAGAATGCGATTTTGAGGTTCCAGGTCCACTTATCTAAATCTTAGTTTATCAGGGAAACTTGATAAAGGAGCAGTTCTTAAGGCGATTTGTGCTGGTTTTCGAGAAACCACTGAGCCAGCTGTTTGCTTGAGTGAAGGTTTGTGCATTAATTTCCATAGCTTTTTATCTGTTTGCTCATTCATTATGAAAATTTATACTGCAAGCTTAACTTGCTTGGGCCTTGTTCCTAGTATTTCTCATTCATGTTATTTCAAACTGTAGATATACAAACAAATGAGTGCTTGGAGAACAATGGTGGCTGTTGGCAAGACAAGGCTTCTAACATCTCTGCATGCAAGGTATTCTTTATGGTGTTATCTTCTTCAGAATACTCTATTTATCAATACTAATTTTCTTTTCTGTTTAGCTATGAATATCAACATTATGCTTGGCTGTGTATGTGTAGGACACTTTTCGTGGAAGAGTTTGTGAGTGCCCAGTTGTGAAAGGTGTTAAATTCGTTGGTGATGGATACACCCACTGTGAAGGTGCGCTACTAGACATTACAGCATATATCTTCTTTTTGTTCCTTTTTGATTATTTGAATTATTGAATAATAACATAATGACTATGAGTTTATTATTGTTGGACATTCTTTTTTGGAGATAACAATTGTGTTCTACTGTTGTTCATTAATAAGAATCCATCCCTTTTCTGGCAAGCAGTTTTATTCTTATTGAACTGTTATCAATACATCAATGTGGAGTCCGTTGATAAGGGTCACTGTAGTAAATATTAGTAACCAAATAGGATATATGATAGTGACCTTTTGATTTTATTTGAATCTTGAACAGTTGGACATGCAAGGTAGGCAGTAGGGAATTGGTGGAACTGCTGCTTGGCTTGGCCAATGCCCAATTTAACCGCTGTATATTTTGCAAGAACTATCCATAGTGATAGCTTATCCACCGTTCCACATACAACCTGAAGAAAATGTTTTTAAACGAAATTAATTAAAAATTTCACAAATTTGATCTCAATAATCAGCACATTCTAATGGTAACCTTCTGATGTCTAACTTGCACCCCCATTCTTTTTAGCTTCGGGAGCTGGCCGTTGTGAAATTAACAATGGAGGATGCTGGAAACAGACCAGGCATGGACGGACACATTCTGCCTGCACTGTAAGTTACCAGTTGGGATATTTGTTGTCTGCACATGTTATTAAAATTTAAAAGCATATTTATGCGGTTTATAATCTACAGAATGATGATGGCTGTAAATGTCCGGATGGGTTCAAAGGTGATGGAGTCCACAAATGTGAAGGTAAGAATGAATAACTGAACTCCGTTGAGCCGTCGGATGTGCTTTCCCATCCTGCAAATGTGCAGGTTTAATAACTGATGGTGTTGTTGTGCACTTGACCACTTGTGCTGATGTGAGATGTTTTGACAGATATTGATGAATGCAAGGAACGGACTGCATGCCAGTGCAAGGAATGTAAATGCATGAACATATGGGGAGGCTATGAGTGTGGATGCAGTGGCGGCTTGCTTTACATGAAGGAGCACGACACATGCATAAGTACGTCCCTCCCATCTTGTCATGCATGTTATTGCTCTTTCTTCCCATCAAACAGGCCACTAGTTGCATTCATATTCTTAATTGGTCTAATTTAGTGGTCACAATGCCCCACTTGATTGCGGTTTATCTAATCTATTTGACCCACATTAATCATGATCTGCAACCATTTCTTCAATAGACTACCAATTGAAAGTGTAGAATGGCAGTGTTTGACTAGACTAATTTGTCTTTTGTCTGTATTCAGGCAAAAATGCAGCAACAGAGGTAGGATGGAACTTCTTGTGGGTGATCTTCTTTGGCTTAGTGGTAGCAGGCATTGCAGCATACGCAGTATACAAGTACAGGATCCGGGTATGATAAGGCCAACTCTTATATAGGTTAATTTATGTGTCCATAACTCTGAATTGGCATCTAAATTCTAGCCTTCTTTTTTTTGCCTGTGTACAGAGGTACATGGATTCAGAGATCCGCGCGATCATGGCCCAGTATATGCCCCTGGACAACCAAGGAGAAGTTCAGAATCATTCTCACCATATCGAGCTGTGAAAAGAGTGAGGAAAGCATGCAGCTTCCGCCCCATGTTGTCCAAAGGGGATGAAAAGAGGCGAATAACTCCTGGCCATCATGCGCTGCAAACGAACACACAGCCTGACGAGATGTGTAGTACTATCACTCTGGCGATCTTATGTTTAGCAAATTTATCCATTGTAAATTTCTGGATAGTTTCAATCATACCTGGCTGCTTTGCTCCCATATAGCGCTGGGAAAATATGGAGATTGCAAAATTAGGCAAGTTTGTGATCTTGAGGAAGAACACTAGTATTGACATTTCCCACCAAAAAGACTTGTTTGGAAAGCATGAGTTTTGTATAGAATTTCCGTGTGAATCACAGAATCAGCTTTGCTTAGTTCTTGCGGAAAAAGAAAAATCTGGCATTTCATACATGTTAGTGGAAAAGGATGCCCTTTTCAAACATAAACTGATTGAAATTCATTGATAGATGTTGCGCCGCCTGACCACCAGAGTTGGTGAAGCAGCTGATTCTGTGGCAGCACGATTATTCAGAAGCATCCTTCGTCTTCGTCGTCCAAGCTGCTTCACCGACGAACACCAACCCGCCGCCGCCGACGCCTCCTCCCGCAGCCGCAGGCGCAGCAACTCTCACCGCCACCAATACCATACCTAAACCCGCAACCTTGCCCTCGACTCCGCCATCTCCTCCGATGCCAACGGATGGGGCTGGGGCGCCGGACTCGGTGGCTTCCTGTCCAGGATCCTCTCCGCCAGCGCGGCGCGTGCGGACGGAGGGAAGCCGTCGCCGGACTGGGACGCGCACGGGCTCGCGGCCACCACGCGGCCGGTGCCGCTCTCCAGGCTGGACGGGAAGAAGAGGTACAAGGTCTCGTAGTCGGAGCTCTCCTTCCTCGACCGCCGCACCCGCGCCGCCGCCGCGGAGGACCTCCTCTTCGTCTTCGACGACGACATGCCCGCGCTGCGTCCCGGCGGCGTCTACACCAGGTCGCAGCTGCGCGACGATCTCGACGCTCTCACCTTCTCCGGCATGTTTGACCACGTCACCTTTCAAACCAAGCCCAAGCCGGACGGCACGCTCGGCCTCACCGTCTCCTACGCCGAGACCGAATGGCCCGCTGTCGAACAGTTCAAGTGCATCAACGTGGGCGGCCTCATGGCGCGGCCGGACAACGATGAGCTCGAGCTCGAAGACGACATGACGGCGAGGGAGAGGATGGACTACCTCCGGCGGCAGGAGCGCGAGTACCAGCAGCTCGTCCGCCGCGCGAAGCCGTGCATACTGCCGGAGACCTTGCAGAGAGAGCTGCAAGGGATGGTGAAGAAGCAGAGGAAGGTGAGCTCCGGGCTGCTCAAGAGGATGGCGGGACGAATCGAGAGGTGGTACCACGACGAGGGGTTCCAGTGCGCGCAGGCGGTCAGCTACCACGGCAACCTCGATGCCGGCGAGGTGGTGTGCGAGGTCGTGGAGGGGGACATCACCAAGGTGGAGTACCTGTTCCTGGACAAGCTCGGCAATGTCGTCGACGGCAACAACAGCATCCCTGTCATTGACAGAGAGCTTCCTCATCAGGTTTGTATACAAATAATTTTGCTAGTATCGAGCTCAATGTCTAAAAAAATGTTCAGATTTTTAATAGCAAATGGCTATGATTTTGCTGTTTAATTTTGCAACGAATTTCTTAGCTGATTTCTCCGATAATTATACTAGTTGAGCCAATGTGACTGTTTTGCAATAAAATGTCTCGTGATCAAAGTTTTGTAATGCTAGTATCACTATCAAGCTCCATGTCTAACAAGAAAAACTAACATTTTTAATAGCAGATGGCTATGATTTTGTTGTTTGATTTTTTGCGACGAATTTCTTGGCTTTGCATATATTTGATTAATGATTATCTAATAATAGTAAGTTGTTGTCAATGTGACTGTGTTGCAATAAAGCTGGCTGTTGATATATTACAGCTTCGTCCTGGGCAAATCTACAACTATGGGGCACGGAAGCAGGCTCTGAAGAATATCGATTCGCTTGGTTTGTTCTCCACTGTAGAAGTACAGCCTCGCCCTGATGAGACAAATCAAGGGGGACTAATAGTTGCAATTAAGCTCAAGGAACATGACCCAAAATCAGCTCAAGTGATCACAGATTGGAGCATTGTGCCTGGTTCTCAAGGAAGACCAACTCTGGTAACATGCCACTGGTTTGCAACCTTTTGTTCTTCCAGATCGAATATGTACTTAAAATGCTAGTAGACAACATTGTGAATATATAAATTCCCTCATCACTGCAAGTCATTTTGTATAGCCTCACAGCTCATGTATTGTCTATTTCCTCTTAGGCGTCCATTCAACCAGGAGGAACTGTATCATTTGAGCACCACAACATCTGTGATCTAAAAAGGTCTCTCATTGGTTCTGTTACATCTAGCAACTTGCTCAACCCTGAGGTGAGTTGAGTTGGTAGTGAGTTTTTTTTTCTTTTTCCTGTCAGCTTCGATGCTGCTTTTGGCTGCTGTTATATCAGTCATACATGATATATCTGACATTTTGGCGAGTATTAGGATGATCTTTCGTTCAAGCTGGAGTATGCCCATCCTTACCTGGATGGTGTCGAGGACCATGGTAGGAACCGCACCTTCAAAATTAGCTGCTTCAACTCCAGGAAATTGAGTCCTATCTTCGTTGCTGGTCCCAATGTGTATGAAGCTCCACCAATCTGGGTTGATAGAATTGGATTTAAAGCCAATATAACAGAGGTTTGCACAATTGATATTACCTTCCACTCCTTTTAACTGTCAATCTGTCATGGACAGTTATTAACAACATATAGGAAACTGCATTTTTGGATCTTTTATTCAGAGCTTCACAAAGCAGAGCAAATTCACATATGGCCTTGTAGTGGAAGAGATTACAACACGCGATGAGAATAACAATATATGTACACATGGTTCTCGATAATTGCCTAGTGGCGCCTTGAGCATGATTGGACCTCCCACGACCTTCAGCGGTACTGGCGTAGACGGAATGGCGTTTCTACAAGCTAACATAACTAGAGACAATACAGAGTTCGTCAACGGTGCAACAATCGATGACAGATGTATATTTCAGGTATTTTCGGTACCCTGGTTCTAGGAACACAAACTCAACCTTTACTCATTGCCAGGTAGCTCTATAGCAAATAAGTTTTAGCACTTGAAAAGGGCCAATGAGACTATATAGTTGATGTTTTGGAAAAGGTTAGGAAATGTTTGGGTACATTTGCTCAAGAGTTTCAATGGAATGGTGAACAAGTCATTCGCGTGTTATTGGGGAAAAAAAAAACTTTGCAAACATATTGATGATATTTGGGCTAATAAGTTTTGTTCAAAAGTAGCATGTTTTTATACAAAATTCTCCAAGTTAAAGTAAACTCTCTGAACAAAGTTTCATTGTTGGCTACAGATGGACCAAGGCCTCGGCATTGGTAGCAAGAACCCGTTCTTCAACTGTCATCAGCTTACGATGACAAAGTTTATAAATCTGAACAAACAAGAGAAAGGCACTCGCAAGCCACCACCAGCTGTTTTGGCCCTTCATGGCCGTTAAGCTGGCTGTGTAGGAGATTTGCCAAGCTATGATGCATTTGCACTTGGAGGACCTCATTCTGTCAGGGGCTATGGCATGGGTGAATTGGGTGCCTCCCGAAATCTTCTTGAGATGAGTATTAGCTAGTCCATCAGTGAATTTTGAATCTCCTGAATGTGAATTTTGAGTCTCCTGAATGGGAATGGCTGAATTCAGATGCATAATTTGAATTGCCTATCATATTATGCTTAGAGATATAAAAAAAACTATATTACTGGTTGTATTCCTGATTGTTTTGTTTTGACCCATATGCTGCACGTTGCTACTGAGCTGAGCGTACCCATCACTCTGAAGAACAGACACACGCAGGTGTACGCATTTGCTGAGCATGGCACTGACCTTGGGAGCTCCAAGGATGTGAAAGGGAACCCTACAGAGTTTCAGACGTGCTGGCCATGGCTCCTATTATGGCGTCGGCGTCAAGCTTGGTACAGTATGGGCGGAGTATGCTGTAGATCACAATGCTGGCACAGGGGCCTTCTTCTTGAGATTTGGTGAGATTCTAGATAATCTGTTTCAACTAGCTCCAGTCACTGCAAAGGTCATACTAGTAGATTTCTTTTCATGATACAATGCCAATGCCACAGATATATGTGACTGAATCGTGTAGCAGCAATGCCTGCACTGTGAATAGTTAGGGTGGAGTGTTTTCGTCCCTGAAAAGATAGCAGGTAATCCCAGGGTGAACTTTTTTGTTTATGTGGAAAATCACTTATATGAGATAGCATGGAAAACATTCAGGTTCAGAAATGTGTGCTTTGAGCTACAGAGAATTTTGCTGGTAATAAAGCTTCTCATTTTCGGTGTGTACGTCGTAGCTAAATTCTAGATTCCTTGTGATGCTACTCAGAGATTAGAACAGAGCCACGGCATTGAGTGTGCAGGGATGTGCAAAATGCCATGAGATGGATCTTACTAATGATACGCTCTGTTAAAAGATGTACACGCACATATGTAGTACAAAAATTTGAGAAAGCATTTTTGATCCTGGTGTCGAGGGTTCACATGCTGTGAACAATGTTGCATACAATCAAGCCTTGTAAATCTCACGGGGTGAGGTGAGGGAATGGAACAAAAATGGGGAGACAAAAACTAATGCTCTGTTGATGTCTAGTCTCTCATCTCTTTTATGCTCTGTTCATATACTGGCCGGTTCTTGAATCAATCAGGATATCATCGCCTACGTTCACAAACGAGGGCACTGTGACAACAGCTCCTGTTTCCACGGTTGCAGGCTTTGTCCCTCCTGCAAAATACAGTTCAAAGATGTAATTCCAATCGTGCCAGCTACAATAAGATTTGTGATATTTGCAGTTATACCTTGTGCACTGTCGCCTTGCCCTGGGTCAGTATCAGTTACGGTCAGCCTAACAGTGATGGGGAGATCAAAATCAATGATCTGCAGGACATATTACTGTCAGTGATCAATACCCTGTTCTGTGCAAGAATACATAACATAGCCAAACAGCATACTATCAAGAGTTTGAAACAAAAAAAAAGGACATGAACTGATTGGGTTTGGACAGAAGATTATATAATAAAAACAAAGTAGGGAGTACCCGTCCATTCCAGTATAGCAAATTGCAGTCCATTCCCTCTTTCAACCATTTCTGCTTGTCGCCAACATCCGACTCATTTAAGCGACTTTCTTCAAAGGTAGTCTACAAAGGGTAATTATAAAGATAACATTATACACTTGGGGGAGCACACCAAAATAACTACTGTTCCACTTTCGGTAACAAGTTGGCTGAAAACTAAAGGAATGAAACTGAAGCTGCTAACAAAAGTTGGTGTATGCTAAATCTCTCATTGGATGACTCATGACTATATGTAAAACATAAAATAAATGCTACTTCTAGCATTAATTCTACATTCTAGAAATTGGCAAGTTTAATTCATATGCTTCTAAAGTACCACAAGTCCATATGGTTAATAGGTTGTTTAAAGTTTCAACACGGGTGTTCAATTGCATAATGAAGCATATAGACAGCTAGCTACTACGTTTATTATGCCATGTTTGAACGAAAAATTGAAATATGTACCAGATCCATGAACACAAACTGGGATCCATCCTTGTAGGTGAATTGCTTGGTTTCCTTTGAAATGGATGCTTCTGGTATCTAAAAGAAAGTGAAGAAATAAGTGTTATTTGTCTGAACACACCGAAGGAGCGTTGATGCGTATCATATCAGTTACTTAATAAAGAGAACTTGCAGCAGACAAAAGCATACCAAAGAATTATACAGAATATAGTTACCTTTTGATTAGCTAAGCTAAAGCATGATCTCATACAGTCACAAAATGGTTATTTCTACAAGTTTAGAAAGGTGAGTTTCTGCCTGGATTACCGTACTTCCAGCTTGAAAGGTTTTGTCAACTGTGTTTCCAGTGATATAATTGCGCATTTTTGTCCTTACAAAAGCAGCACCTTTTCCAGGCTTGATATGGAGAAATTCTGTTGTTCCATGGAGAGAGAAGTTTCTAAGATACATTTCTTATACCAAACATCTAAAGTAAAATGGAACAAATGAGCAATAGATGGCAAGTAATCATATACATTTATCAGAATACTCCATGACATTTCAACATTTGCTTTTTCACAGATACAGGTTTGTGTGAAATTTTGTAAAAAACCACGTAGTTTTATTTTGATTAAGCATAACAAATAAATCTCTAAAGCTCATTTAAGAGTTACTTGAGTATGCTTTAACATTTCATTGTAGTAACTGAAAGAAACATAGCACTGAGTGATTTGAAAAGCAGGGAATACGTACTTGAGATAACAAATAACATCCACATAGTATGGCAAGGTAAGCTGGATGTGAAGTTTGCAAGATCAAACCAACAGAAGCAAATTTACTCAAGTACACACTGAAAGGTATGAAATGAGGTAATTCTTCTGAAACAGTGGATGTAAAAAAAAGTTGTTGTTTTTATTGCACTAGAGTGTCACATTGCTTCTGAACAACATGGATTGCAGTTGTATAAAGAAATCAAGGTAGCAGCTTTCCCCCCTCTGGGCTTATGCAGAAAATATAGTAGCAACATTGAGCAGGAGGAGAGGGGCACATTGCCTTGAAATAATGAAACTGGTGGCTCATGGCGTAGGTGCAAGAAAGGAACTACTAGTATACATGATAGTGTATCCACCCGGAGACTCCAACTAGGTAAATATGTTTAGTAGCAGAAAGAAAGAAAGAAAGAAGAAGAGACTGTGGGTGGAGATGGAGTGTTACGAACCAAGAACCTTCCAGGGAGCTCCGTCCACCTCGAGGTTGGAGCCGACCCTGATGTCGTTGCTGGACAGCGCATATACCCCTGCAATAAAGAAAGAAAGGAACAAGTACTCAGAGCTGAGAAATCAAAATGAAGAAGAAGAAGTCGGGATTGGGAGGGGAGCAGAAACCAGAAAGGAAGGAAGAAGGAGACGCGCGTACGGGTTAGACGGGAGCGGAGAGGCGCGAGCCGAAGAGGTCGCGGCCCGGCCAGGCAGGAGGAAGGGCAGCGGAGTTGGTGCGCTGCTGCAGTGGCGCCGGAGGGAGAGGGAGAGAGGTGGCGGAGAGAAGCCATAGCTGGCGCTGGCGTGGAGGAGGAGGACATGGACATGGAGGTGGAGGTGGGAGAGAGCGCGGAGGCGGAGAGGGAGCATGGGCGGTGGCGGCGGGGATGCGAAGAGTATGAGGAACAAGATGCATGTAGAGGGGTGTTGGGGCCGGAGACGGAGAGGAACAAGAATGATGATGATTGCATTTGCAGCTGGAGCAGCAGTGCATTGGAAGAGCTGCTGCTACTACTGTTGGGATTTGGACGCCGGCAATGGAGCTTGGAGTCACCCAAGCATTGCAATTTCAATTTGCAAAGCAAGCAGGGGAATTCCCAAGTCAAGGCTGAGACTGAGCAGGAAGAAGAAGAAAAGAAGAAAAAGGAGATAGGGAGAGGCTGGGAGTAGATGACGCTGACGTGTCCAACTCCAGGGCTTCCGATTCCGACTAATACTGGCTGGCCACTAGTAGCTAAGGTGGTAACGTGGCCGAATTCACGACACACACATTCGATTCGACCCGGCCCAACATGCAACTTACCCATGTCTAAGTCTATTTTGCCTCCCTCAAAACTGGGTGCAACGCCTCCTTCATCTTTAAAAACCAGTGCAAATCAACTCTTTGGGTGATTTTGAAAGCGGTTTCTACTGACGTGACAATTTGACCATGGATGACTTGCTGAGTTAGCAGGTGAGGCTCTACGATTCGACTATGTGAGTCGGACATTAGGACACGCTAAACAATTCGATTCTAATCTTATACTTTTGCACAGAACCTGCCAAACTTTCTACTTGTGCCTGAATTTTTGATCCGATTAGAAAAACCTTCAAGTCATAATCTGAAACTCTCAACTCGTTTTGCAAAACTTTCAATCCACAATTTGAAAACTTTCATCTCAATTGGCACACTTTCAATCCATAACATGAAAACTTTCGTCTTCATAATATGAAACTTTCAACTCAATTTGCAAACTTCCAATTTGAACTATGAAAACTTTTAATAAGAAACTCAAAAACTTTATACCCATTCTAAAAAGTTTCAACTCATAACTTCGAACCCGATATCTCACTGGGAAGAGCAAGAATGGGAACAAAGGTCTCCCAAGGAAAAGGAAGAAACATAAGGTGAGATAGATGCTGGGAAAAGGAAGAAGGGAATCCGGTGATCTGGCATCTAGAGCAGTGACGGTTCAGCTATTGCATCGTTTGGAAGTTGATAGCAAGGTCCATCCGGTGCTGTCTCGCCATTGACAGGGAAGAAGGGGAACCAAGGGTCACCGGGAGGAAGAAGAAGGGTAAGGTAAACGGGACGTCGGGAAGGAGGGAGAAAGCAGCCCATGGTCCCCTCGCCGGCGTGAGGAGCGGCGTCTTGCCTATCGTGGGGAGCGGCGTCTTGCCTATCATGGCGCACAACATCGATGGGAGCGAGAGGTTACGGCGGAATCGAGTGAACTAGGTAGGAGAGGATAATAAGTGGATAATGTATTTGCCAATTCGCTTGCTAGCATGCATGCGTGAAATAACCTTTTTGGTTAGATCTAGTGTCAACTTGTCTTGTACTTCTCTACCTCATATATACTCTATGGCTGAGTTTGAAAGGATGGGTTGGAACCCCTCCCCTCTCGCATATAAAACGAAGCATAGATTAACGCTTGATTAATTAAATATTATAAAAAACTTCGAAAATAAATTAACATGAATTTTTTAAAGCAATTTTTCTATAGATTTTTTTTAAAAAAATACGTCATTTAACATGTCGGGAAACGCGTGTGTAGAAAATAAGAGAGTAGAAAGTAAGAAGATGGATAAGTAACACAACCTATATAGAGAAAATCGATGTAATACAACATAATAAAATAGGTTAATAGGGTTTTTCCCATACTCATTATTTTTCCACAGGCTGGTTCGTCGGGCCGGTAGACCACTAGGACTAATTAAATCCATGATATATATGCGAACGAAAATCACAAGCCAGGGCATTCGTTGATTGCTGTGGTCTGATTTGATGAAACAATATAGATAGATAGATAGATATGCAAGGCAAGCAAGTCGTAGTTAGCTACCTTTGCATGCCACGGTCTGCCCATGATTAAAGGTGAAAATGTATTATATTCGCGCGTATGATTGCCTCATTTTATTTATTTCATCGTTGTTGAATCAACTAATTGGATCTCCATCCTACTAGTACCTTAGCTTAGCTTGGAAGGCTAGCTACCTAACCTCTGCAGTGGCATGACGAAGATCGATATGCAACTCAACTAACCTACTATTTGTAAGGCCGTATTGCAAATTTACAATGCATTTCCACGCATGTCGATCGTATCTGCTTGCTGCTTATATATACGAGTATCCTTCATGCATGATCAAATTAAATTACAGCTAGCTGGTTTAAGATTTGGCCGCTGCGTGCCTGCAGCTTCACTAACTGCTCCGGAGTCCGGATTCTGCTCATGTGATGAAGACGATAAGGAAAAGGTGATCGCGGGTTGGTTGAGCACATCAAGCCCATAGGCCCAGCATCAGTTTAGGCCCAACTGATCAGGCCCATTAAATATATGCTCCATTGTGACTTTTTTAATTCAATATTTTACGAATGTTGTCATTTTTTTTATATAAATCCCCTCTACGAATTATTACAAGACCTTTTTCCTGCTGCACCGCTAGCATAAACTTGAAGCTTGAAGATTTTGAAAATTAATTTTAGATTAGAGTTGCTTTGGGTGGATTTTGATGTAGTTTATTTTCCAGCATTCACTTTTAAACCACAAATAACACCCGTATGAAATGGTTTATCTATAAATTATTTTTTTAAGTTACTTATATGTTGTTTTACGGTTTATCATCTATAGGCCAAACGAACAGGCCTTTTATTTTTATTATTTTTTTCTTGAAGTCACGTTCTATCTAGATGGTTAGATTGCTCATATAAATAAATTAAATAATATAAAACTAATAAATAACTTTTAAAAAGAAGCTATTTAAGCCATGCTTAAAAAGTTTGAGAAAACATACTTTCGGAAGTGTAGTCATCGTACCTACATTAGCTGTTTAAAACGCACCGAAGTACGTCCTATATAAGACGAGGACGTCCTAACAAAATCAATTTTAATTCCCACGTCTTTCCAAATAGAAGGAATCGAAGAACTTCACCTCTAAAAACACAGAAACTATGCTCTTAACAGATTAAATCTCGTCAACTAAGATTAGCTTCAGTTTAAGCTGAGACTGCGTTTGGTGAACATGCTACCTACCCATCCATTATCAATTTAGGTCTCTTTTTTTTTCTTGAGTTGCAGGGGTTTGGGACTTTGGGAGTGGTAGGTGTATCTGACGGTCTCAAATGTGCCACATCCCTTTCTTCTCTCCTGTCTCCTTCTCCAACCTAACCCCTACCTGCATCAACCATCTCACATGCTGTCCATCACCAATAAAACACATTGCCCTACTCCTCACGCTCTTTCGATCTTCCTCCTCTCCTCTCTGTTTCTCTCATCAAAAATTAGCGATAGCTCTCTATTCATCACAAGAAGCAAAAGCAGTTTCAGTTCCAACCTCTTTTCGGCTCCATTGCTTATTAATTAACCTCCTAAGAAGAAGTAAGTTGATCTCTCTTTCTTGCTTCAATCTGATTGTTTCCTTGCTAGTTGAAAACTAGTATTATATACTCTATCTTTCGCCCGTCTTGAGTGATATCATGAATTGAAAAAAAAATTCTCATAAATGAATGAATGTATCAAATTTCATCTGAAACTCAGGTGGTAGTAGCTGCATATCCACTTCAGAACTTTGCACTAGCTTTGTACATTTAGATAGAGAAATTTCCAAAGTAGATGTAAGCATATAAAATTTGTTGAAATATGCTTACACACAAAAAAATTATTAAAATATGATTATGAATGTAGTAGTAATTAAAGGATTTCAACTCATAATTAATTAAGTTTGCATGATTGATGCAAAGTTCAGTGGGCACAGAGATGGCAACCGTACAGGTGGAGGGCATCCCATTTCCTCAGGAGATCACCATCAACAAGCCATTGTCACTGCTAGCTAATGGTAATTAACCAAAGAATTAATCTGTTAACTACTATCAGATTATCAGTACAACACACGCCCCTAAAATGCCTTTGAAACAACTAATTGCAGGCATTACAGACATTGAGATTCATTTCCTTCAGATCAAATACAACGCTATTGGGGTCTATCTTGAAAAGGACAATGTACTAGCGCACTTGGAGAGTTGGAAGGGCAAGAAGGCAGAGGAGCTTGTGCAAGATGATGGCTTCTTTCATGCCCTAGTTTCTGGTAATTGAACATGATTCAACAATTCAGATTTTGCACATTAGAATCTGTAAAACCGATACAGAGTAAGGTTCAGTCTGAAGATCCTGCATAACAGCAAGAAAAATTTGTTTCATTATTTCATTTGAGTCATGCTGATTGATGCTGTGCATGTACGCTAGCTCCTGTGGAGAAACTATTCAGGATCGTGGTGATCAAGGAGATCAAAGGATCACAGTACGGCGTGCAGCTGGAGAGCTCAGTGCGCGACCGTCTCGTCTCAGTGGACAAGTACGAGGATGAGGAGGAAGAGTCTCTGGAGAAGGTGACTGAATTCTTTCAGTCCAAGTATTTCAAGCCCAACTCCGTCCTCACCTTCCACTTTCCTACCACCCCTGGAATTGCAGAGGTATAATCTTGTAGACTTCTCCTTATATTCAGCTGGGTTTGGTTAAGATATCAAGTGATCAAATCTTTGTTCTTGCAACCTAATTGAAGCATATATGTGTGCAGATATCATTTGTGACAGAAGGCAAGGGCGAGGCGAAGCTGACAGTGGAGAACAAGAATGTGGCTGAGATGATTCAGAAGTGGTACCTGGGTGGAGAATCTGCAGTTTCTCCGACGACTGTGAAGAGCCTGGCAGATCAATTCGCAGCACTGCTCTCTGCATGAGGCATGGAGTAATAAACTACTGTACTAATGTTGCCCGTTTGCCTTTCATTTTAACTCAATCATGATTTGATTTGTCCAGCTGCTCTCATGTGCATGCTACAATTGATAATGGTATTGATTTTCCTACTGCTTCAAATGCATGATTTACTTGCACAAAAGCAAATGAAATAGTAACTCCTAGGTACATGTCCAGAAAAAAAAAACAAAGCTTACATTGTTTCAACTTTACTTCTGTATCTGGTGCAAGCAACGGAAGACAGTGATAGATGTGAAGGTAGGAATCTGTCCCTGTACTGTTCATGTGTTCGAATTAAGTCCAGTGGTTCCAACTTCCAACTTGTGTGTTGAGCTTGCAAAATGAAGATGGAAAACGACACCAGAATATCTTTGAGAGCAACATCATGACAAAAATTCATGAATAGTACTGCTATCGTTTGGTGTGCAGTCCTCACTCCTCAGTCTTGTACATCCTTTAAAACCTCCTTTCAGTATTGTACTCTATTTTGCATTCAACCAATCCCATACAAGTTTCCTACTCCAACAAATAAATAAATTTAAGATGTTCTGCTTTAACTTCTTCTAAGGATGATCTAAAAATAGATTCTTCTAAGGGGAAGTTAGGATGCAAGTTGCCAACAAAAAGTAGATACTATTCCAAAGTTAAGTCAGTTATTTTTGTTTTACAAACTATATAATAAATTTTGATAGCGATAAAGATAGGCACCACTTCGAATAAAGGAAACAAGTGAGGAATCTTATAGGATCAAAACTATATAGAAAATTTTGCTACATATCCATTGGGAAAAAAAAGGCGCAATCCAATTGAAAAGCCTATAAAGAATGGCTTAATCCGTAGGGAATTTAGACGAATCCTAACAACATTACCGAAAATTTATTCCTATGTGCCACCCCTCTACCAAGAATCCTACATTAATATTTTGGGGCAATTTCGTTCTTGCCCCTATTTTGATATCCAATGTTGATTTTGCCCCTATTTTTTAGGGTTTTAGTTTTTGCTCTCGTTTTTTAAAACGAAGCCAAAATTTGCCCCTACTTTGGATGGTCAAGTTAAAAGTGTTAACTTATTGGCAAAAGGACATTTGTACCCTCACTTGTTGCACATTTGCAACTCCATTTGTTCATTAATTTTGTTTTTACCCTTATATTATACATGCGGCTTGGGACATGATTTTGGCTTGGAACTTCATTTTAAAATCAAATGATTTTGAATTTTTTTACTAATAATATAATAGTTTGGATAGAATATCAACAAAATCATGACATGATCAGATTCATAATTTGGACAAAATTTTGGTAGCATTTCAAAATTTTTACAATATGTAAAAACGAATGAATGAGCAATCAGTACGCACCGGTGTGCACCAATATGTACATGCAGCAATCACAATGGATCCTAGGGCCTGTTTGGGGGAGCATTTGGCAGCTGCAGCTTCTCCTAGAATCTTCAGCTGTCAGAAACTTTTTTAAACAGTTAGATTTGTACCTAGATTCTAAGAAGTTGTAGTTGTAGAATTCAGTTAATGAGCTTCTTACCAGCTGTTTCTCAAAATCTTAAACTCTCCCCCACCGTGATGGCCTCCTGCTCGCCATCGCGCCGTAGCCTCCTGCTCCTCATGGCTTGGTCAGGTCGCTGCCGCATGGTCGAGGCGTCCACGACTTGCTGCTCCCCCATTGTGGCAGCCTCGTGCTCCCCGCCGCCACCTTAGTTTCTAGGATTAATTCGATCTATGTCATTGCAACTATGTCATTTCAGATAAATATCATTACAATTCGTCTATTCATAGTCGTATCATTGAAATTTTTGTAAAATTGAAGCTGTGTCAATGCCGTCATGTTTTTCATCCATATCCTTCTTTCTTCGTCTTATTCCTTATATGTACGTGAGGTTCACCCGTCGTATTCATTTTTTTTCTCCATTCTCTCATCATCTTTTTTTCCCACCTAATCTTACATCCTGCCACTGCTGCTGCTGCTACAGCAGGCCGAGCATGCACGCGACAGCCGCTGCGGCCATCTCCTCCTCCTCCTCCACAAGCCGGTGCGGAGGGGACACACCTGTAGCGAGCCCACGCGAGGGCCACGCAGATCGCGGGGGAGGCGGTGGCCAACGTCCGCACCGTGGCGGCCTTCGGGTCGGAGGCCAAGATCGCCGGGCTGTTCGAGGCGCACCTGGCGGTGCTTCTGGAAGGGGCAGATCGCCGGTAGCGGGTACGGGGTGGCGCAGTTCCTGCCGTACGCGTCATACGCGCTGGGGCTGTGGTACGCGGCGTGGCTGGTGAAGCACGGGTTGTCGAACTTCTCCAAGACCATCCGGGTGTTCATGATGCTGATGGTTGGTGTCCGCCAACGGCGTGGCGGAGACGCTGACGCTGGCGCCGGACTTCATGAAGGGCGGGCGGGCGATGCAGGCGGTGTTCGAGGCCATCGACCGAGGACGCAGATCGAGCCGGAGGACGTGGACGGGGCGACGGTGCCGGAGCGTCCCCGGGGCGAGGTGGAGCTGAAGCACATGGACTTCGCATACCCGTCACGGCAGGAGGTGTTCCAGGACGCGCGAGGGCGAGGAGGAGGTGTTGGTGGCGCGCGCGGTTGTTGGCGCGCGTGACGAGGTGGGTGGCAGCAGTGGCTGAAAGGCGCTGGAGAGAGATGAAAGAAAAAGAAAAAGAGAGGATGAAGAAAAAAAAGATGAATTTGATGGGTGGGTCCCATATGCAGGTAAAGAAGAAGACAGAGAAGGAATAAGATGGATGAAAAACGTGACGGTAGTAGCATAGTTTCAAATTTGTAAAATTTTAATGACACGGCTACAAATAAACGAATTGTAGTGACATTTATCTAAATCGGCATATTTACAATGATATGGATCAAATTAACCCTAATGTCTAGGGAACCGGATCCTCTAACGTAGTGGTTTATACGTCAGAGGGACGTCGGCTACACTGCTCTGTCCGATCGGCATCGAACGGGAGCGATCGAACAAGCTCGCTCTCATAGCGCACACAAGAAAAGTCGGCCCACGAAGAGGCTCCACTGCCGTCCCCACTCCTGACAACCAAAGCGCCGCCAGTGAGGGGAAGAGAAGGCAAGCGTCGGCGTCGTCAATGGGAAAAGCCGGCTGACGTGATCTTCATCGCTCTCGAGCTACGGTGTCAGGAGGTCGCAGGAGAGCCGTGTTGAGGTGGCCTTGGCTTTGTCCAGATCTTCCCTGCGCTCCCCGGTAGGGCTCGCGCGCATGGCCGCATGTGGTGAGCAAGGCGATGGTGCCGGCGCGGCTAGACATCTGGTGCCCAGGTCCCGAAAGCTTGTGTTCCCGACGCTGCTGGTGGAGGCGGATTACATTGCGGCGCTGGAGATGCAGATGCGTTCCATGGCAAAGCTCCAGTTCGTGCCTTCGTGGCACTTGCGCCAGCGGCGGCGGCGGCGGCGTCGTGATCTCCAGCTGTCCAGTTCCAAGAAAGGAAGGACTCATGTCTGTGCATCTCTTTTTTTGGGGGTGTTAGTGATCAATTCTATGGTGAAAATCATCCATAATCAGTGCACGATGCTAGTGTTTCTTTTTAATTAATTTGGTCAGGAATGATATTTGTTTAACGGCAAGCTCATGGCTTATGCAGCAAAAGCAAGCACGAGATTATTCACACGCTTTTTTTTTAGACCGTATGTTCCCAAATGGAATCGTGGGCGCCTGCTGTTCGTGGGCTGATTTTTGCCGGCGGTAGGCGCCGCTCTAGCTTGTTCGTCCTCACCAGCGGCGCTCCGGTTGTGTTGGGAGTGAGTGGGACAGCTGTCAAGCCTCTTCATGTGGGCCGCGAGAGCTAGCTTGTTCGATCGCTCCCGTCCGATGCTGTAACGCCTGTTTTGTCGCGGCGTTAGCGGGAAAACCTAGTTGCTAAAAACCCCATTTCCGAAAGTTGCTTTTCGGTTGAGTCTTGTCGTGTGCCAAGGTCTCGTGTTTCCCCTCCCGTCTCAATCCCGGAGAAAACCGCGAAGTCGGATTTCGAATCCGAACCTAAAACTCCTTCTTTCAATTTCCCTGGAAAAGTCCGCTTTTCCTCCCTCTGCCCTCGGGCTGTTTCTCCCCTCGGCCTGCTTCCTCCCTCCTCCTCGGGCCGCCTCCCGGCCCAGTCCCCTCTCTCCGCCCGCGGCCTTTTCGGCGGCGCGGCGGCCGGCCGTGTCGGAGGCGGACTCGGCCGCGGGCGGGCCCACGCGTCAGCGGGCGAGCGGCGCGAGGAGGCGCGGCGGACTTCCGGGCGGCCTTGGGCCGGCCCAGGAGGGGAAACGGCGGGGCGCGGGCGGCGGCGCGGCCTTGGGCCGAGG